>OZ017738.1:60041572-60641572 GCA_963969285.1 Odontomyia ornata | reverse complement strand
GGCTAGCACTCAGTCGTGTCGTTGGACTTCCGGGGCACCCTCTGCTCGTGCTGAGCCACCCTACACATAAGAACTAACACGAAGAGATACGGACGAGAAAAGGAGAGGTTATTTTAAGCAATGAAAAATGTTTTTTCCTTACACAGACATGTCCGTTTTATTTAACAAAAAAAGAAAATTTATAAAAAAAATCGTAAATTTTACAAAAGAAATTAATATGAACACTAAAAGCAAATCTGCCCCCTTCAAAATCTAATATGATAAAATATGAACTCAACGAAGGTTAACTAAATATACTATATGAATGAAAATAATTTAATTTGATATAATGCAAAAAAATAAAATAGAGAAAAAGTCAAATTTATACTTACTCCCTTTCTTGCAGAACTCCAATCACTCGGTGAAAGACAATGAAAGAAGCATGGGTCCAATGTAAATTAAGATGGAAATGTGTGTAATGTAAAAAAATCAAAGAAAGAAAGTAAAATGGCCACTTTTATAAGCACCATCCGCTGTCTATCCGTTTCTTTCGTTTTTTTTCACTTATGTAACTTCTGCACTGGCTTGTCTAATCAGTCAAACTTCCTGCTTTTATGTTCTGGCACTGTACCTTTGTTCCTCTTCACTGTAGACTAAACGCTTTGGTATTCACTGTTTTTTTCCCCACTCCTTTTTGATTTTTTTTTTTATTTACAGGTTTCGTTTATTTCATTAATATCGAAACCGAAATCTTCTCACGTCACACTTCGAATCATGATTGTGCCTCCAAGTTAAAATAATATTCGTACACTTAAGCTTTCGTCCACTAAAACTTTATTCACTTATACCCAAATTAAAAATCTTTTCCCGAAAATCCAAGTTGAAATCCACTTAACACCCACACTAAAAATCTTTTCCCCAAAATCCAAGCTAAAATCCACTTCCGATTTCTAAATAAAAGAGTCTTCTTCACACCGCCTAAAACACTCCCTCTTGTTTTAAAGTCAAATACGGAGTGCCTTTTCATATCCAGAATTTCACACCTCAAACGCGCGATATAAAAATAAATAAATACACAAAGGAAAGGTATAAGTGCCCAAAGGCAGGTGGAGATCTTACGGCGGTAATTTGAAGTTGCAAATGGGAGAAAGCCGGTACGCCGGGATTCGCAACAGTACTTTGAGTCCCTGAGACTGTTGAGAATGTTGTTGACTTTTTTAATTGGGTAGTGCACCCCAATGAGCCTTTTGCTCACTCCGGTTTTGTATTCGACGCATAGTCGTACTTGGTTGTTGCCTTTGGAATTCGCCACGAGAAGTGACCCCTAGTTGCTAGTTTCTACTTCAGTGATGATTCCAGCTTTCTCGAAAGTCTGCAGTTTATGATGAACACGACCAAATAAAGCATAAGAAACTTCTCTTTCCCGGAAAAACACAAGGTTGGGCTCCTTCACATAGTTTTAGTGAGATCTTGAAATTCGGAATGCAACCAACCTCCTGTTTGAAAATGTCTGCGAATTTGGGAAAAATTTCACTATTGTTAATGGACTCAAATTGAACGTCTTCGGTGTTTCGCGAAAGTTTTGTCGATGGAATTCAAGTCGATGTTGAGGCGTCGAATGAAAATTCGTCCCAGGAGTGTGGAGTAGCCGCCCCAGGAGAGCGGAAGAAAATTCCTTCTTCGATTGTTGTGCCGTTGAACTCCACGTTGACCTTGATTTTACTATTACGCACGAACAAATTTTGGGTGTAGGAACAAAATTCCATTGATAATGGTAACAGAAAAACTTGGGGTCCAAATCTTCAAATTGATTTTGAGGTAGAAATGTATAGCCGGAACCGGAGTTCACCTCGAAGGTTATTGGTTTTCCTTCTATGTTTAACTGTGGCAGTAAATCACTCGTTGTCCTCAAATAAGTGTTTATTTTGGAGGAGTCTTCAATGTGGAAAGTACCGTAATCTCTGTGCTCGATTGTGTTCAAAATGTGATGAGTTGATTGCTGATTATTCTTTTTCTTCTCAAGAAGCGTAAGGATGCAGACCTTCTCGACGTGTCTTTGTTTTTTGCAACTTGAGCGTTTGCATTTGGAATCGTTCACCAGGTGGTTGGGATGACCACATTTAAGGCAGGTTCCGCCGAGGACCAAAGCAGACAAGTCGATACTGAATTTTGTTGGGGTTTCTTCTTGTGAAACTGGTGATTTTGGCTCCTCTTTTCGCGGAATCGTTATTCAATTTCTTCTTGTCGATTTTGTTGATGCCCGTAGATGTTGATGGCGTGGTCATTGAGGGTGTAGAGAATTTCTAATAAAACGCCTTCGATGCCCCCAGTGCTTTGCTTTATCAACGATCGCGCTGAAATTGACTGCTTCCGATTGCAGAGTTTTCTTCCTGATTGAATCATCGCGAGGCCCTCGGATGAACTGGACTCATAGAAAAATATCTACGTTTGACGCTTTGCATGGGCAAAAGGACTCACAACCTTCTATATCTGCTCTGAATAGAGCAAAAATTACCTTTCAGAGCTCCCATTTTCATCTAACGTTTGCTGCCAGTTGCTTGATAATTATTCATTTTGATGCACAAGTATATTTATATACTAGATAAATTTGTGTGCACAACCAGATTGTCCGTGATTCTATCTCAATGTTTTCTTTGATATATACGAAATTTTGGGAAACATTATGTGGCCGTATTCTTCTTTTTCTTCTTCTTCATCTTTATAGTGCTACAGCCCCTTTCGGGCCTTTGCTTCCTGCACTAAGCGCTTCCATTGACTGCATCCTCCAATCAAAATCCGAACAACGATGAATTGTATTCATTGACCGAGTCAGACCGGCATTTCCTCGGTTTCCCCATTGGTCTCCAGCCTTCTGTTCTCCCAAAGACTATTTTATTGGGTATCCATTGTTCATTTAAACAATTCACATGGTCAGCTCATTCCAGCATCCGCAGTCTTACAATCGTTGAGATCTCCGTCTTGTGAAAAATTTCATACAGCTCAAAGTTGCATTGAATTTGCCATTGGTCTCCGTCTAGATTTGATCCAATTAACTGCCTCAGCACCCGTCGCTCAAAGGTGTTCTATATATTTGCGGACGTTTGGGTTAAGGTCCACGTTTCACACCGTATCATAACACAGGTCTTGTCACAAATTTGTATACTTGGAGCTTTGTTTTTCCGTGTATACAGCTGTTCTCGAGATTGTCAAAACTAAACGAAAAAACTTCATTTGTGAGCTGTATTCTTCGGCGTATTTCGTCTCTTTCATTAGCATTTCTAGTTATTTTGGTGCCTAAATTCACAAATTTCCCCCCATTTTCGATTCTGTTTCACCAAGTGTGATATTTTGTGTATTTGAGGCATTTTTCTCGACTATGCCATGAGCTTTGTTGTATTTTCATTGGTTTGTAGCCTTACTAGTTTTGCTTCGCTGTCGTTTCAGGAAAAGTTCTTTGGCCGTTGTTAGCGACCATGACAAAGTGTTGATGTCATCCACATAGACTATCACTTGCCTCAACTTGTATAGTAATGTGCCTCATATATCTACAGGTAGCTTTCTAATGATGTACTCCAGAGTCAAATTGAATAGCGATGGGGCCAGCCCATCTCCCTGCTTTAGTCCGATATTTATGTCAAAGGCGTTGGTGAGTTGGTTATTGATGAAGACTTGGGAGCAGTGGCGGATTGAGATAGTTCGCCGCCCTAGGCAGATGCAGAAAAGTGTTGCCCTTTTCAGAAAAAGTTGATTAACTTTTTTTTTGGTCATCATTTTTTCGGAAAAGTAGCGTTACATCTAGTGTAAGTGGAGTAGTATATAAGTATACGGTATGTGAGATGTGTATATTCCAGAATATAATACATTTCAAGTTAGCTACGATAAATAAGTTCAGGTTCATGAAGATTACTATTACTACTGTACGTAACATCATGTATTCATTTTGATTTTTTCTCATCGTTTTCACAATAGATACTGTAGTTACTCTTTATATCATTAACGTTTTATAAACAAGTCTGTGACGTATAGTTACGAAGATTATTTTTACATGTATTTACGCCGGGCTTTTTGTAGTGCGAATTCATGAACTACCTGATTGCAATCGATTAAACGTACAATTTCGGCCTCTATAGATAATACAGCCAAAGAATTCAAGCGAGTTTGGCACATGGATGACCTCAAATAATTTTTGATCCACTTCAAACAAGAAAACGATCTTTCACCACTGCAATTCATGACAGCCATGCAAAGAAACATTCTATATGCAATGTCAACATTCGGAAACACTCTATTAAGATAATTTCTTTTGAAAAATTGAAAGGTTTCGATTGGGGTCAGCTGCTTAGGGTTTTTTTGATTGCAATTGAGATAGGCTTTGAAATGGATAAGTTCATCAGCTATTGAAGTTTCTAAATCTTGACTAAATGCTTCTTGTAAGTTTTTTGCTTTTTCCCGTATATGAACATTATCCAAATTTTCCAAGTCAATGAGGACAGAAAATTTTTTGTTGATTTTCTCATATTTCAGACATCTTTCCTGTGAATCTGACAACAAATTGTCAAATATAACATTGTAAGTGTTAACTTTGAAGTTATCTTTACCGAGCAGCGTTACCTCCCCTGTTCATGTTTCATCATCATAGATTTTTCTACGTCTCACTCTGCTGACAAGTGTTTTGTACTCTTGGTTGATTGAAAAATCGAGTGCTTTTTTTTCAAAATAGTCATAGTCTTCACGCGCATTACCTACAGTTTTGCGTAGACTATTATACAACTGAACTACTTCACTAAGGTGAGTTTTAGTGGACTGCAATTTTTTGCTCACAGAATTGAATCTCGGAAGTAAAAAACTCCACAAACATTGCATAAAAGCTGTCTCCAATGATTCCAAACGTTCTCGGATCCCGTTGGCTTCACTCCGAGTTATAGCTTTTTGTGAAAGATCGTTTTCTATGAGATGCAAAACCTGAAGTATTTCAGGGTAAAACTGATCAAGTGTACCCACGGCGTCATTGCGAGCTAACCAACGTGTTATTGAAAGTGATTTGACAGTTATCCTCTGAGATTTTACGCAGCAATTCTGAAGAATTTCCCAGCGACTTGTAGATGCTGTGAAAAATCTATATAAACTCTGAAGATCGTTGAAGTAATCGGCAGCTATTGAACAGCTTTCAACCGCATGAGTGCCAACCAAATTTAAAGAGAATGTGCAGCACATTTGTTGCAATTTTTAATCAACTGTTGAAGCCCCGCATATATCCCTGACATATTCCGTGCCGTATCATATGACTGACCCCGACAATTTTTGATTTCAATTCGCAGAGTTTCCAGCGTTGAACTTACAGCATCATCCATATTTGCAGCCTTGTGGCCTACATTTTGTAAAAATGTCACAAAGCGCTCTACGGGCATACCGTTATTCTTCACGTATTGCAGTATGAAACACAGTTGATCGACATGTGAAATGTCAGGTGTGGAATCGACAATAATTGAATAGTATTTCGCACAATTGACTTCTCGTATAATTACATCTAATACCTTGTAAGCCAAGATTTGGATGAACTCCTCGCAGATGGATTTTGTCAGATAACTACCTATGCCTTTATTTCCAAATCTAGAAATATGGTCAGCTAAACATGGATCAAATTCAGCTATCAACTCTAAAAACATCAAGTAATTTCCGTTGTGAAGAGAACCAAATTTTTCGTCGTGCCCTCTAAAAGGCAATCCACGCGAAGCTAAACTCTTAATTACGGCGACAACTCGTTTCAAAACATATCGCCAGTAGGCTACTTCTTTATCATATTCAGCTGTTTGAGCTTTGCCAATTCTACCCAAAGCAGTCGCCCTATCTTTAAAAGATGTTTCTCCGAATTTTCGTGCTTACTAATTCTTACGACTGCGTTTTTTCAATCGCTAAATCCATCTTTGATGATTCGCCGTCAAAAAAAAAACATGGAGCACAGTATACGGATCCTTTGCTTTCGGAATATACTAACCAGACACGTGGAGTTTTTTCGCCATTTAAAAGTATTTTCTCGAACAATGATGAACTTAAATATCGCACAACATCATTATTTACCCTTTTCGAATGCGCAAAATCGAGATGCTTATTTTGATTGTAATTATGTTTAGCGATATAATCACGAAATGAGTCGTTTATCACCCATTCTGCAGGGTCATTGCTAATTTCAAACTTTTTTCATCGAACTCTATTGGTTTCCTAGGTTCTGTGGACCCTCCTCCGGAAGTTTCTTGATCACCAATCTCATCTTGCAATGCAGAGAAATTAAAACCAAGTTCTTTTTCTGGTTCCTTTACTTCGCCATCGCTACATTGTTTTTTTTTTCTCCATCATCAAATTTATTTCATTTTGTCGAAACATCTGTAATAATTTATAATTTTCAGTCTATTCCATAATTTTGAATTTCTTATGTGTTGTATTCAAATAAAGTGAAATTTTCGTCGATAATAACGAATATAAATATTACTATGACAGCGCAGAAAGTAACAGACAATAAATTAGAGAACCATGTAAACATAGAATTTCCAACTCACCTGCGGAATTTGATGTTTGTAGATCAGAAAGTTCGCTTATTGCTGCTGTATTCGAAATGTCTGATGCAGCAGTTTGATAAGTGGTAAAAAAGGCGGAAAGTTTACGAGTCTTTTCTATAACCTCATCATCTTTGGATTTTCTTTTCGCAGCTTGTTTACGATATTCGGAACCACTCAAGCGATGTCGTCCATCACTCATTTTATTTGAAGATAAATTCACGCCAGTATTCATATTTTTGTGTGTATATTGAACGTGCGGAAAATGTATGGACACTCTTAACGCGCAATGACGCAGTGGAAAAAACGACAGAAAACACGCGCGTCGCGCGTCACTCGGCAAGCAAGAGAGAGAAAATATGATAGCTACCCTACACACGTATACTGTATAATCACTCATAGCGCTACAATTCGGGCGGCAAATTTGAATATTATGATTCAGGCTCGTTACTTTTGCTCTCATACAAAAAGTTATTTTTTTGACAACCCAAAAAGTAGCGTTATATCTGGTGTAAGCGATAAAAATTCGCCGCCCCTGAAATCTGCCGCCCTAGGCAGCTGCCTACCTTGCCTACCCGGTAAATCCGCCACAGCTTGGGAGGTCGTCAACGTCATTGTCATTGTGGTAGGATGGACCAATTTGGCTGAGATGCTAAAGCAAAGCATTATTTGGTGCAGTACGTTAGTATCAATACTGTCGTATGCTTACTGATAGTCATCGAAAAGTTTCATCAGAATCCTTGCATATCTGTAGTTTTTGGGTCCTTTGTGATGTGCATTTAAACAGTATCAAGTGTAATTATTGTTGGAGTTGATAAATTCGGAATTGTTTATAACATACTTGTTAATTACTCAATTCTTATTAAACTTTCACCAAACGTGCATGTTATATCGAAAAACTTAGATACCAATAGACACAATTTTTTAATGATCACCTTTCAATTTTATAGTTGGAAACATGAAATTCATAAAATGAACTATTATTAACATATTTGAAAGAGTTTTGTGTTCTGAGGCATTTGTTGTCCTTGCACTCATAAAGGCCTACCTCCTTGATTTTGTAATCAGATTTTTCTGTCCAAAGATGCTCAATCGCGACAGGGCGCATATTTTTCGTACATATTCCCTCACCCTGCACCCCCTCCTTGCAAATGCTTCTAGTTTAAGACCGGTTTCGTAATGTTTTCATCATCATTTGATACCTATATCGGCTACCTTTAATAAAAAAATTTAAGGGTTCATTCCCACATAGGAGGGAACCCACCTTAAAAACCTTAAACATTTTTTTTCTACCGGTATTTTGTAGAGGTTATCACGTTTTATTTACGTACAAAGTTTTATAACTGTAGCAACTTTAGTTTCCGTGAAAAATTGCTTTGACGCATGGACAAACGGACAGCCAGGTCGCGAAACTAAAAGGGCTGTGCAAAAATATCTTACAAAATCTAAAAACATCACTTTTTTTGTTCCTTTTGTAGACTACAAATACTAACTGAGCCAAAATAGCCAAACCAACGTCTCCTTGTGTAATCATCTTCACCTCTTTTAACACAGTCTTGTGGAAGCTGTGCATCGTTGCTGACATTCGTAAGTCGAAGTTATCAATTAGTGAGTGAGTGCATAAAAGCAGTGATATTATAGTTAGTGAATGAACAGTGAAAGTGCGAGCAGAAGGGAAGATTTCCAACTACCAGGAAAAGAACAAGCTGGCAAAAAGGCACGGATTCTTCTGGGTGAGTGATATTTGCTTTCCTTGTTTGCGAGAGCGTGTTGTTTTAATTATTGTTATTGATCCGAATAGAAATTTTAAAAATAGTTGGATTGGTTTCTTAGTGTGTGAGTATGGTTTGGGCGGATTGTGGATATGACAGACATATCCACAATGAACAAAGATCAGCAGATCGCTCTGCTGATTGGACAATCGCAAACTTCGCAAGCTGTGCAGGCACAGCTTAACGAAGTCATAGAGCAATTGAGGCAGGCTCAACAGCAATTGTTAGAGGTTAACTCGGAATTGGCAGAACAACGCCGAGTTAACAAAGAGCTCATGGAGCAATTGAGGGATTTGGCGCTGGCTAAATCAAAAAAGAAAACCAAAAACAAAAACAAAAAGAGGAAAGTGGAGTCTTCATCTTCCTCATCAGAGGGCCCGCCGCCCTCTCCTTCTTCTTTAGAAGAAGAAGCGATGAAAGAGGAAGCAATCCAAGAAGAAGAAGAAAATGAGTCGATGCAGGAAGACTCTGCTGAGAAGGATGAGGAATTTCCTGCTCTGCCACCACCGGGTCCCTCAATGGCTCTACAAGAGCTGGCCATCCCACCAAAAAAGAAGACCACTCCGACGACAAAAAATGGACAACGGTACCTGTCATCCTCCGAGAGCCTGAAAAGTGAACCCAGGTCCTAAAGGACATGAAAGACCTCGGAATAAAACACGAATCCGCCAAAAGGGTCTACTTAGGGATCCAGATAGTCCCAGAGACACCACAAGACCACAGAAAACTTACAAGATACTTGACGGAAATGACGATACAATACCATACGTATATCCTTCCTGAAGAAAGGAATCTAAATGTGGTAATCAGGGGTCTGTATGGACTGTCGATTGACGACATCAAAGAAGATCTGGAGAGCCAGAGATTTCACGCCATTGAAATCCACTATATTAAGTTACGAGATGGGCCATCCAGGTTGGTGAAGGTCCTCCTTCCCAAAAGCGAGACTGATGTATACAATATAAGGGCAATATTTCACTTCATATGCACTGTTGAAGCGCAACGCCCCCGTACAGGACAAGTTATGTGCCACAACTGTCAGCAGTTTGGACACTCCTCCAGAAACTGTCACGCTCAGGCCCGTTGTATTAAATGCGATGGGCTCCACCATTTTTCCAAATGCGTTAAAAAAGCAGAGGAAAAGCCGAAATGTGTGAACTGTGGTGGAGAACATCCAGCCAACTATGGTGGATGTCCTCGGAACCCAGTGAATGTCAGGAAATCGTTCGCACAAGTTGCAGCTGCTAATAACAACAAAACCACCACAACATCTACACAACAGCAAAATAAAAACACACAAAAACAAAAACAAGCAAACACTCCACTAAACACAAATAACAACATGGACACACTCTTTGCCACCATGCAAACACAATTCCAAACAATGATGCAAGACATGATGGCGAAAATGATCCAGGGAATGTTTGCATCACAAAACAGTTTCAACAGCACACTGACAAAGAAACAATAATGAGCTTTATGGATCATTTAACCATTCTCACATGGAATGCAAATTCCCTGCTTCATAAGACTGGTGTGTTGACTCAACTGATTATAAGTTTGCCATCATTCTCATCCAGGAAACCTTTCTGAAGCCTGGAAACCACCTACGCTACCCTAACTATTTTCTGTACAGAAATGACAGGACAACAGGCAGAGGAGGCGGAACGGCCATTCTTGTGAGAAGGAATGTGAACCATAATCTCGTACGTTACAAACACTAGAAGCTACTGCAATTCAAGTGCGGACGGATTCTTTTGAATTCATGGTAGTCTCGGTATACAGCCACCTGAAGGCAGCTACGCTTATTGAAGATATTAAAAAACTTCTGGACTTTCAGGGTCCCATACTCCTTGCTGGAGACTTCAATGCCTATCACCGAAGCTGGGGAGCTGTGAGAAGCAATCGTGCTGGGACTGAGTTAAACCGATTCATCACAGATAATCCACTAAGCCTGCGTATCCCCAACGAACCAACACATTACGGCTACCGAAATAGTTATTCTCTCGATATTGGTATATCACGTACCTTTGAACACGATGTACGCATCGAAGTCCACGACGAACTTTCTTCCGATCACAAACCGGTGCTCTTCTTAATAGGAGGAATATACATAGACGAACCCCTACAAGTAAAGAAGAAAACTGATTGGCAAGCTTTCCAAGTCGCACTGGCTAAAGAAACCATTATTCAAACACCTGAAACAGCCAGCGACACAGAGAAAATGATAGAAGAAATCACAGACAAAATAATACAGGCAAAAGAGGACAACACAGTCACAACTCTGACAAGGATGACAAACCCCTATGAACTCCCTAACGACATCAAAAATTTAATAAGGAGGAGGAATCGAGTTCGGAGAAGGGCTAGGAACACAGGCGATCCTAGATTACGCCAGGAAGCAAATCAAATCACGAACAAAATACGTGATCGGATATCAAAATTCCGCAATGAACAATGGGAGAGCTTCTTGCTAAGTCTGGAGCCTGGGAGCGATGCTTTCTGGAGGGTTTCCAAATATTTTCGTATTAAAAACAAACTTATAATACCACCAATTCACGGCCCTTACGGTATCAAATTCGACAGTTCTGGTAAGGCGGAGGCCTTCGCAGATATTCTAGAACAACAGTTCTGTGAAAATTCATCCGATGAGGAGGACCTTGACAAACACGAAGACCACGTCAATCGGTTGACCGACAGGCTCATGAGGTCAGACATTACAGTCTTCAAGAAGTTAAAGACATCATACAAGTACTAAACTGACGGAAAGCACCGGGATTTGATTTAATATCAAACACCATGTTAAAATGGCTCCCGGATAATATTCTCGATGTAATAGCAGCGATAATTAACGAAATTTTCCGCTTGCAAAAATACCCCAAAATATGGAAATCGGCAATAGTTATTGTTCTTCCAAAACCTGGTAAAAACCTCATGTTCCAACAAAACTGGCGACCCATTAGCCTATTATCCTCTCTGTCGAAAAAAGTAGAGCGGGTGCTACTAAATCGACTAACTGAGGTTGTTACCGAAAAAGAAATACTTCCAGAAGAACGATTTGGCTTCAAGCCATTACACTCCACAGAACTCCAGCTTACTAGGGTGGTCCAACACATTAGAATAGGGCTAAACCGCAGGAAATCAACGGGTTTGGTTATGTTTGACATAGCCAAAGCCTTCGATAAAGTCTGGCATGCAGGACTTATTTACAAAATGCATGAATCCTAAATGCCACTGCAGCTCATCCAAATCATTGGCTCCTTTCTAAAAGGCAGATCATTTCGTGTCAAAATTGACAACCACCTCTCAACCACGTGGCCAATTCAAGCTGGAGTCCCACAACGATCACCCATCTCCCCCATACTATACAACATCTTCACTGCAGACCTACCTCGGCTGCCTTTGAATGTCCACAAGTCCCTATATGCCGACGATACCTGTGTTTTATACTCATCCAGACAAGCAAGAGTCATCACCACCAAACTGCAACTCTCCATAGACATACTTTTGAAGTATTTTCGCAAGTGGAAGATCAAGTTAAACTCAGACAAGACCCAGGCATTATTTATAACAAGAAAAGGACAACAACAACCGAAAACTTTGACTGTAGAAAACGAAAATATTGCCTGGTCAAGAACAGCCAAATACTTAGGACTGACATTCGACAACAAACTCTCCTGGACCGACCACATAAGCAACAAACGAGGACATTGCTACTATGTACTATCCCAACTCTTTCCACTCCTTAAGGCCAAGAAACTCAACATCAAGAACCGTCTGCTGATCTACAAACAAATAATACGACCGACGCTACTATATGGTAGAACAGCCTTCTACCAGACGACAGAGACCAACAAAAAGGCACTACAATCCATCCAAAACAAAAGCATTCGGCAAATTTTCGGAATCCCATGGTATGTTAGAAATACTGACATATACAAGGACCTTAGAATAGAACCTGTTGACATATTCGTACGTGACAAAGCACTCAAACTGCTCGACAAAGTAGACAACCATCCTAACACTACCCTGGGTATCCTAAGACGCAACGCACTACCAAAAGAAACTTATCCAACTATCCGCGCTAACTTCAAGAAAATTTAATCGACAGTTATTAGAATAGCACAATCTCGTTAATAATGGTGGGCAAATTATTGCTCACAGATAGAAGGGAGCTAGGGTGCTAAATTGCACCAGCTCCAGGGAAAACGAATCCAAGGGCCTCTTTTAATTTCAATCAAGGGGTGTTCGGACATAGTTTTCTTCAGTGTAAAATTTTGTCAAAGAAGCAAAACAAGGAATAGATAGTAATACCCATAGTCTCACTCAACTCAAGCTTACTTCTCTAGCAACAATAAGTAGAAATTCGCTGCGAATCTGGTTAACCAGATCTGTCTCTTCAAGATCACGTATTACTCCACTTTTCTACCGTGGATCCTTACAACTCATTAAGTTCTGTACTTCATCTTATCGACTCATTAATTAGACTTTTATGTCGTGAACACTTAAGTCGTAACTCGTTCACAATCAACTGCGCCACTGAGTAAGTACAATGCAGTTTGGCGTCATCGAACTGATCATTTGTTGTATTACTACACAACCAGCATCTTTTCTCGGTCGAATCCACCGCATCGACTGGAGGCGAATTAAAAAAGAGCAACTGTTCCATCACTAATTGATAAAGATGATCTTCTAATGGCAGAATGTACTGAAAATAATGGTCGAGATGGAATCTAATGCTGAATAGAAAATAGCCTTTAAATCGGATCGTGATCGTCTGCTATATGGGCGACAAATTGTTTGAGTCAGTTCCCGGCCCCGATTCAATTCCTCCATTGAGACCATGAATCGAATACGACAACCGAATAATAAATATAATTTGATGGATTTAGCTAAGGGTGATCGGAGCGTCACGCTAAAGGAACTCGAACACGAGCAAATTCAAAATACGAGCCCACATGTTTATATCGACAATTATAACTTTGACTGTAACAATTAATTTAATGCGGAGCTCTCCTATTGACGCGGGATTTTCTTCTTATGAAAATGTGTCGATTCTGTCGAATGTTTGTAGGTGACGAAAGAAAATTTAAGGTCAGTAACCCTTATTCGTTTAGGGATGAGTGAATCGACTTAACTATTTGTTTGGTTTTGAACATTTTTGAAAAATTATCCTACTAAAATCATATGTAGTTTTGAAATAATTATAGATTTTCAAAGCTTAGGTACTTTTCTAACTTTCAAGATATATTTTGAAGAAATAAGCCTGCCTTATTTTCCATACTTTCTTTCGCATTGAGCTACCCATAGCTTCGAGAACAATTCATCCACAAAATATCGCTTTTCACCTTTGTCTTCAAGGACCGGAAAATATTGTCATGAAATTGGACACCATTTAACCCCAAAGCAGTGATATCTCATTCGTGTACACCCTTAGTCCAAAATATTTGCCATCGCTGAGAATGAATCTCTTATTCCTCTGAGGTATAACATGCGGTAGCTGTGGAAAGGCCGTATACCAGTAATGAATTAGCGTATGTCATCAGTTGGGATCGTTGATTAGCTCCTGGGCAAATTTGACACCCTTGTGCACTGTCCTGTGCTCGCTTTCAGCATTGGCAAGGCCATACATTTCCAGCCTGGTTTCTCTTGTTCACCACTTTTCCAATGAAATTTGCATATTTGAATGGCAATTAGTGTCGGCAATGAGAACGGTGGATGGTGATAGTATGCGAGTCCGATGATGACGACGATGATGATGATGGGCTAGTCTCGTGCATATTTCATACTAAGGGTAAATGTTAACAAATGCCGCATGCTAACCATGCGAATGATATACACATAAAATCGAGTGCGGATCAAGACCGGGGGCATGTGTAGAGCATTCTATGGCAACTTACCCATCTACGAAATTTGATTTGGTTTGATGGATGAGCTCTGCTAATTTGATAATTTCATTCTTTCGAGCGATGATGTATGATACCCTTGGGCAGCATCCAAAATTTAGTTATTATGAATGCGTGCAAGAGTCATTTGAAAAAGTCAACCAAATTGAATTATGTTGCGTTAACAGAATGGTAGGAATATATTCCTGAAAAATTCATCCCACATGAAATATGTTAGAAAACCATAAATATCTGGAATCTACTATTAAAGCTGATACCTTTTTTTTAAGACAAATATTAAAATGTCTTTTATTTTTTTTATTTTATTTTACAAAACTATCTTACAGAATGAAATTCCAATTACAAGGTAGTTTCCCAATAAGAAAAAAGAACTTTAAAAAGAAAAAATCCATAAAAATTAAGCACATTTCAAGGAAAAAGAGATACTTACATTATAAAAAGACAAAAAAGAATTAAATTTCTAGATGGCAGAGTATTCTCCGCAGCTTTAATTTGAAGCTCGCAATCGGGTCTAAAGGAGGACCAAGCTGGAGACGATGATGATCTCTAACCAGGATCTATTTTTGAAAAACGAGTCCAGCCATGCCAGGAGGGGGCCACTAATGCCAAATTGTTGGAGTTTTGCAATCAGAATGTTGTGATCTACGCTATCAAATGCTTTAGCGAAATCTGTGTAAATCACATCCACTTGACCACTTGAGTCAAGAGCAGAGGCAATAGTATCTGTAATTTCAAGTAAATTGGTTACAGTGCAACGCCCTTTTATGAAACCATGTTGCCTATCGGAGAAATTTAGCCGTAAAGCGTCATTAATCCTCAAATACACAATACGTTCTAGGATTTTGCCAAAGCAGGATAACAGAGAAATGGGTCGATCGTTATGAGCAGAGGAGCGGTCTCCTGCCTTACGATAGGGAGAATGTTGGCTCGCTTCCAGATGTCTGGGGGAATTCCTGTTGCTAGACTCGCATTAAAGATAAGGGAAAGTGGGACACTCAACGAAGAAGCGAGCGATTCAATGAAAACGTTCGGGATCCCGTCCGGACCAACTGCGCTGCTAGCGCTTAGCGACGCGATTACAGCAGCAACTTTAGAAGGGCACGTAGAAAAAACACTTAACTTGTTCAGGGAAGCCATAGAGTTGGTGACGATTGAGGGAGAGGATGAGATATAGACTGAAGAAAAAAAGTCAGCCAATAAGTCACACATGGCTTGTTCATTGTTGGTAGTATTGTTCTGGAATGATAAAGAACTAACAGAGCTGTGGGATGATTTTAAGGAGTGGACATAGGACCAAAAGGATTTGGGATTGTTAGTTAGGAAGGTAGTTTTTATGGACTTGAAGTGAGTGAGGATTGCTCGCGAAATTACTTTTTTCGCAATCGCCCGAAGTTGACGGAACCCAGAAAGGTCAATGTCGGATCGTGAACGTTGGTAGCGTTTGCGGGCTGCGTCCCCCAATCACACTGCCTGGGCAACATTTTTAGTAAACCAGGGTGACCATTTACTACTTGAAGAACGAGAGGTTGGCGTGTGTAAAGGAATTATATTATGGAGGACTGAGTAAAACATCTGAACAGCACCATTTCGATCAGTATAGTCCAGAACTGCGTGCAAGTGCACGGCCATAAGTTCAGATGCTATGCCTTCGTAACTAGCTTTAAAGAAATTAAAGCGAGATGGGTTTGCTCGTTTCTTTGTACGTCGCAATTCTATTAATAGACGTAATGCTAAAGGTGGATGGTGGGGATCAGAGGAACATAAGGGGAAGAAGTGGGGAAGACAGAGTCTGCAGTATGGGGATTACTCGAAAGAATCAGATCCAAAATACGGTTGGAAGTGTTCTTTATAGTATTTAATTGGGAGAGGGAGCAAAGAGACAGAAATGCGGAAATGGCAATAGAATCATTGCAAGATGATGGAGTACCGGTCTAAATATCCCAGTGGACAGAGGGCATATTGAAGTCTCCGCAGATGAGAAACTGGGCGGAAGATTTGACGTTGTTTATAAAGTTACTTAATTCGCTGAAAAGGATTTGAATAGTTGTTAAGGGAGAGTTGCAGGGAAAGTAAATGCTTACAATAAAAAGTGAAAAGTTTTGAAGGTAAATGCGGACTGCGACGCCTTCGACCGGTGGTGACAAGGATAGTTCCATGCAGAAGATACCATTCAATAGAGGATTTACGGCAATGTGTACACCACCACCATCAGATTTACCGGTAGTGATCCAATCTCGGTCCTTCCTTAATACAGTATGGTGAGAGAAGATTTCATTGTCCGCAATCTCGTCGGTAAGCCAAGTTTCAGTCAAGCATATTACATCGTCGTTGGCAAGAACAGAAGCAAGTTTTATGGATTCCAGCTTGGTCCTCAGACCACGGACGTTTTGATAGTATACGTTCATAGCGCTGCTTTTACATTTTTGTTTTAAATTCTTGGTTGTAATCGGCTGGCTGTACGAAAATTTTTACGCGATGAACGTTCGAAACGTTTTACGAAAATACCTCGCGGCCAAAATTCTGGTTTAAGCATAAGCTACAACTCTGCCGGGATTGTAATTTTAAACGAGGCAATTACTCGGTTCAGTTGATTTTCGCGGGTTTGCTTAATGCAATCTAATAGCTGCGGAGTGTAGCCCAGCTTAGATATAATGTATTTTTTCAGCTCATCAGTAGGCGTGTCAAACGCAAGATGGAAAACCAGTAGTTGAAGTGGAGGAGAAACAACCCAAGAAGAGAGATCCGATTGTATAATTTCGGCATTGACTTCGTAAAGACTCATTCAGTAACATTTGCCGCTACTTCGTTAGGCTTCATGTGCGAATGTCCAACTTGTATAGCAGCAACATCCTGGGCAATAATGTGACTTGACAGGGCCGGCGGAATTAGGGGATCTGCAGTTTGCTGGGGATGCTGACCGCACAAACGAGAGGTGGTTTCTATCGGTTCAGAATAAATGCCTATGGGAGAGGTCCTGTTCGATGTTAATCCATTCGAGGAGGTGTCCAGTCATGCATTCCCGTTTGTTCACCATGCTCCTAGTTTGGATTTGTTGAATACATGGACTGAGAGAGACCATGCCTCTTTCTTTAGTAGTATCATCCGCTGCTGGAGATGTGGGGATGCTCATGATGAGGCCATCATTCCTATCTGTGGTACTCGGCAAAAGGTTGTTTGGGACCAGCGAAGAGGGACTGGTCAAAGTTAAAGGCAATGTTACATCCGCTGCTTTCAAGAGAGACGTGCCACCAGTATGAGAAGGCTGTGTGGGCGGGTGGTTTATATCGACAGTTTTCAAAAGCGTAAGAGACCTGCTAAAATTTGTCCGCCCCAACGTCGATGTAAAGGCCAAAAGTGATTACTACTGAAGGTTTTGGGGTCAAAAAAAAAAACAAAATTCAAACAGTTTAAGAGAATGTCCCCATACATAGTTAGGAGATTAACCACTGAAAATTTTTCTTCATCAAAGGTTGTCAAATGGGGTATTATATGAAACTTCTGCATTAGATCTTCGCAAAGCAGATCTTAGTGGGCTGTTCAATTCTCTTTGTTCTGAAAATTCTAAGGACCATAAAAGTAGGTTTTGATGAGTACAACAAACAAAACATAACTCAAAAGTCAAAATACGCTCAGGCTTTTTAGTAATAGTAGAATTTATAATTTTTTTTTCTGAATGAATTCACAAGCATGCCATCAAATTCAATGAAGTTTGATTACCAGATGTTCATTTTCAAAGTTCATCTATCATGAAAATTTCCGACGGATCTAATATTATTTGACGAAATTATACTAGCTTAAATTTTTCATGCATATCAACAATAATAAAATATGCTATTCCAATTGACTTAGTCACTACGGGTTTGTTGAAATTCGCATGAAAATTTTAGAAAGGATAGGCATATTTTTAAGGATTTGTTCAACCAGTGACATCCATAATCGTAAATCAAAATGTTTTGCCCCATTCTCATTGAGATACCTAGAGCCCCTCGATCAGATCCATTTCCTCTAGAAACTGTATGATCTTCGCCAAGATGCTCCTCAGCTAGGAAGTAAGTTCCCAGACTTTCTTCTCCTCCCGAACCGGCCCCAACAGAACGTCAAAAGATGTTCGGCTGTTTAATCTGCAAACCTGCAGAATCTACATTCGCCATTCTCGAGAGATTATCTTAAGACGTCCTCTAAGTTTACGATTCCCTATGAGAAATCCTATAAGGATCCTAAGTTTATTCTTTTCTAGATTGGTGCACGATATAAAACGGCTCTCATCATAAGACTTAAGAAACAACTTCAATGTTTTGAGTTCTGGATTACTTTTCTATCGGTTATTGCATTCCCTAGCTTCTGATTCTTGCAGATGTCTCCAAAAAGTGTTCTTAAATCGCACTGAAAGGTTCAAGACTGACAAATGCTACCTTTAATCCTTCCCTTACTAAAAAGTCTGCTTCCCTGCAGGGAAAGTGCTGTTAGACAAGAGTACTAATTCTTTGGGAAGTGCCCTCCTCACGCATACAAGAAAGTAGAGGTTTCCATAAGATTTCTCCAAAAATAGCATCCTACTACAAGTGCTGGTATTACTTTTGATGTAATTTTAGTCACAACCTCGGGGAGCTAAGCACTCCATATTCATCAGTGGCAAAAATTGCTGTCACGTCAAGGCTTGGCAAACTTCAATTGTACAAAACACTCCTGCTGGTAGGTAAAATGCTATGGTACGTAACTTAGATAGAAAGCCAATCATAGAACAGATGAAGGAAAAAAAAAACTTAGGGTGCCGAGGATCGGATCTCCACTACTAATGGCAGAGGGTAGTGTGCAAGCAGGTTCCCGGGCGTCATCATCTAGTGACTGCCATTTTATAGAATAGGTGAAATTGGCTTCTATAACAAATACATCTACAAGAAAACTTGAGCCTGACAAAGGCCTCTGGCTGAATGGGTCCTCCAATCCAGCCAGAGACCTTTTTTGGCACATTGCGTCGGTTAAGTTCAGGGATAAGATATGAAGATCATTGTATCAAAAAATGAGCTGAGGTCAATGGATTTAAATCGGTTATGTCATCACTGAATGGTAACAGAGGGCTCAAATTCAAGATCGCTTCAATACGACAAAGCAAGGTAGTGTATTCGATAAAAGTCAAGACTTGATCTCCAACCATTCGGTACATATGGTGCTTCATGGATTTCATCGCACCTTCCCACAAACTACCGAAGTGAGGGGCGCGTGAAGGATTAAAATGCCATTTAGTGCCACTTATGGATACTTGGTTTTTTGCCTTTCGGACCATTCTGAGGCACTTTGAAACATCTTGGTGAGCTCTGAATCAGCACCGACTAAAGTAGTTCCCTGGCCACTATGTAATTCAGTGCATTGACCTCTGCAAGATGTAAAACGATGAAATACAGCAATGAATGCAGCACTACTGTAGTCTTCGACTACTTCAATGCGAACGGCACGAGTAGAGAACAGACAAAAATAGCAATGTAGCCCTTTTGTGTGAAATTGCCCCTAACTTTGGCTAAGCGAAATGTTATCGGTCCAGCATAATCGATACCAGAGATATTGAAGGGTTTGGATGGTAATGACCGATTTATGGGTAAATTTCCCATTAGTTACGTTCAACCCGTTTTTGACTAAAGTACGCACTTATGACAGGTTTAAATGCATGATTTCACAGCTACACGTCCTTTCAAGATCCAATATTGTAAACGCAGTGTGCCGAGGGTTAACTAGATTCCACCGTGAAAGGTGTCTATGTTAAATGCTTTTGACGAATGAGCATGTTAGTGAAGTCATAATTATGATGCAGTAAAAGGGGAAATTTATTCTCATGTGGTAGTTGAGAGTTAACTAATCGACCTCCCACTCTGATTGAATCACCATCCATGAACGGATTCAACCCTAAAATTGGGCAATTGCAACCTTTTTCTCAGTGAAGATCGCACTTCAGCAAAATGAAGACTCTGATGAAGATAGACAATACATAAGCGAGCACTATTTAACTCATCAGGCTGTATGTTTTTTGATGAATAAATGAAAGGAGGTTTCATGATCGATACCGTAAAAAATTGAGACGATAGATTTTTTGTCAGATAAGATTCGACGTTAGACGTCAAATTGTTCCTTTTGGTGCCTTGCTTCACTGTGACAAAATTCTTTAGATGCTCTAAGCAGCTTTTGATTTGCTCTTTTCTTTTGTTAGTCACGCGACTTAAAAAGTGCCCTATAAATCTTAGACAATACGAGGTGACTCTCAAGAGTTTATTGACAGACGAAAAACGATGAATCAAGTCGAATTCATAGTGAGGTCATGTGATTAAATGGTCTACTGGTTTTGAAGAGATTTCTTCAGGAGGTGGTTCTCTTGATTCTAGGGGTTCATCTTGAGACGATAACCATGATTTTGTGGGTTTAGATAACCAAGATGGTCCTTTCCACCATATATCATTAAGAGTTAGTAGAGTAACTGCACAACCCCGCGGTACTATGTCAGCGGAATTATCCTTGGATTTTATGTAGTGCCATTGGGCGTCAGGCATATCGTCATGTTCGCTACAAAAGGCTTCCAACGTGAAGGGTGACCTTTAAGCAACTGAAGTACATCAGTGGACTCACTCCATAAATGTGAAGATGTAATACCAATTTTAGAAGTTTTCAGATAATCTTTCTCCAATTTGGCTAGCAAGTAGGCACCTGAGAGTTCTAAACGTAGGATGGATAATTGCCTCAATGGGGCTACCTTACTCCTGGCAATTACCAATGTCGCGAAAGCTTGATTTTCATGCACAACCCTGAGATATAAACAAGCGAGCTCAGATGCATCGGCAAACCTAAGAAATTCAACGATTTCTGCTTGAGGCAAGTAGCTGTTTCAACGTGGGATTTTAGTACAATTTATTTGAGAAAACTCAACTTCTAATTTCAACCAAAAATTTTGATGTTCAGATGAAATTTCTTCATCCCATCCTTTCTTTTCTTGCCATAAAAGCTGTATTAATATCTTTGCATGGATAGTGATGGGAGCTAGCCATCCAAGTGGATCAAACAGGTAAGCTGTGCGAGGTAAAATGACTCGTTTAGTTAATTTTGGGGTGTTTCCAAACTGAAGAACATTGAAGTAAAAGTTATCTTCACAGGGATTCCATGACAGACCCAAAACGGAGGTCTGCATCTCGAAATTTTCGAATGATTTTGATCCTACAGCAAGGTAATCATCAGTAGTAGAATTGCAGTGTAATCACTCTGTTTGTCCTTAGCTTCTTGAACAGTATGCCCACCAGATAAAACATCATCCATGTAAATTTCATCATGAAGAACTGATGCACCCCATGGATGATCTATCATGTGGTCTTTGTCTAGTTGCTGAATAGTCAAGTTAGCTTGACAAGGCAATGAAGCTAAGCCATAGGTTACCGTATTCAACTCATAAGTTGAGATGAGCTCAGATGGATTATATCTCCATAATATGCGTTGGTAATGGCGATCGTCAGGATGTATCAGTATCTGACGATACATCTTTTCTATGTCGGGGGCGACGACATAACGATAATTTCGCCATCCTACGAGCAAATCTGTCAGCATGGACAACAGATTGGGACATACTTGAAGTAGATCATTCAATGATACACCACAGTTTAATTTCGAAGGTCCGTTAAACGTTTAGTGGACGTACTTTTCTCCTTGCGGTATAAAGTTACGTTGTATCCAATGACACGTTGTTCATACCTGTATGACCCATGGTTTCATACTCATTCAAAAAGCTTTGATACATTTCTTTGAGTTTGAGATCGTTTTGAAAACGAGCTTCCATTTTCTGCAACATCTTCTCAGATTTGCGGTACAAAGAAGTAAAATCTATTTCATTGTGAGATACTGACTTTTTGAATGGTAATCTCAGCATAAATCGATCTTCATCAGTATGACAGTGAGTTGGCTCGAAGTGAGCTGTAAGCTCTTGCTCATCAGGCGTGAGCATGGGTGCCTTGGGTACTTCTTCTTGTACCCAAAATTTTTGTAAAGTCTGGACAAGATCAAACTCATTGCAGAGGTTACGTGCGAAGACATACTACGAGGGCTCGGAGTATCACCTGATAAGTACCATCCTAATCTTGATTTGGTGGGGAAGTTTCATTACGTTGTTCTTTCATGAAAGTGCCGTCCACGGTTTCAGCGTGAACAGATGCACTTAATAACATATCAATGTGATTGTGATCCATGTATTGCAGATCCGTTAAAACAAGTCCCTCAAGATGAGGTAACACTAGAGAAATGTGCACTAGAGGAGCAATGGAAGACGATACCTTGGAAATTACGAGTACTTCAATTTTACTTGAATAAGATGATGTCAAATGAGGTTTGATGGTAGCGTCAGCCGATTTGTGTATGGTGGTGGCAAGAGAGCCTTCGGAGACCTTGAGAGGTATGTGCGCACGTCGAGGCTTCAATTGCAATCTCTGACATAAAGATTCTGTGATAAGTGAGACTTGGGAGCATGGGTCGATGAGAGCTCGAGCTTTAACTTCTTACCTATTGTTCCCCTTTACTCGCACCAGGGCCGTAGCTAGCAAAACACCAGCGGATTTATTAAGATTGTGCGAGTACTTGATTCCCATGTGATTGGAAGAAGAAGATGCATCGCCCCTTACATCTTGTGATTTTTCAGGCTCACGGTTTTTATCCGAATCCTCAACTAAAGACTGTTGAGTTTTTGATTCGGGTTGGCCTTTCGATTTCTGGCTATATAACAATGAGTGGTGCCTCTTATGGCAACAATGGCAATGATACTTTGATGTACACTCTTTAATAAGATGTTTTCGGAAACAATTCAGATAACGTTGTTGTTTAATAATAAAGTCTTTTTGTTCATTAACATCAATGGTCTTAAACGAAGGACATTGATGCAATTTATGACCTTGCTTGCAAAAGAGACACACTTCTAAAGAGGTCCTCTTATTATTACCATTAGTAGTATGACTGGTTTGGGTCTTGGTAGGGCCTGACTTGAAGCCCTTTTTTTGCACGGGAGTGGGTTCACGGTTATTTGTGTGCGGCGTGAGTTCAGTAGACTCTAATGTTGCAATACGCTTTTGAACGAACTTGCGTAGTTGCTGCAAGGTAGGAGGTTCAACCGTATCACCTAGCTGCTTACACCAATCCATTTGTGTTGCAGGATCAAAATTACTTGATATGAGATACACTGCGAAATCGTCTTTAAACGTGTCTTTTGTACGACCTATTTTTGCTAGTGATTCGATAGGATCTATCACACTTTTTTGTAGTTTGCTCAAAGCGACTTTCATAGACTTAACGGATAGAATATTATAGAAATATTTGTTGGTTAAACGTCGCTTATTTTTATAAAAGGCTGTCAGGGTTTCCCATGCAGTGAGATAATTATTCGCAGAGATATTGTAGTCTTTCATAAGATCTACTAGTGGAATTTTTCAGCATTATTCAATGTTTCATTTTGATGAATAACAGAACAATATAAATTGCAAAAGCATTCCCAATCGGCTTATTTTCCCAAAAATTGATGAACATTAATCACACGTAGTCCCGATGTCGAATGTACTATGTATTGCTGGGAGCTATTCGATTGATTTAACTCGGTAGGAACCTCATCTGACGTAAATTCAGCTAAAAGTCTATCAAATTTATTCTTTGCCCTATAATAGGCATCTTCAGCTTGTGAAGGAATATCTTCCACGAAATACTTATCCTCTGCGGTTTTTATGTTTTTATTTTCAAGAATGTTCTCATGTGTTTTTAGAAAAGTATCTGAATATAATTGAAGTCTAGCCCTAAAATGATTCAATGAGAATTTATCTTTTTTTGAGGGGTTCTGATCATATTTTTTTCTCCCTAAGCCTTTCAATTTCGCTAAGAGCTGATTTTGAGCTTCATAAAGGTCTTTCGTTATGATTTGGTTGGTGATAATTAAAATTATTAGTGAAGTTACAAAAGGAAACCGTACCACAAATAATATGGCAAAGGATTATGATCAGCTTGTCTAAGTTTATTTATATCTGTAGGGAGATATTTAAGTGAAGTAATATCGTTTTGATATTCTTAACAAAGCAATTTGCTGTTATTGATTCCTATACTTGATATGGTTTCGCTGCCACGATCAAAATACCGATCATGAACAAAGGAATCCGCTCGCTGATAGCACGTGAACCTAGAATTACAATTTAACGCAATTCGAGTCCATAATCCGAAGACTTTCTTTGTTATCTGTCTCACAAAATTTGACTTATCGTTACGCTTGATTTCGATATTAATATTGAATGACAATACACTTGCGTAATAATCCCCGAATTTTAATTCGTTACGCTTTGATTTTATTTTATCATGTCACGAGACTAGATTCTCTTGAAAGCGAGAAGGGTGACACTCTCCTTGATACTTGCGAAAATGGCTGCGTGCCGGCAATCCAATGTTATGGACAGCATAGACGCGCCAAACACCTTTCTATAGCATCTTTCGGTTAAAACTCGTGGTTGTCCAAAATATCGAGACGATGCAATTGACTTTCGATGAATTAGATTTCCAAATGTTGATTATTATATTATAGATGCGCCACACGCCTTCCTATAATATAACGTTTGAAAGTTGTGTAGAACAAACACCGATGGTCGGCACCATACGCGTGGTAATGTGAAAGACGTGCAAGAGACGACGCTCTTCGAACTGATGCTTAGAAAAATAACTGCGCGCCGGCAATGCAATGCTAGATATTATAGACGCGCCAAACGCCTTTCTACAATTTCGCTGTAGTATATCTCGTGTTAGACGAAGATATACTTGTTGAAGCGGGTCTTTGCACCCTGCTGATGAAAGTGAAATGCACTTGGTGACTAAGGAATATAGCGTCCCTTTGTTTTGATGCACGAGCTAAATTCTTTTGCTTCGCACAAATCACAGATGCGCCAAACGTCTTTCTGTAATGGAGTGCACTCACGGAAAAAGCACGCGGCGGTAACTCGGCAATATTTGGCGATTGCGCGAGAAAATATAATTTGCACTTTACACTTGTATTTTTGTTCACTTTCCTATCCGGCTCGACGGACAATGTTTAAGATTGAAAGGTAAGAAGTAAACATTACTAATGGAAATGAGCAAAACGTGGACTGTATTTTTATGTAGTTTATTACGTGCTGAGTAATTACGGTGTGTTAGCAAGACAGATATGTACAGGAATGGTCAATTCGAAGTTTCTTCTTAGATAAAGGTCAAACAGCTGTTATTCTTGTCTCGACATAGAGGTGTCGCGCAGATGGCTTTTCTCTTTTAAACGATTTACAGGTGCGGTAATAAAAAATGCTTTGTGGCTAATAGTAGCTATAATACTGAAAAGCAAAAATCTCGAACACCATATTTTACTTATTAACAAAGCCATTGCGCCAGAAATGAGCTTCACTGCTGAAGATGATTTTTCGATAATAGAATTAATAGTAATTTTTAATAATTTCCAAACGTTGCTGGTTCGTGAAATTTTCCATGATGAAAATGATGATTCAAACTAACGTTTTGGCATTGACAGTTCATTAAAAAAGTTTAAGAGTGCGATCATATAAACATACAAAACTGTTATGTCCCTAATGCAAAACCCTATATATACTTGTAAACCTGTAGAAAGTTTAAAAATTCGAATTGGTACGATTAAAAGAATATTTTCCGTTTAATCAATATTTTTTCGTTTTTATTCAATTTCTGAGATTATTACAGTTGGCTTTACATTTTCCACTAATAATTTCATTAGACAACTTGCTCATAATAATAATCATACAAATTTAATAACATAATTCAACACTCACCCGTTCACTCTCTCAATAGTCACACGATTGGTAAACACATTCACATCCTGAAATATTCACATCCAACATTCATACAAGTACTAACATGGCTTAGTATCGAATCTTTTCAATTTTTAAACGGTTTTCAATTTTCACTAAGTATGATTTATTGTTGGTAGCCCAATTATCTTCAGCATTTCTGATAGTTAAATAAAATTCAATAGATAATTTTTTTTCACTGTATATAATTTAAGTCGTATGCTTACATGTAAGAAATATTTTATTTAAAATATTTAGATTATATATTTGAGTCTTAACACAGTTTAATTTATATATTTTTACAGTACAGAACTATGTACACATTGCTGGTGATGGTCTAAATCCATTTACTTCTGTATATCATCAAAATAGAATTTTCATGATAATATGAAATCAGAAGACCTACAAATTTTCACTAAACAAATATATATTAGAGTAATTCACCTAAATTTGATTTCTTTTTTAATTTTTTTCATCTTTCTTTACATTGATATCCTTATCGTACTAATTTTAACGTACAAAGTTTTTATGTACACAATTCATATATGAACTAATCTAAAGTAAAAAAAAAATATTCTCAGTATAAAATATTCCGTAAAAAAGAACTAAGAAAAATCACAACAGTAAAAATTGCATCTAAACGTAATGGAAACTGGGTTCATTTTGATTTTATGTCAGTTTAAATTTTTTTCAAAAAATTAGCTCATGGTGTGAGTAATACAAAGCAAATGTGTGTGTGTGTAGTGTGTGCGCAAACAGTTGATATACACTTCACTGGGTGTGCAGAAAAAAAGTAAAAAGTTTTTGGTTATTTGTGGTAATTCTTGAGAAATATGGAAAACATTGAAAATATGTGAGAGCTTGAGATATTATACAAGAAATCAAGATTATGCTTTGGTTTATTTTCAGCTCAAGCACTCTTTGTGCTCATTTTCATTGATTCTCATAGAATGTGTCATCCAAGAAAAAGCACTTGAAGCTGGACGGTTTACCTATCATTGCCTTTGATTAAAAATTTGCTAAAATCTTCTTTGTGAAAGGCTTCAAATTAATATTAATTGGGAATATTGGAAGCATTACAATAATTTTCGAGTGTCTTTTAGTCGAAAATAATAAAATTTTTTGAAATCTATTTGCACTTTAAATTTTACCACAAAACTTCAGTCCACACGTATAATAGTCTTTTAAAGTCGAAAATTTGGTAATGGCACCTGCAGAGAATATCGGAGTCATATATCAAATGATTGGAAATTATGAGCTGCAAAAATAAATTAAGTAGAAGTGCCATTAGAGAATAAAATTTTAAATTCTCGTCCGTTTATTTTTCGTTTGACGAAAAACGGCACTGAGCAGGATGAAGAAAAGGACAATCACTTAGTTCTATATTCTAGCCTCATGCAAAACAAGTTCCTACCTTATTTTCAAGGTATCTGTAAACATAGAACATTTTTGTTTGTTTTTGAAACAAATTTCGTTACTTTTTAATCGTTTTTTTTTCAAATGTCCTTAAACGTAGACTTAATAATATTCTTCTTGGCATTCGTAGTTCTTCCATTGGGACAGCAATTTTGATATTTTGGTGAGTGGTTTTGAAACCATATTTTATTTGTTTATTTGACATCAACAACAACTGGCACCTCGCTGTTGTCAACTAAATTCGATGATGATGATAAGCTATCGGCAAGTGATGTTGAGGATAGATTCAGATCAGTTGAAGCATTCAACATAGTATTCGTAGTAGCACCACAGTAGGTTGAAAGGGTTGGAACCATGGAGGGTCCCATTGCTGATGATCAGGTTGTTGCCAATTGTCGCCACATTGTATGTCACATTGACGGTAAGTACGGCCATGAAAAGCTATTCCCGGACAATAGCATATCACGAATTAATGTTTCTATTGGTGTTTTACCGACTAGACGCACAAAAAATAATTGCTCAATGACCTGTAAGAGAAAGAAAAGTGCATTGTTAAATGGCGAATTTTCGGCAAATCAATAGACTTAATACCAGAAAACTAATAAATATACTCGCACACGAACTTAATTTCATTTTGCTGCACCAAATAGTAATGGGAGAAACCGACCTATTGGTGCATTATAGTAGGCTTCATTTGAACCATTTTACATGTTTGCAAATACTAGAGCTGAAGTAAATCAATTATCCAATTTTCTAAAAAGTTTCCTAGATTAAGGTTCGGACGTACGTTACTAGGTATCGTTGAAATGTTGAACATGACCCTACATTGGTATTTTGAAAGAAGAAAAACTGTGAATTTATTGAACTTGACACCAAATTTTTCATCTTAATTTTTGAATCCCTTCAACGTAAAGATAGTGCCAATGTTTGAAGCGCCTTATATCCAACAGACGCTGTTTGATGATAGGGGCCTCTCCGTGACTCCTTGAACTATAAATCTGTGCGTCCAAGTCTTTAATACTAAGAAGATACCACATTCTCCTTTGCTACGAAAATTACCTTAAGTGGAGGAAAAAGTCCACCAATAAGGATTGCCTTGCCAAACAATAATAAAACCTAAAGAAATACTCGTATATAAGTTAAATCTCTTAGGCAACCATAAGAATGAGATGACCCACTTAGGCGAGGACCTAACTGACGGAATTTGTTCTGAAGGGGCAAACAAAAATGTGGCGGAAGGGACATGACCAAGGCGCAGGGAATTGTAATGATTTTCCAAAATGACTTCGAAATTACAATTCGAACGACGGAATCGAAAGTTGGCCTCACATAGGACATAGACGTAGACTCTGGAGGCGTGGAAATGAATCGTGATCTTAAGGTCAACTATTTGGCTACTCGATAGTCTACTGTTTGGTGCCTGCTGGATAGTTAGCTAGTTTGGTGAGGAACTCGATCATGGGTGAGACGAGTAGTGGTTTGCAGATTCTTACAAATATTCAGCTACCAAAGAGTGTGCCCAGTTTAAAACGCTTTTCCAATTCAAATGTGCTATAAGTTACTCCACTCTAGAATAATTAAAATTATACTTTGCAATTTTTGTACCACTTTTCTCTATTTTCACGACGCGTTTCGCTTGTTTTTGCCAGCATTCGTCGTCTTTTCTCAAGAAACTTTGTTTATATTAACGGTTTTTTGTAATCTTAAAAATGAAACAACTAATTATCTCGTATATGCTTTGTTGCGGATTCCGGCGTACCCGCATTCTCCCATTCGCAACTTGAAACTACCACCGCAACATGTCCGCCTTCTTTTTGGCACATATACCCTTTTTCTCAGTATATTTATTTATTTTTATTAACATTTAAAATTTCCCTATAATTTTTATTTTCCCAGCATCTCAATCCTACCCTTTTACCTTATTTTCAATTACAAAAAAAAAACAATAATAATATAATAATAATCTTAACGTTCCCACTAACAACACTCCATTCATTAATTCCTATTAACAAAGTTTCATTCGATACATTTTCCCTAACAAAACCCAATTCCTTTTATTTGTTATACTAACGAAATTCATCCACGCTTCCCTACTAACAAATTTCATTTCCATGCCCATTAAGAAAGGTGCATAGCTGAGGTTGCTAATTCGATGAATGGGCGATCAAAAGATGGTGGCTCCATTGGTGGCGTCGTGGATTCTCCACCGGAGGTCCACTGGAACCTTGGGTTCAAGTTCTCCCGAGCGCAGGGAAACACTCTTTTTGGGATATTAGCAACATCAATTGTTTGCATATACTCATATATGACACTTTGCATACAACCAAACGCTATCATGGTTATGAAAATCGCCATATATGCAAAATGGAAATTCCTGCGTTTGTTGATATGTAAAAGATGTGTGGGTAGTGAAATCGATGTGTAGTGAGCTTCGATTACTCGGTTACTCAGATGCAGCGGCGGCAATTGGGAATGAAAGGATTGCGGCATTGGATTTTTGGATCTGAGGGGATTCAGTGGTTAGCTGGCAGAGAGAGTGGAATTTTTTTGCTGTTTCGGTGAAAGTTTTTGGTGTGAAATTCGGGGAATGAAACTTATTTGGAAGTTGAATTTGGAAGCTTTGGGAATTAATTAAATAAATTAAAATAAATTTGAATATAAACAGTCGAAAAAACAGTTGAGTTGGATAGGAGATGACTTATAAAGGGAGGGAGAATTAACAAGCTTGTCGGACCGGACAAAACTAAACAAGTAGTGAAAAATACTTTCGGTAGTAGAAGGGTTTTGTCCCAGTGTTTGTTGTACGGGAAAAAATAATTAGTGTGAGGAAAAGTGGAGAAAAAAAAGCAACAATTAAATCGTGTAAACTACGCAAAGTGATTGAGTTGATCAACTTCTGATCATAAGTAAAGATAGGACTTATGAATTTTTGCGTTTGAAGCAAAAGTTTGCATAAAGAAAGGGGTTTTTTTGCGATAAGTGATGTGATAAGCCATCTTCGTACGATAGAAGAGTAGATTCCGTTATTTCCGACTTTATTCCTTATAATACAAGTGCCAGCTAGAATTGCGTTGTGGGTTTAAATTTACCAACAAACTGAATTATTAGATAGCTTATGCGGCAGAAATAATAGATGAAATTATCTAACTAAACCAATGCTGAAATTAATTAAAATGCATGGGCGGATTTTTTTTTCTTTTTTTGTGACATTCTTTAATCCGTTACATATCATTCCAGTTTATTGTAAGTTGATTATTTGGCTAACATTTTATTTGATTTATTTGCACAAAAATTATTGAGGGGTCTGTTTTTTGATTGGTATCTCAAAATTGTTGAACTTGCTGTGGAAATTACTTTTTGATAAAATATAACGGCCATGGTTTGATAAAAAAAATTAATTTTTCATTTTTCAATATGACCTTCCGCTTTCCCGTCCTTTTCCCAGCGTGTTAGTTTAGTTAGTGGCTCAGCACGAGCAAAGGGTGTCCCGACAGACCCATGGGTTCCTCACCCCTCTACTGAAACTTAATGTCTGCAACTACTGCGACTTCCGTGGTTGTAACAGCTTCTCAGCATATAGCATCAAACAGGATGGATTTTAAAATATTTGTTTGGTTATTAAGAAACATAAAGTTGTTGTCCTTGACATGTATATCTATTACCAATACTTCAAATATACTCGTATTTACTTTATGGGATTTTGGAACCGTGTCAAGGATTTGTAAATTATCAATGGAAGGAAAGATGTGGTTAATTTCAGTAAAATGATAAGCAAACTTTTAATTTTTTTTCATGAATGTATGATTTTAAATGTCCATTAAATCTCATTAAAGAGTTCAAAGAATGAGACTGATTCCATGAGAACCGTATATTTAAAAATTAATCTACAACTCTGCCATCCCCTTCAAAGTAGTTCCCTTGGGCAGCTATACAATGATTCTAGCGCGTTTTCCATGCTTCGTAACATTTCTGGAACGCTTCAACTGGGATATCCGTGAGTACCCTCATTACAACCGCCTGGATGTTCGTAATCGACTCAAAATGGGTTTCTTTGACCACCGATTTTGTTCTAGGGAACAAAAAAAGTCACAGGGTGACATATCGGGCGAATAAGGCTGCTGTTGCAACACGGCGATCCCTTTAGAGGCCAAATACTGGGACACACTGAAGATGGTGTGGTGTGGTTCTTTGGAACCATCTTTGCGTATAACTTTTCATCCCAAAACCGTCGGTTAAAATTTGTCTGACTGTTTCACGATTCATACCCGGTTTCGAGGCTAACATTCGAATTGTTAAACACGGATCTTCACGAATTAGGGCACGCACACTCTGCACATTCGCGTCAGTCCGCACCTCAACTGGTCTCCCGCTTCGCGCCTCGTTTTCCACGCTTTCACGCCCCTCCTTAAGCTCTTTATGCCATCGAAACACCTGGGCACGACTCAAAGCGATATCACCATGCACTTTTACAATTTTAGCGTACGTTTCCGAAGCTGTTTCGCCCAATCTGGTGCAATATTTTATCGAGACGCGTTGTTCTGGATTTCGTTTCTCTATTTTCGTGACGGGCACCACCAACAAACGTCTACTCAACACGACACAGCAGGCGAACTAAACAAGCTAGAGCGATGATAATATATCAATGGAGGGGGAAAGGATGCCGAAGAAGGGGAAGGGAATTTCAAGGTAACAGGTTCACCACAAGCGCGGCAATAAAATCAGTCTCATCACTTAATTGTCACACCTCTTAAGTCCGACAGCCAAATGGTAGTAAATGGTCTCGTGCGCATATTGGGCTTACTGGTTCCTGACTGATCGGAAAGAGTGAAGACAATCAATTATATTTCCTATCAACAAAAAAGGTAACAAACTACGCTTCTTTGTACGGCGTACAAAATATTTTGAAAGATCTTACAAAATAAAATCGGATCATAAGGCAACAGTACTATTGGGTAGTATCAAGTTGGCTTTAAATCAGGTAGATCGACGTTACACCAATTGTTTACCGTCAAGTAGCTGGGGGTTCAGTAGAGATGTACACTAAAATTTCGTTGACTTTAAGTAAGCATACGGCAACCAACCAAATAAATAACTAAATAATAGTCCATTATTTTGTTTATTTGATATCCGCAGGCCAATTCTCTTTTTTTTCCTGAAAAGTCGATGGGCTTTGCTAACTTTTCAAGAAAAAAAAAACAATGAATGCTTGCTTTGGTATACGTCTTACCAAATTGACAATAGAGTTGACAACCTCCCAAGACACAAATATCGGGCTTAAGCAGAGAGATGGACTGGCAACATTGCTATTCAATTTGGCTCTAGAATATGTCATAGGAAAGCTACCTGTCGATATAAGAGATAAGTTACTATCCAAGCTAAGCCAAGTGGTAGCCAATGCGGGTGATATCAATATTCGATCACGATCGTTAACAGCCACAAAATAACTTTACCTGGAACTCACAGTAAAGCAAAACTAGCAGGGCTACAAATCAATGGGAACAGAACAAACAGTCGACGAAAAATTCCTGAAATACACAAAATGTCACACTTGTGGAGTACGATATCGAAAATATGAGTGAATTTGTGAATCTAGGCGCCAAAATAAAGAGAACCGATAATGAAAGAGACAAAATATACCGAAGAATATAGCTCACATATAACATATTTTATTCAGTTTTGGCAGGCTTGCCGATCAGCTGCATACATACAGGAAAAAATAACTCCAAATTTTCAAATAAGAGTGAAGACCTGTATTATGCTATGGGTGTGAAAAATAGACCTTATCTCAATCATCCGCAAACATATTGAACGCCTTCGAAAGACAGATCCTCAGGTAAATAATTGAAGTGAAAGTAGACGGGGTCAATGGCAAATATACTACAACCATGAACTGTATGAAATTTTTGACGAGCCGGAGGACTCAAGGATTGTAGGATTGCGGAAGCTGCAATGGGCTGGCCAAGTAAATCGTATGGACCAACAACAGATATGCTTAAAGATATTCGTTGGGAGAACTGAAGGTCGGAAACCAGTGGAGAAGTGGAGGAAACACTGGTCTGATTTAATCGTCGAAGACAGTTTACCGCTGCTCAGATTTCGAAATTCAAACGCGCGGTTGGTGGATTGAGACAGTTGGTCTGATAGCGGTCGTAGTACTACTGCGAAGAAGAAGATTAGAAGATGTTCTGGGTAAATTACGTCGAGTGATATATTTTTCAATCTTAGACATGACAAAGCCTTTCCACCAAATCGATTTAAACAAAGATTCAAAACTACCGACAACCTTTTTGACGTACAATTATCACTACCAGTTCAAAGAAATGCCATTTGCAATGAGGATTTTGTCAAACAGCTTCCAAAGGTTCAGGATCTTTGCCTTTCTTGGACTAGATTCTGGTGAGTTCTTATATGTGGACATCATCGTATTCGGATGTAGCTTAGCACACCATAACTAAAACCATTATCAACTAAGCTGCATGAATTTCGATTTCAGAGATATTTGCTGTCCTTATGCTTATAAAGACCAACCCTCGTGATTCTTATTAGATTTTTTGGCCACCAAGCAACCACGAGGGAGGACACACATTCTTTGCACTTTTAACCTCTCCGTAAACTCTTTCATAAAGAAGATTACTTTTCAGATTCGTAAAGCGCTTGATTTGTTCTTGTTGTTGTTGTAGAACTCGCTTAGCTGCAATACGTTCTGATTTTAAACTAGCACGTATCATAAGCGAACGGGCTTATGGTTCATCCGAAGAACTACTCGAACTAAATCTCGTTAGCACCGACGAGAGTCGGACCAGTGACCTTCGGCTTACTGGATGAGTGCACTAACCACTACACCACGCGGACTAGTGCTTGATTAGGGACCCCCTTAAAAATGTTGAAATGTTTGATACGAACTAAACTTTGAAAGACTATCATTTCTGAGCTTTCCACTAAGCCTGAGCTTTCTAGGTGCAATATTTTCAAAGGAAACGTGCAGTGGCGCACGAACAGATGGACGAACGGACGGACAGACAAGACGTAAAACTATTACGCCTACGTAAAACTTGTTTTACAAAGCCATAAAAATGTTGTAATTAAAGCAGGAAGAAGCCTACACTAACTCAGCGATCGAATCTTTACACCTGTCTGACGAGTTGCCTGCAGCGGTGCCCAGACGCAAGTTGACTGAGATTATCAAAAATGACATAATAGGGACTCTACCCTAAAGTTATGCAAGGGTGGCCTAATTAACCATCCAAGCTTGGACTATTATGATAGGCCTGAGGCACTAAGGATTTTTTAACCTCCATTCCCCCAAAAAAATGGTGGTATTACAACACAATTTTCACAAAATTGGTTAGGTAGGACAGCTTGATTTTTCGCTCAAACATGTCATAATGTGAGGTAGATTTAGGTGCATTTGGCCTTTCTCACTGCTTTTTTTACCAGCACGTTTTAAAATTTTAGTTCCTGATTTAAAAATCGCTCTTCAAAAACCTTCATATGATACTTCAATAGTTTAATTTTGGTAAAAAAATATGATAGTCATCTCCTTCTTAAAAATAGAAAAAAATCGCTTTAAAACATTTTTTAAACATTTGCTAAATGGGGTATATTACTATTAATAGAAAATTTTAGTCACATACATTACATAAAGATTTAACTATTAAAAATATAAAATTTAACATGGTCAGGGTTATTAAGTAAGATGAAATTCTGTTTAACAAAGGGTTGCAATGAAAAAAATTTGTCAATTTCAAATTTGAATTGACAAGCAGTATTACGAGTACAATATTAAATAAACGAAAAATCTTCCTTTTTCATTGGGTGAGTATTAATTTTTTATTTAATTGCACACGCACCTTTCGAAAGGAACGTCCTTTCTTCTTCAGTGCTTGTTTTACAAGTGTTTCTTGTAAAAAATCTGCAGTCATTTTATACATCTAAGTTTTTCCATACAGGTAATGATTTTTCGGTGCTAAATTCTCTATTAAACGGTTTAACAATTATAGGTAATTACCCTAGCTACAAATTTTCCAAACTTAAACAAGTGATCCTTTAAGAGGATTAAGCTGATAAAGAATTACAGGTAATTAGCAAGTTTACAAAATGATCCTTTAGGAGAGAAGAGAAATAAAGTTAATTAGCATAATTAGGAACTTTGCAATTCTTTGAATGGCTTATTGAGAAATTAAAGAAAAAAAGATGATTGGCAGTTACCTACGTCTACATTCATTCTTTTTTCTTGTAGTTCGTTGCAAATATACCAGCTCTCGTATGCGTCGAGCTTCCGACGCGCTGACACCTCCTTCAACACTTCGACGTTGTCCTTCGTTATTTCGTGGTTTGCCACCGTTGATTTCGTCTCTGAAAGTGCTGTATTCCTTTTTCGTGTGCTTACAACTTCGCTGATGTGTTCCTGCATCCTGATCCTACTAGCCGCTTTGTTTGTCCGATATATGTTTTTCCGCAAGCCGTGCATGTTATCCTATACATCCCATTCTTCTCCGATGGGTTCTTTGGATCCTTGGCGCTACAGAGAATTGTTTTAAGTTGTGTTATCCTGCTTGCACCTACAATTTTGATGCCTTTATTTTTCAGGACACGTTTGATTTTATAAAATGCTGCTGAAAAAGTTCCTGCTGCTATTGTAGTGCTTTTGAGTGCCTTGGCCTGCTTAAATAATATGGTTTGGCTGTATGTGTTATTGCGTTGTAATTTTTTGCCAATCATTTATTGTATCATGGCCATGTTGAAGCCATTGATCTCCGCCGTATGTTCTATATACCGTAATTCCTTGTCCTACCTCTGCGCATTAAGAGGTACTATGGTGCGGCGATTTACCATGTGGTGGCACGCTGCTAATTTATATTGTGTGGTATGGTGAGACAAAGCAGGTATTGTTCTCTGTGTGGTCGTTGGCTTGCGGTAAATATCGAATGAAATTCCTCAATTTTCTTTAATGATCCAGAGGTTCAGGAACGGGATCCTAACATGTTCCTCTATTTCCACGCTGAATTGTATTCTTGTATTTATCTTATTTATTTTGTTTAACGTGTTTTCGATTTCCTCAGTTTTCACGATCGCAATGTTGTCGTCCACGTACCGATACCATATTCTTGGCATTAAACCTTTTTCTTCTATCGGCTTCTCTAAAGCTGCCATGAAAATTTCCGCTAGCACTAATGACAATGGGTTTCCCATTGCCGTTCCCTTCATTGTTTTATAATACTTACCCCTAAACGTGAAGTACTTCTCTTGCATGCACAGTACAGCAAGTTTTACATACTTTTTCGCCTTTTTCCGCCATTCTATCGATTTGTTATCCCTTGTGAGCCACTGTTCTAATTTGTACAGTGCCATCTTAATCAGTATACTCGGGAACAGTGCTTTTACGTCAAAGGATATTATCTTTTCATCATAGTTGATAGCGCCACTATTTATTAAGTAAATCCTGGGAGTTTTTAATTGATCTATGCCCGTAAATGTTCCCTATTTGTTTCAATTTTCGATGAGCCAATGTGCAATCTTGTGTGTAGGGGAGCTGATGTCTGCGATTACTTTTCGCAACTCGTTGCCTTGCTTGTGAATCATCATCCTCAAATTCTTGGGAGGACCGGGTTGGGGACTTTTAGGCTTCCTTTATTCTGAATAACATCTTTACACTCTTTTATTATTTTTTCCACGCGCTTAATCGATTCGGTTAGTTGGTCGTTCCTTAATTCGAAGAATATGGGGCTACTGTTATTTAAGCAGTCGAAGGCACTCAAAAGCAATACAATAGCAGCGGTATTTTTTTCAGCAGCATTTTATAAAATCAAACGCGTCCTGAAAAATATAGGCATCAAAATTGTGGGTACAAACAAGACAACACTACTTAAAACAATTCTCAGAAGCGCCCAGGAAGAACGATATGTATAGGATAACATGCACGGATTGCGGAAAAACATATATCGGACAAACAAAGCGGCTAGTAGGGATCAGAGCCCAGGAACACATCAGGGAAGTCGTAAGCGCACGAAAAAGGAATACAGCACTTTCAGAGAGAAATCAACGTTGGCTAGGCACGCAATGGAGGAAACCCACGAAATAACGAAGGACAACGTCGAAGTGTTGAAGGAGGTGTTAAAGCAGCGGGAGCTCGACGCATACGAAAGCTGGTATATTTACAATGAACCATAAGAAAAAAGAATGAATGTAGACGTAGGTAACTGCCAATCATCTTTATTTTCTTTAATTTCTCAAAAAGCCATTCAAAAAATTGCAAAGTTCTCTCCTAAAGGATCATTTTTTAAACTTGGTTACTACCTGTAGTTCTTTATCTGCTTAATCCTCTTAAAGGATCACTTGTTTAAGTTTGGAAAATTTGTAGCTAGGTTAGTTACCTATAAATGTTGAATCCCTTAATAGAGCATTTAGCACCGAAAAAAATTTTAGTCACATACATTACATAATGTTTAACTATTAAAAATATAAAATTTAACATGGTCAGGGTTATTAAGTAAGATGAAATTCTGTTTAACAAAGGGTTGCAATGAAAAAAATTTGTCAATTTCAAATTTGAATTGACAAGCAGTATTACGAGTACAATATTAAATAAACGAAAAATCTTCCTTTTTCATTGGGTGAGTATTAATTTTTTATTTAATTGCACACGCACCTTTCGAAAGGAACGTCCTTTCTTCTTCAGTGCTTGTTTTACAAGTGTTTCTTGTAAAAAATCTGCAGTCATTTTATACATCTAAGTTTTTCCATACAGGTAATGATTTTTCGGTGCTAAATTCTCTATTAAACGGTTTAACAATTATAGGTAATTACCCTAGCTACAAATTTTCCAAACTTAAACAAGTGATCCTTTAAGAGGATTAAGCTGATAAAGAATTACAGGTAATTAGCAAGTTTACAAAATGATCCTTTAGGAGAGAAGAGAAATAAAGTTAATTAGCATAATTAGGAACTTTGCAATTCTTTGAATGGCTTATTGAGAAATTAAAGAAAAAAAGATGATTGGCAGTTACCTACGTCTACATTCATTCTTTTTTCTTGTAGTTCGTTGCAAATATACCAGCTCTCGTATGCGTCGAGCTTCCGACGCGCTGACACCTCCTTCAACACTTCGACGTTGTCCTTCGTTATTTCGTGGTTTGCCACCGTTGATTTCGTCTCTGAAAGTGCTGTATTCCTTTTTCGTGTGCTTACAACTTCGCTGATGTGTTCCTGCATCCTGATCCTACTAGCCGCTTTGTTTGTCCGATATATGTTTTTCCGCAAGCCGTGCATGTTATCCTATACATCCCATTCTTCTCCGATGGGTTCTTTGGATCCTTGGCGCTACAGAGAATTGTTTTAAGTTGTGTTATCCTGCTTGCACCTACAATTTTGATGCCTTTATTTTTCAGGACACGTTTGATTTTATAAAATGCTGCTGAAAAAGTTCCTGCTGCTATTGTAGTGCTTTTGAGTGCCTTGGCCTGCTTAAATAATATGGTTTGGCTGTATGTGTTATTGCGTTGTAATTTTTTGCCAATCATTTATTGTATCATGGCCATGTTGAAGCCATTGATCTCCGCCGTATGTTCTATATACCGTAATTCCTTGTCCTACCTCTGCGCATTAAGAGGTACTATGGTGCGGCGATTTACCATGTGGTGGCACGCTGCTAATTTATATTGTGTGGTATGGTGAGACAAAGCAGGTATTGTTCTCTGTGTGGTCGTTGGCTTGCGGTAAATATCGAATGAAATTCCTCAATTTTCTTTAATGATCCAGAGGTTCAGGAACGGGATCCTAACATGTTCCTCTATTTCCACGCTGAATTGTATTCTTGTATTTATCTTATTTATTTTGTTTAACGTGTTTTCGATTTCCTCAGTTTTCACGATCGCAATGTTGTCGTCCACGTACCGATACCATATTCTTGGCATTAAACCTTTTTCTTCTATCGGCTTCTCTAAAGCTGCCATGAAAATTTCCGCTAGCACTAATGACAATGGGTTTCCCATTGCCGTTCCCTTCATTGTTTTATAATACTTACCCCTAAACGTGAAGTACTTCTCTTGCATGCACAGTACAGCAAGTTTTACATACTTTTTCGCCTTTTTCCGCCATTCTATCGATTTGTTATCCCTTGTGAGCCACTGTTCTAATTTGTACAGTGCCATCTTAATCAGTATACTCGGGAACAGTGCTTTTACGTCAAAGGATATTATCTTTTCATCATAGTTGATAGCGCCACTATTTATTAAGTAAATCCTGGGAGTTTTTAATTGATCTATGCCCGTAAATGTTCCCTATTTGTTTCAATTTTCGATGAGCCAATGTGCAATCTTGTGTGTAGGGGAGCTGATGTCTGCGATTACTTTTCGCAACTCGTTGCCTTGCTTGTGAATCATCATCCTCAAATTCTTGGGAGGACCGGGTTGGGGACTTTTAGGCTTCCTTTATTCTGAATAACATCTTTACACTCTTTTATTATTTTTTCCACGCGCTTAATCGATTCGGTTAGTTGGTCGTTCCTTAATTCGAAGAATATGGGGCTACTGTTATTTAAGCAGTCGAAGGCACTCAAAAGCAATACAATAGCAGCGGTATTTTTTTCAGCAGCATTTTATAAAATCAAACGCGTCCTGAAAAATATAGGCATCAAAATTGTGGGTACAAACAAGACAACACTACTTAAAACAATTCTCAGAAGCGCCCAGGAAGAACGATATGTATAGGATAACATGCACGGATTGCGGAAAAACATATATCGGACAAACAAAGCGGCTAGTAGGGATCAGAGCCCAGGAACACATCAGGGAAGTCGTAAGCGCACGAAAAAGGAATACAGCACTTTCAGAGAGAAATCAACGTTGGCTAGGCACGCAATGGAGGAAACCCACGAAATAACGAAGGACAACGTCGAAGTGTTGAAGGAGGTGTTAAAGCAGCGGGAGCTCGACGCATACGAAAGCTGGTATATTTACAATGAACCATAAGAAAAAAGAATGAATGTAGACGTAGGTAACTGCCAATCATCTTTATTTTCTTTAATTTCTCAAAAAGCCATTCAAAAAATTGCAAAGTTCTCTCCTAAAGGATCATTTTTTAAACTTGGTTACTACCTGTAGTTCTTTATCTGCTTAATCCTCTTAAAGGATCACTTGTTTAAGTTTGGAAAATTTGTAGCTAGGTTAGTTACCTATAAATGTTGAATCCCTTAATAGAGCATTTAGCACCGAAAAAAATTTTAGTCACATACATTACATAATGTTTAACTATTAAAAATATAAAATTTAACATGGTCAGGGTTATTAAGTAAGATGAAATTCTGTTTAACAAAGGGTTGCAATGAAAAAAATTTGTCAATTTCAAATTTGAATTGACAAGCAGTATTACGAGTACAATATTAAATAAACGAAAAATCTTCCTTTTTCATTGGGTGAGTATTAATTTTTTATTTAATTGCACACGCACCTTTCGAAAGGAACGTCCTTTCTTCTTCAGTGCTTGTTTTACAAGTGTTTCTTGTAAAAAATCTGCAGTCATTTTATACATCTAAGTTTTTCCATACAGGTAATGATTTTTCGGTGCTAAATTCTCTATTAAACGGTTTAACAATTATAGGTAATTACCCTAGCTACAAATTTTCCAAACTTAAACAAGTGATCCTTTAAGAGGATTAAGCTGATAAAGAATTACAGGTAATTAGCAAGTTTACAAAATGATCCTTTAGGAGAGAAGAGAAATAAAGTTAATTAGCATAATTAGGAACTTTGCAATTCTTTGAATGGCTTATTGAGAAATTAAAGAAAAAAAGATGATTGGCAGTTACCTACGTCTACATTCATTCTTTTTTCTTGTAGTTCGTTGCAAATATACCAGCTCTCGTATGCGTCGAGCTTCCGACGCGCTGACACCTCCTTCAACACTTCGACGTTGTCCTTCGTTATTTCGTGGTTTGCCACCGTTGATTTCGTCTCTGAAAGTGCTGTATTCCTTTTTCGTGTGCTTACAACTTCGCTGATGTGTTCCTGCATCCTGATCCTACTAGCCGCTTTGTTTGTCCGATATATGTTTTTCCGCAAGCCGTGCATGTTATCCTATACATCCCATTCTTCTCCGATGGGTTCTTTGGATCCTTGGCGCTACAGAGAATTGTTTTAAGTTGTGTTATCCTGCTTGCACCTACAATTTTGATGCCTTTATTTTTCAGGACACGTTTGATTTTATAAAATGCTGCTGAAAAAGTTCCTGCTGCTATTGTAGTGCTTTTGAGTGCCTTGGCCTGCTTAAATAATATGGTTTGGCTGTATGTGTTATTGCGTTGTAATTTTTTGCCAATCATTTATTGTATCATGGCCATGTTGAAGCCATTGATCTCCGCCGTATGTTCTATATACCGTAATTCCTTGTCCTACCTCTGCGCATTAAGAGGTACTATGGTGCGGCGATTTACCATGTGGTGGCACGCTGCTAATTTATATTGTGTGGTATGGTGAGACAAAGCAGGTATTGTTCTCTGTGTGGTCGTTGGCTTGCGGTAAATATCGAATGAAATTCCTCAATTTTCTTTAATGATCCAGAGGTTCAGGAACGGGATCCTAACATGTTCCTCTATTTCCACGCTGAATTGTATTCTTGTATTTATCTTATTTATTTTGTTTAACGTGTTTTCGATTTCCTCAGTTTTCACGATCGCAATGTTGTCGTCCACGTACCGATACCATATTCTTGGCATTAAACCTTTTTCTTCTATCGGCTTCTCTAAAGCTGCCATGAAAATTTCCGCTAGCACTAATGACAATGGGTTTCCCATTGCCGTTCCCTTCATTGTTTTATAATACTTACCCCTAAACGTGAAGTACTTCTCTTGCATGCACAGTACAGCAAGTTTTACATACTTTTTCGCCTTTTTCCGCCATTCTATCGATTTGTTATCCCTTGTGAGCCACTGTTCTAATTTGTACAGTGCCATCTTAATCAGTATACTCGGGAACAGTGCTTTTACGTCAAAGGATATTATCTTTTCATCATAGTTGATAGCGCCACTATTTATTAAGTAAATCCTGGGAGTTTTTAATTGATCTATGCCCGTAAATGTTCCCTATTTGTTTCAATTTTCGATGAGCCAATGTGCAATCTTGTGTGTAGGGGAGCTGATGTCTGCGATTACTTTTCGCAACTCGTTGCCTTGCTTGTGAATCATCATCCTCAAATTCTTGGGAGGACCGGGTTGGGGACTTTTAGGCTTCCTTTATTCTGAATAACATCTTTACACTCTTTTATTATTTTTTCCACGCGCTTAATCGATTCGGTTAGTTGGTCGTTCCTTAATTCGAAGAATATGGGGCTACTGTTATTTAAGCAGTCGAAGGCACTCAAAAGCAATACAATAGCAGCGGTATTTTTTTCAGCAGCATTTTATAAAATCAAACGCGTCCTGAAAAATATAGGCATCAAAATTGTGGGTACAAACAAGACAACACTACTTAAAACAATTCTCAGAAGCGCCCAGGAAGAACGATATGTATAGGATAACATGCACGGATTGCGGAAAAACATATATCGGACAAACAAAGCGGCTAGTAGGGATCAGAGCCCAGGAACACATCAGGGAAGTCGTAAGCGCACGAAAAAGGAATACAGCACTTTCAGAGAGAAATCAACGTTGGCTAGGCACGCAATGGAGGAAACCCACGAAATAACGAAGGACAACGTCGAAGTGTTGAAGGAGGTGTTAAAGCAGCGGGAGCTCGACGCATACGAAAGCTGGTATATTTACAATGAACCATAAGAAAAAAGAATGAATGTAGACGTAGGTAACTGCCAATCATCTTTATTTTCTTTAATTTCTCAAAAAGCCATTCAAAAAATTGCAAAGTTCTCTCCTAAAGGATCATTTTTTAAACTTGGTTACTACCTGTAGTTCTTTATCTGCTTAATCCTCTTAAAGGATCACTTGTTTAAGTTTGGAAAATTTGTAGCTAGGTTAGTTACCTATAAATGTTGAATCCCTTAATAGAGCATTTAGCACCGAAAAAAATTTTAGTCACATACATTACATAAAGATTTAACTATTAAAAATATAAAATTTAACATGGTCAGGGTTATTAAGTAAGATGAAATTCTGTTTAACAAAGGGTTGCAATGAAAAAAATTTGTCAATTTCAAATTTGAATTGACAAGCAGTATTACGAGTACAATATTAAATAAACGAAAAATCTTCCTTTTTCATTGGGTGAGTATTAATTTTTTATTTAATTGCACACGCACCTTTCGAAAGGAACGTCCTTTCTTCTTCAGTGCTTGTTTTACAAGTGTTTCTTGTAAAAAATCTGCAGTCATTTTATACATCTAAGTTTTTCCATACAGGTAATGATTTTTCGGTGCTAAATTCTCTATTAAACGGTTTAACAATTATAGGTAATTACCCTAGCTACAAATTTTCCAAACTTAAACAAGTGATCCTTTAAGAGGATTAAGCTGATAAAGAATTACAGGTAATTAGCAAGTTTACAAAATGATCCTTTAGGAGAGAAGAGAAATAAAGTTAATTAGCATAATTAGGAACTTTGCAATTCTTTGAATGGCTTATTGAGAAATTAAAGAAAAAAAGATGATTGGCAGTTACCTACGTCTACATTCATTCTTTTTTCTTGTAGTTCGTTGCAAATATACCAGCTCTCGTATGCGTCGAGCTTCCGACGCGCTGACACCTCCTTCAACACTTCGACGTTGTCCTTCGTTATTTCGTGGTTTGCCACCGTTGATTTCGTCTCTGAAAGTGCTGTATTCCTTTTTCGTGTGCTTACAACTTCGCTGATGTGTTCCTGCATCCTGATCCTACTAGCCGCTTTGTTTGTCCGATATATGTTTTTCCGCAATCCGTGCATGTTATCCTATACATCCCATTCTTCTCCGATGGGTTCTTTGGATCCTTGGCGCTACAGAGAATTGTTTTAAGTTGTGTTATCCTGCTTGCACCTACAATTTTGATGCCTTTATTTTTCAGGACACGTTTGATTTTATAAAATGCTGCTGAAAAAGTTCCTGCTGCTATTGTAGTGCTTTTGAGTGCCTTGGCCTGCTTAAATAATATGGTTTGGCTGTATGTGTTATTGCGTTGTAATTTTTTGCCAATCATTTATTGTATCATGGCCATGTTGAAGCCATTGATCTCCGCCGTATGTTCTATATACCGTAATTCCTTGTCCTACCTCTGCGCATTAAGAGGTACTATGGTGCGGCGATTTACCATGTGGTGGCACGCTGCTAATTTATATTGTGTGGTATGGTGAGACAAAGCAGGTATTGTTCTCTGTGTGGTCGTTGGCTTGCGGTAAATATCGAATGAAATTCCTCAATTTTCTTTAATGATCCAGAGGTTCAGGAACGGGATCCTAACATGTTCCTCTATTTCCACGCTGAATTGTATTCTTGTATTTATCTTATTTATTTTGTTTAACGTGTTTTCGATTTCCTCAGTTTTCACGATCGCAATGTTGTCGTCCACGTACCGATACCATATTCTTGGCATTAAACCTTTTTCTTCTATCGGCTTCTCTAAAGCTGCCATGAAAATTTCCGCTAGCACTAATGACAATGGGTTTCCCATTGCCGTTCCCTTCATTGTTTTATAATACTTACCCCTAAACGTGAAGTACTTCTCTTGCATGCACAGTACAGCAAGTTTTACATACTTTTTCGCCTTTTTCCGCCATTCTATCGATTTGTTATCCCTTGTGAGCCACTGTTCTAATTTGTACAGTGCCATCTTAATCAGTATACTCGGGAACAGTGCTTTTACGTCAAAGGATATTATCTTTTCATCATAGTTGATAGCGCCACTATTTATTAAGTAAATCCTGGGAGTTTTTAATTGATCTATGCCCGTAAATGTTCCCTATTTGTTTCAATTTTCGATGAGCCAATGTGCAATCTTGTGTGTAGGGGAGCTGATGTCTGCGATTACTTTTCGCAACTCGTTGCCTTGCTTGTGAATCATGGGTTACCCTCAAATTCTTGGGAGGACCGGGTTGGGGACTTTTAGGCTTCCTTTATTCTGAATAACATCTTTACACTCTTTTATTATTTTTTCCACGCGCTTAATCGATTCGGTTAGTTGGTCGTTCCTTAATTCGAAGAATATGGGGCTACTGTTATTTAAGCAGTCGAAGGCACTCAAAAGCAATACAATAGCAGCGGTATTTTTTTCAGCAGCATTTTATAAAATCAAACGCGTCCTGAAAAATATAGGCATCAAAATTGTGGGTACAAACAAGACAACACTACTTAAAACAATTCTCAGAAGCGCCCAGGAAGAACGATATGTATAGGATAACATGCACGGATTGCGGAAAAACATATATCGGACAAACAAAGCGGCTAGTAGGGATCAGAGCCCAGGAACACATCAGGGAAGTCGTAAGCGCACGAAAAAGGAATACAGCACTTTCAGAGAGAAATCAACGTTGGCTAGGCACGCAATGGAGGAAACCCACGAAATAACGAAGGACAACGTCGAAGTGTTGAAGGAGGTGTTAAAGCAGCGGGAGCTCGACGCATACGAAAGCTGGTATATTTACAATGAACCATAAGAAAAAAGAATGAATGTAGACGTAGGTAACTGCCAATCATCTTTATTTTCTTTAATTTCTCAAAAAGCCATTCAAAAAATTGCAAAGTTCTCTCCTAAAGGATCATTTTTTAAACTTGGTTACTACCTGTAGTTCTTTATCTGCTTAATCCTCTTAAAGGATCACTTGTTTAAGTTTGGAAAATTTGTAGCTAGGTTAGTTACCTATAAATGTTGAATCCCTTAATAGAGCATTTAGCACCGAAAAATTATTACCTGTATGAAAAAACTTAGATGCATAAAATGACTGCAGATTTTTTATAAGAAACACTTGTAAAAAAGCACTGAAGAAGAAAGAACGCTCCTTTCGAAACGCACGTTTGCAATTAAATAAAAAATAAATTTTCACCCCATAAAAAAGGAAGATTTTTCGTCGTTATTATACAGCCGAGAAAGAAGAAAAAACATTGTTTGACAAATATTAACTTACTTGTGATGATACAGTCCGTAATGATGGAAGCCTCAGTAGTAGTTTTCCGAATCTTGTCGGTTGATTGGGATACTGTGTCCGACAATACTCCTCAAGTGCACATTGAGATTTTTCCTGCAGGGATTCTATATGCGTAACATCAGAAAGACCGCAGGCATCTGTAGGAAAAAGAATCGTTAAATAATTGCTCTTTGATTTTATGCTGAAATAAGTTCAGTGTTAGTAACAAACAAAAAACAACGAAAACGGAAAACAAAACTAAATACTTTGGATCTATTGTTGTGAGTATATACGTGTGTACTTTTTGGATGTACCTAATACTTTGAGATGAAATTCTGTCTACTGAAGATGTCCTATTTTACACTGTTTAGGAGAACACGCTCACACATTTTACGATACATACCTTCGCAAATTTGATAATTATTGTTCATTAAAGCTTTAATAATATCTTGACGTTGAATTATAAGCAAACTAAAGTATGAAAGAAAGGAAAATATGATTGGGCTGAATACTTGCCAAAATTCCTTTTTATGGATAGAATTCGATTGTAAGGGTCTTATTGGATCGCATAAATAACACAAGCATTTCCCTAAATTATCCAAAAATAGCAACAATTTTCCTGATATTATCCTTTGATCTGAGCATAAAATTCTTTATCTAATAACCAACTGTTTCGCAATTGAAATTCATTGTAATTTAAAAGTAGAAAAAAAACTGCCATAAAATCATCTTCAATAGAAATCATTTATAATCGTTTTATTCAATTGTTAGTTATTTTTCTCCGCTCTCTCATGAACAATTGAATTTAATTAATGTGTCGGAACAATAAGTATATTGGATGCGACATACAAACGAACTCTTATTTGCCACATAGTATTTTTTTATTCCTCTCTAAATCAGTCGCAACGATCAGACTAATTTAAAATGTCCAATATTGAGCACATAACGATAATAAATGTTTGATGACGAGGAAAATAATGTGCATTCGACTCTAAAAATAGTTGTGGTGTATTTATTCGTAATTCTTTGCATTTCATGTTCATTTCAATAAAGATGAGAAGTGAATATTGATGTTTTCAACTATTTGTGTTTTGAATCATTAAAAGGCTGAAATATTTTTGCAAAAACTTAGAGTTTCAGGATTCTTTGAGTGCCTTTTTCTTTTTTAAAGCAAAGGACTAGAGTCTTTTTAAATACAACTAAGCGAAGGGATTTTCCTAGTGTCCGTAGTTTTCAGTTCTTGCAAGATACAAGGCAATGCAGTTATGTTAAAACAAAAGATTTCGATGCACTGATTTGGAAATTAACATCTGTTAAAATAATACAATGATGGGGAAATGATTTCATTCTTGAATCGTTAAAAATTTTCGAATTTATGTTAGAAAAAACTAGTTTTCTAAGTTCACACGAGTCGGAAAACTTTAACAAACTCAAACTTTAAAAAAATTCTCTTTCACCTCACCTCAACTTTAAATTTACAAAACCAGCCATAATAATCCAATCATACAATCTCCAAACAGTAAAGCACGTTTAACTCATTTTATTAGTCGTCTGACAATACCGCCAAAGATATTGAAAAGGACTTATATCCCACAAAAAGCACTAAACCCATTTACTTAAATACTTATAAAACAACCAACAAACCAGCCACAATATTGCCATGGTCCATTGCTGTATCAAAGTAAATTTATAATGGCGACAAAGTATGAAATGATGACCCCTGTCGATAATTATCGATAATTTTATAGATGCGTTTTACCGAGTAACTAAATGGGAGGTAGACATTGGGATCTGGAGTTATCTGTTGAACCATTTGTAATACAATATGAGAGAAAACCCGGACCGAGATTATCTGAACGGTTTAAGTGAATAATGAAATAAATCTTAATTTATAAGTCGTTCTCGATTTTATGTTGTGCGCCAGAATTGCACAAATATTACGATGGTAATGATGATGATGGGATTGGTTGGGCGAACAGTATGTGGTTGAAATTTTATGGAATTTATTGTATTGAATTTACAACCTTTGATGGGATATATGTATGTTTTGCATTACTTTAGGAATGGCTTAGATGTAGGCTGGCCGTGTAAGAAGATTTAATAAATTTGGATTTAGCTATCATTCTTGTGGATACTTTAAAATCCATTCTAAATAAGCAGACTATTTAGTGCCTCCTGCGTTCTTAAATAGATCTGCTAACAGTATATTACACATGACTTGATAAAATTGATAATTCAGAACCAATCGAATTACACCAGATTGCTTCTACCAGAAGTGTTTTGTTAAACATTGTAGTTATTAACTCAAACAAAGTCTATTGAATATCAAAAGTTGACTCATACATACATATATTCCATAAATTGAGATCGTAAAACTATTATATGATTAATATGTATTGTATTTTAATTTGCCCCCATTTTATTTTCAGTATAATGATCTCATTGATTGAGTATTCATGATAACATATCAAATTCCTGCCTATCTCTAGTACCTGGGTCGTTTGCAAACGTATACGAGTATATACACAGAATCACGTCATAAGTTTTCAATCGTCCGTAACTTAGCTGTTCATGACTCAATTTTTATGAAATTTTTCGTAAACATGCATTTGATATCAAGAATTGTAGATATGAGTTTTTGGCAAACTTTAAAAACCACCGTTCTATTTTATGCACAAAAATATCAAATTCATATAGTGTGGGGCTGTTAACAGTCCTTAAAATACTCAACCTGACTTATGAGTACAGGTAGTTTAAAAAAAAACAATTACTGCGATTGATAAAACCACGTTTCAACAACTTAATATGAAAAATTCATATCGGTACATTTATTATTATTATTTTCGACAGACATCCAAAGTGAACGCTCTCACTGAATTTGTAAATATGGGAAAAATCGGGCATCGTTACGTAATACAATACTTTCATTTGAAAGGTCTAAGTCCAACCGATATCAAAGCCGAGTTGAATTCTACTCTGAGGAAGTCTGCTCCTTCGTTTACAACGGTCAAATATTGGGTAGCTGAGTTTAAGCGAGGTCGTACGAGCTGCAAAGATGAACACCGCAGTGGTCGACCAAGTGAGGTCACTAAGTCAGAAAATGTGAAGAAAATCCACAAAATGGTATTGGACGACCGTCGACTAAAAGTGCACGAGATAGCAGACATGGCAGGCATTTCAAAAAGTGCTATGCGTCGCAATTTGACCGAAAATTTGGACATGAGAAAGGATCAAGGGTCCCAAATTTAATTTCAATGCTATCTTTACAGATGACTTTGGCGACTCTCAACCTGCAACGTATCCAATCCAGCATCTTGGACGTGATCACGGACAAACAGCATGGGAACTTCAACGCTCTGCTGTTGTCTCAACAGCAGCTTAATGCAGCAATGACAGACATCCGGAATCACCGGCCGGAGAATCAGCGTCTTCCTGTTGGCCGAGAAGACTTTCTAAAATTATTTGGGTTGATATTTATCAAAGCCAAGGCAAATGCGGACTTCATCCTTTTCGAGCTCAGGATGCCACCCATCGATGTATCAACTTTTGAGCCATATCGAATTCTACCAATACCAACGGCGAAACGTAGCCATCTCATCGCCATACAGCCTCTTATCTGATAATTAGCCCACATCGCGACGTATACTATCCGCTCAACGAGATGGGTTACGCTGCCTGTAACTGGATGGAGCCAAACATCCACCTATGCTGAGAGTCTCATCTGTTGTATCATAGGGACGCTTATGTGAGCACTTGCGAGGTAACGCTGCTAAAGGGAATGCCGAGGGCGACCAACTGTCACCTGGTTGAGCTGCCTACATCTTTCTCGTGGACGAATATCCCACAATCTAATGAGTGGATGTATGATTTCGCAATTCAGATGGTGGCTCATCTTGTGTGCAGTGGCAACATATCCACCCTGACACTGCAGGGCTCCAGAATTCTGCAGCTGGCTCCCGACTGCACGCTCAAGTCCGATGAAGTGACCATCCATGGTCATCGCATTCATGAATCCTCAATCAAAGCGACTCATCCCAGGGCCCATTATTCCACTGCTGACGACAACCGGGGCCATGTACAACAGCACATTGCGCCCACGCCTTTCCGGGCGCACGCCTCGGAGATCAACGACCTGCGAAACCAACTCAAGGCGCGTGCATGATGTTCACCAGTATGCGCTGGGATATATGAGCTTCATCGCAGTAATCGCTAATGTCGTCTTCCTGTGGTGCAAGGCCAAAAATGTAAGCTGCCAACCACGATCGCAACAACCGATACCAGTTCCTCTGCCTAGACGTCACAGCCTGCCACACACACTGGGAGAGGTTGAACGGATTGTTCAACGGGGGGTGGATGTTAATGCCCACTCTGCCAGCAGCGCGAATTTAATTTAGGTTGAATTTTGAATTTACCCGCGAATTTAATTTGGGTTAAATTTTAATTTCCGTTAATTCGATTAATTAATGTGGATTTAACTTAATTTCAATTTAGTCAATTTGTAAATGTTAGTACTTAATTCAATTCAAACAATCTTGTAAATTTCGATGCACAATTAATTTTGTCACCTTATATGACTCTAAAACTTTAGAAGCCACTGTATGCCAAGTTAAAATTTCTTAGCTGACGCGCATTCTAGGTTAGATTCGGATGATTTTGCTAATGCGTCGGAGTCGGCAAAGTGTATTGGGATCTTATGTTGTGAATGCATCAGATATCATGTAATGTGTATCTCCACACTCTTTCCCCTATCGCACGCGAGCGTCGGCAGTTTTTAGGCAAGAGACGCTTATGGACGCTCAAGAATCAGCGTTTTCTTGCATGGAAGCTGCTGACGGTTGTTCACTTGATGTTTGAAGAGGTAGTTAGAAGTTAACGTTTGAATTAAAAATTGCCGTGGCAACAGAAGAGAACGGAGGTATTTTTAATTAATTAAATTGTATTGATTTAAGTATTAATTAAAGGCAAGAGAAGAGAGGCCAGGACAATAGAGTTCTGACACAAACATTTTGGATGGGTGCCGCGTTTGCTTACAATGGAGCACAAACAACAACGCGAGGATGTTTCCATCGAGTGTTTGACAATGTTTTCTAGCAATAAAGCCGGGTTTTCGCGTCGATTTATAACCATGGACGAAATATGGGTCCATCATTTTACACCTGAGACCAAGAAGCAGTCAAAGCAGTGGACTAAAAAGAGAGAAACGTCTCTAAAGAAAGCAAAGACCGTTCAGTCAGCTGGCAAGGTCATGGCATCTGTTTTTTGGGATGCGCGTGGAATAATATTAATTGATTATCTGAAAAAAAAAATCAACGGCGCATATTATACAGCCTTATTGCAGCGTTTGAGTGATGAAATCAAGAATAAACGCCCCCACCTGACGTTAAAGTATTGTTTCATCACGACAACGCACCAGTTCACAGGGTCGTCATTGCGATGGCTAAAATCAATGAGTTGGAGTTCGAATTGCTTCCTCACGCACCATATTCACCAGATCTGGCTCCCTCGAATTATTTTTTTTTCCGAATTTGAAAAAAATGGCTCGGCGGCAAAAGATTTGCCAACAACGAAGAGGTAGAGTCTGCGGTTAATAGCTATTTCGAGGAGCTTGACGGTTCCTACTACAAAGCGGGTATCGAAACTATTGAACATTGTTGGGAAAAATGTATCGAGCCGAAAGGAGAATATGTTGAAAAATATTTTAAATAATTTTTTTACTGTTTTCTTCCTCTTCGTAGCCCTACAGCCCCTTTCGGGCCTTCGCTTAGAGATAGTTAGAGTATCTCATTATCATGATCTAATGTATTGGCACACCACAAGGTGATATGATCATTATCACGCTTTGGCCGTGTGTTCGTCCACCCAGCTGCGATGCGTTCTGATTTTTAAACCAGCAAGTATCCTGATTGAACAGGCTTATGGTCCGTCCGAAGAACCACTCGAACTGAATCTCGTGGACGCCAACGAAACTTGAACCAGAGACTGTTTTTACGGTTTTGGCAACACCAATTGAAGAGCACCATTCACGGAAGAAATCGAGAAGACGTAGCCGCATCCGAATCATCAACCAAGTCATTGTATTTTGAACACAATGACAGCACCACTCACTAACGCCATGAAATTGACGTTCGAAGTTGACGCATGCAAACGATCAGCTTATTTAGTGCGGGCATGTAATGAACCGCATTTTCATTACATCCGAGATGTATATTTTACCAGACTTCGACCCATTTCAGACAACGCGTTGTCTGAATCCGGCATGTCGGCAGCGCAGCTCGTTGATCGCGTTATGAAGCTTGCCGAGGCATATCAGAGGCACGATAGAGTTTTGGTGCTCGCCGTGCAAGCCTCCCTAAAGAGGCCTGCTAAAATTTGGAGCGATGGTTCTGTGCGGGTTCCTGGAAGCTGGCTTAAGCTGAACAAATCCTTGAGGCAAGATTTCCCTAGCAATGAAAGCGAGGCCGATCTTCACATAAAAATAATGAATCACATCAAAGAGCCAAGCGAGACAATACAAAGTTACTTCTATACTATGCTAGCATTAGGAAGACGAGGTTACTTGAGCGATCACGCAATAATCCGGTATATAAGCAGCGGGCTACGGCATCCATCTTTGCAAAATGCGATCGCGAGCTCAATTTTTGACAACGTCAACAATCTTTTAGCCTTGGTAAAGAATTTCGAAACGAGTTCCGTTCAAATTTTAGTGCAGCGGACGGAGCCAAGATGCAATTTTGGACCACCGATACAGCGAGGTATTATGTCATCAAATGCGCAACCACAGCCGACTTCGAACAATTCAGAATTCCGTCGAATCCGATGCTATAATTGTCTTGAGGTGGGGCATATTTCGCTGAACTGTCCAAAACCGCAACGGAAAAAAGATGCTAGAAGTGTCAACTAACATCACAAACGACCAACTGATGTCCGGAAAATGAAACTGCGACCGCCGTTAGTAAAGTTCGTCGCATAAATTCAACAGAAAGAACTAATGCGCTTGTTACGGAGGTTCTTCTCAATGGGAACAAAATTTAGTCCTTCATCGAACGATCGCAATGTCGATGGGAGGCGTGAAGCAGTATTCACCGATCATCCTACGAGAATTTGGAGGAGCTTCAGTAACGTGCAACCAGATACTCGAGACCGACATTCAGTTGGATGGTAAGAATCTAAATGCAAGGATTTTTCCGGTGGATAACAACTTGATCTCAGAGCCACTTTTATTGGGGTCAGATCTACTCTGCACATCGGGCAAACGACTGATCATTGAACCGAGAGCTTGTCAATTGGAAGACGCTTTTCAAAACACTCCAACTTTTGAGCAAACGCTATCCATCAAAGAAAAGGACCAACCGTATCAGCTCATCAGTGAGCATAGAGAATGCTTCTCTTTATAGGTTGCTCAGTTAGGTCAATGCAACTCGGCAACGATGACGATAAGGTTAACGACCTTAAAACCTGTCTGACCCTAGCCATACCAGACACCGTTCGCAAAGTGTGGGTGCGTTCAAGAAAGAGTAAATGAACTGCTCGAAAACGATATCATACGTCCATCATCATCAGAATATTCGTCACCAATTGTGCTCGTTCACAAACAAAATGGCGATGACCGTCGCTGCGTTGATTTCCGTGAGTTCAATGCTATCACTGAAAATCGTCCGTTTCCCAAGTCAACTGTTGAGGAGCAGCTGTCATCGATCGCTGGTAATTTATTTTACACGACTCTCGATTTACTGTCCGGCTATTATCAAATACCAATCGCAGAAGAGTACAGGAAATACACTGCATTTGTCACGCATGCAGGCCAATACGGATTCAACCAGATGCCTTACGGCCTGTGTAACGCACCGAGTTATTTTCATGAGGTCATAACCAAGTTGGTACGACAAATGGGAAATCGAGCAGTTAGCTACGTAAATGAAGTAATTCTACCCAGCAAAACCATCGCCGAGGATTTAATCAAACTCCGTGAATTTCTAGTTATACTTCGAGATGCCGGAATGACGCTTTGGCCCTCTAAGTGTACGTTTTTGTTTAAACAAATCACGTTTTTGGGTCATCGTGTCGATGAGGACGGAATAAAACCAGGAGCTTAAAAGACAAATGCAATTCGAGAGTTTCCGGAACCAACCATCGTTACAGAAGCTCGAAGATTTCTGGGATTGACTGGGTTTAACAGCAAATTTATTCGCGATTATTCTCTAATATCGAGGCCACTCACACTTTTGTTGAAGCAGAAGGACAATTCACAATTTTGTTGGTCGACCGAACAACGAGACGCATTCGAAAAATTGAAATCAGCACTTTGCTGCGATCCAGTCCTCAGTGCATACGATCCGACGAAGGAACATCAAGTTCACACTAATGCGAGCACACTGGGTCTTGCCGGAGTCCTCATACAACGAGATGACAGTCGCAATTTCAGACCGATTTTCTACTACAGCAGCCAGTGTAGCGAACCCGAAAGCAGATACCATGGTCATGAGCTTAACCGAAGACAATTAGCTGCAAAGCGAATTAGCGCCGAACGAGAGAAATGGAGATTGAGGTTCAATGCGAAACACAAGAAACCTTTTATCTTTTATCCCATCGTTCTAGAGAACGTACCTGCTGCTACGGGAGAATCTCGAAAGTTAGAGCCCAAATATCATGGGCCCTACATAATTTCGAGAGTTTTACGAAACAACAGATATCTCGTCGAGGACGTGGGAATCGCACGTCCCAACCAACGGAAATTGTGTTCGATGTATATGAGCGAAAAGTCGAAACCGTGGATCGTCGTGGGTCCTAAAGTCGATTTTTACGATGATGCTGCGGATTCAGACACGGAGTAATGAATCGAGACGATTCAATGTCAGGATGGTCCAGTGTCATGGCAACACCAATTGAAGAGCACCGGCCACGGAAGAAATCAAGAAGAGATAGTCGCATCCGAACCATCAACCGAGTCATTGTTTTTTGAACACAATAAATTGATTATTAACAACGGTGCGCGTTAGTCAATTGTTTTTCCTTTACAACTATCCTGTTCCCAAGATCCACCCTTGACATAAGTAAGAATAGTTTAACATTAATTTTGAAGTCACTGTTTTTATAATCTGCAGTGATTTTTATGTTATAAATAAACCGTGAAATCGAGCTTTTATTATTGCTTGGCGTCGTGTGTTTTTTCAGCCGAATTCAATAAATCCGACATACCAAAAACCCACTTGGGACGAAATGCTTACATAAGTCGAGGACTGACTGTACATTACTAAGGAAGGCAACTACGAATATGTAGAAAAATAACTATAAAATGTATTTTCTTTTTGCAAAAGGCTCGTTTATGTTTGAATGCCCTTCGTATCATTTATGTTATGTGAGCCGTTTGCTAAGAGCTTGCAAGCAAGTTATTTTAAAGCGAATTATCAGGTCCTGCAAAACAAGACCAACGCATGAAGATTATCCTAGAGCATTTTTTTGAAAAATAATCGTATTCCTTCACTATCAAATGTCTGATCTTCAGATAAACAAGCAGTTGCAAGGGAGCGTAGAAAGATGCATGTTCATAAATAATACAATATTATCTTATCTCAGCTAACATGTATTGTTTTTAAAGATCCTCTTTCCAAACAATTTAAAACCGTTAAGAATTTGATTTTCTCTTCACTAACAATATAGTATTACAACACATCATTATTCGAGCTACACTAATAACTCGCGAATCGTTCGGAATCCTCCTATCATCTCTAATACGACCCAAGTTCAATTACTCATGAGTTCCCATCATATATATTCCACGTTATCGCTCCACGCTGTACCGTGATTCGCCTAGTAAAGAAGGGATCTATGGAAAACGAGGAAAAGAAGAAAAACTTTTCCTAAGTTTCCACTTTACCTTGTAAATCAATACACAATCAATAGATCAATTAGGGAATGTTTAAAACTTTTACCGTTGGCCATATAAGTATGTAAGCAGTTATACCCTGCCTCCAAAAGATCAGATTGACTGATAACAGACGAACTAGCAAAGAACCAAGTAAAAGTGTTGACGAGAAAATAATAAAGAATAGGAAGATAGATTTGAAACGTTTCGTATCAGACATGGAAATCCTGTTCAAACATATGTCTGTACTTATACCATGTGTAGGAGCTGCTCGCCGTGTGGATGTTGTCAGTGGAGGATAAGCTTGCGGTGAGGTACAATTGCTACCTATGTGTACGAGTATAACGATTGTGGCTTTCTATAGCTGGGTCGTGACTTGAAGCACATGAGATCACAGTTAACTGCAAAATCCTCACTCAAAAAATACGGCTACTCAAGTCAAACGTATCGAACAGTATTGGGCTCGGCAATAGGAACATCCAAACATCCAAACTTGCAAAAACACCAACAACGAGCAACGATTCCAACCGAATGGCTACAAAACATTTCTTTTATAGATGTATGAAAACATGTAACAAACAAAAACTATCATCCCGACGAGTTGGCTGTTTGGCATAGAAAAAGCCAACGGGTCTACTCTATCAGAAAATAGCCGATAGATCACCAGGAATCGTGTCCAAGGGGTTTCCAAAAGAAACCATATCAAAGACAAGGCCTCGCACGAAGACCTGATCGCAAGACAACGATGAGAAGAAGGTGGAATCCAAATCTACATCCGAAGTACCAGACTGGCACTAAGATTTTGTTAAGCTGCGCTGAGCCTTCAAGAAACTTTTTCTCACCGCACGGCAAAGGTGGGAATGACGAACGCTTCAGAAAAGTGTGCCAAAAAAACGGACAGACTGGGCCTTACTTCATGGGTATGCTATCTGTCCATATCAAACTGAAAGAGGAGGTTTAGGACGTTCTCTAAGAGAACAAAAATATTTTCAAAAAAGGATTTCAAATCCTTTCATAGTACTGCGGTGCGTACACCTTACAATTTTTTCGGTCAGTGACCACACCGTATTCCAACCATTTCACCTACTTTTCCCAGCCGACAAGCAGCTCTTCATCTGTGAACACATCTTCCAAGACGATGCTGCAGCAGTTGTAAACTCCCAGGTGTACTTGTTGGCATGGTTCTTCTGCTTCCCTCCTGTTCCAAACACACCTTGCCGTTAGGCTCCATTGGAACGTAGTAAAATGATTGAATTGGACGGTAACTGGCTCTCGAGCCAAAACTTGATTCAATGCACCACGGCGCGATTCGAATCAATTCAAATCGTTGACTATTCATCGATGAGACGCGCGATAGCAGTTACAAAGGCGTCTAGTATGATAATTATAAACCATCAACCTTCGAGTGGACATTTGATAGGTTCAATACGCAACAATAATATCGCGGCTCTTCTTGTTTGCATCGTCGACAGTCCGCTGGAGTTTTTCCCACTCATTCTTTCCGCCTCGAGATTCATTGTTTATTGATGAATGGATTGATTATGATAGGTTTTATTGTGACTCTGAATGGTGAATGATGGATTTAATGGGATGGTTTGTATAGGGGCACATTACTGTTATTCATATGTAAGTGAACTATTAGAGATGCTGAGGATGTAACTGAAGCTTTCTCCTTAAGGGGCTGACGCCAGGGTCAACTGCAATTTCTAAATTCAAAACAGAGGCACACATTTCCGCTGAGTCGATTGTGCGGTATCTTCATACTCATGTGGATGTAGATCATTTTAAAGATATTATAACACAGAAATACGAATATCATAAAGATACATCTTACGGATAAATCAGATGCTATAAATAAAATAAAATTTCACCGGGGTACCCTTAAGCGTGATTTCATCGAAGATCCTCTAAGATTTGATAACAATAGCGCACCTATCAACAAGTTGTATGGCGTATACCTATCAAAATGAAGATGCTGTAATCATCTTTTCCGTACTCAAGTGTACAATCAAATACAATTGCATTCAATCGATACAATATTCAATCTTTACTTCAACCACCTCATTGAAAATCTATCGAATTAAAATCGCAAAGTGTCGGCGATTTTTGATGTTTTAAATAGTGTCTGCAAAAAAGATGAAAATAATTTTTCGCCCAGAAATTATAACACATATGAATATATGATAATAATTTTTGACAATGATAAATGAAAGTTTTGCCCTTTATTTGGCAGTTTAGCACATTTACCTCTTATGACTGTGGGAATTTAATTTAACTGAAAGGCCATTAACGTATGATATGTGAATAATTTAAATTGAATTAGTGAAAGTTGGTCATAATATTTTTAATGGTGTTATAAAGGTGAAAACACTTTTAAAATGTATATAAAATGAATTTGGTAAGAAAAATCGTAAATAAATAGATTAAATTAAATTAAATGGAATTCTACTGGGAGAAATGCAAGACAAATTATTTTTGAGATTTCGTCATCGAGGTACTCATCAGATGCTAGCTCTGCCCTCGATGGATTAGCATGATCTCAATTTAGATGTTAGGTAATGCTCATAACTTTTTAATTTTTATTTAAGTTAATTGCCTTTGATTTTTGCATTTGCTAGTTATATCGAATATAAATCACGCTTACTAACGTTACATAGCTGATTCGTGAATATAATAATATAACAATAATAATATTTATATTCGATATAACTAGCAAATGTTAAAATCAAACGTAATTGACTTAAATCAAACACACATTGCATTATTACATTATTACAGATCATGCTTATCTATCGAAGGCAGAGTTAGCATCTGATGACCACTTTGATGACGAAATCTCAAAAATATTTTTTCATGCTCGAATAAAATCATCAAACTTTCCAAAAGAGGACATCATTATGAAAATGGAAGCACATAATAGGGGTACCGGTTAATTCATTCGGTTTTCTAACAGATGGCGTAACTTGATTTTTATTCCAGTGATTCACCTTTCCAAATATGTGTTGGAAAGCCGCTGTCATATTGTTTCAGAATCAGTATGGGTCATTTAGCTTAAGCGTAAACAACAATACTTTTTTTACTCTGAAAATGTCGAATTTTGCGCCGAATAACTTCTACTTCTTCATTGAAAAAAAGGCTGCCGAAAGTCATCATATTTTGGTGGAAGTGTATGGTGTGCATGCTGTAGCTGAGCGTGCGTGCCAGACGTGGTTTGCACGGTTTAAAACTGGCAATTTTGACTTGGAGGACGATGAACAGCCCGGACAGCCAAACAACTTAGAAAATCACGAATTGGAGACATTGCTCGACCAAGATCCATCCCAAACTTGCAAAATCACTAGACGTCGCACAACAAACCATTTCCGATGGGCTAAAAGCAATTTTTCACAATAAAGCTTCAATTTTCGAAAAAACCGGTACCCCTATTAAATTAACCACCGGAAATGCGTAAAAGGTCACCAAGTGAAATTGGGAGCGCACCGGCCCAGAAGAAACTATAGCTTTAGAATTTAAAACAAACCGGATGACTTTAGTAAGACCCCGCAAAGGGTATGCAGTCGTCATTTTATGTAAAGACAGTTTAAGAAAGCGGCTACCTAAAAACCAAACATTGGCACTTTTTTTTTTAACTTCGTTGAAATATAACTGAGGAGTCTATTAAAGGATAACATAAAATAATCAAAAGCTGCAAGCTCCTAATTGGAGAATTGACGTGAGAGTTACGAAGCTGATATTATAAAAAATTTAATCTCTGCTAGAAATTCAAAAGTAAGAATATGAGATATGAAAAATTATATCTACTGTGAACGGTTCAATTTAGACGCTAGTCAGATGGCCAGAAGAAAAACTAAACTAGATGAAATCTGTAGGGAGTACCTCGGTAAAAAACACAAGAGAATTCACTGAAAACCTGGTAGTTCACGATGCGTCAACACGAGATGAAGTAATAGATTTGCTCGATGTGATAGTGCTGTTCCCTAGCATACCAGTGATGCACACTAGGACATACCAAGGAGTGGCTACTCAAACAAGGCAACTCACTGGTATGGAAGGCGGAAATGACACAGTATCTGCTGTGAAATCCGGCGCACCAGCATTCTCCCATTCGCAACTTCAAAATTGCCGCCGTAACATCTTCCCCATTTTTTGGGCACCTCTACCCTGTTCTTTGTCTATTGAATTTTTTTTGTATTTACTCCATTTAACTTGAATTTTTATTTCCCCATCATATTAATCTATCCTTTTACACTATTTTTAATTATAAAAAAAAAAACATAATATAATAATAATCTTAACTTTCCCACTAATAACACTCCATTCATTACTTCCCATTAACAAGATTCATTCGATACCTTTTCCCTAATAAAACCTAATTCTTTCCATCATACTAACTAATTTTATTCGTTTACTCTCACTAACAAATTTTATTTGGTATACTAACAAAATTGCATTCACGCTTCCCTACTGAGAAATTTCTTTTCCATGCCCATTAAGAAAGGTGCATAGTTGAAGTTACTAATTCGATGAATGAGAAATCAACAGAAGGTGGCTCCGTTGGAAGCGTCGTGGATTCTCGACCGGGGGTCTGCTGGGACCCTGGGCTCAAGTTCCCCCGAGCGCAGGAAAACACTCTTTTTGGGATATCGGCAAAACCAATTGTTTCCGTATGTATATGACGATTTGCATCTAACCAAACGGTATCATGGTTATGCATATCGCCATATATGCAAAATGGAAATTGTTGCGTCTGTTGATATGGAAACGATGTGTGGGTAGTGTATTGAACTTTGATTACGCTACCCAGATACGGCAGCGGTAATTGGGAATGAAAGGATTGCGTGATTGAGTGAGTATTTTCGGTTCGGGAAGGCAGTCGTATTTGACTTTAAAAGAAGAGGGATTCGGTATTTGGTTTGAAAAAGAAGAGGAAGTGCTCTGGCAGTGTCGAGAAGAAGAATTTGTGAAAAAGTGGGTTATTGATTTGGATTTAGTTACGAACGTGTGAATTGGAATAGCAAAAGTTGGTGGAATAAAGCTGGGAAGTGAGGAAAGATTAAATTCCACGCATGGTAAAAGTTAGTGAAATTTTGCTTCTGGCATATGTGAGTGGAAGTTAAGTGCGGATTTGAGATGAAACGTAAAGGCCAAAGGCCTGAACATAACTCCAATTTTTTGCGTTATAATCAATGCAGTAAGAGGAAGAAAAACTTAGTTAAATGGAGTGAACCGAGAATACAAATAATGACGGCTTAAATATATTCCGGCATAGCCTAAACCCAAAGGTTATGTTGAAAATAAAATTAAAAAACTTATATTGTTGATTCGAATTTAAATTGATGCACAGGACAGTTAAAAGTGAAACAGAGTGCCATAATTTAATAAACTAAAGACATAATTTAATAAATTAAAGACGAGAAGAAAAAAAAGGAAGATGAAAGTTTTCTGAGAAGTACTTTGTCTTATCTATGAATTGGTGAAAAATTCAAATTTTCGAGTTTGAATTATATTATTGGATGAAATTGGAAGGACCGTGGATTAGTGAAGAGGGTGTCTCCAGATTCTTGGTGAAAAGTGGCCGTTCCGTGTTTTTATTTTGATTTTTGTTAAACTGAATTTTCAGATTGAAGATTGGATTTCAGGTGCCCCGAATTCTTTTTTTTTTGTTCTTCACCGAGCGCTCGGAGTTCAACAAGAAAAGTGTGAGTTCTTATTTGGATTTGCTTTTTATATTACCGTTAGTTTATGTTATCAAATTAATTTTTTTATTTTCTTTTCATGCGTTTTTTTATCGGATTGTTCTTACATACATTTTAAAGGGGAGTAAAAATTTGTGAATTTTATTTGTACAATTTTTTTTTGTGAGTCAAATAAAACGGCCATGTCTCGTTAAGATAATTTCTGAAAATGACCTCCCCCTTTCCCGTCCTTATCTCTTCGTGTTAGTTTTTATGTGTAGGGTGACTCAGGACGACCACACGGTGTCCCGGAAGTCCCACGACAAGACTAAGCGCTAGCCGGCCTCAGTATGCCACCCCGGGTTACTAGCCCCTCTGCTGAGACAAAATGTCTGCAACTGCGGTGACTTCCGCGGCGGTAACGTGTCTTCAGCTTGCATGACACAGAACTAATTTATATTCAATGAGAAATTCTACAAAACCAAAGATGGAGCAGCTATAGGAAATGCATTATAATTTTTTTTTTGTGAAATGTTCATGACGCTACTGTAAGATGAACTAAAGGCAAAGGACCAATCACTTGAATGCTAGATAAGATATGCAGATAATATTTTGCTTACGTCAAGCAAGAAACTTGCAAAGAGTTCTGGCCGAATTAAACAACGCACACAGATAATATGGGGTTTTGCATTAGGGACAAAACAATTTCGTATTTTTATCTGGACGTCTCACCCAACACGGTGTGCGTACTATAGTGGATGAGTTTTAGTCCAAATTTTTACTATTGGACATTCCGATGCCAAAAAGACGTCGTATCACTCAAAGCGCAGGAAATATCGCAGCCGTAAGTGCATCAATTTAAAATGAGCCCAATCAGTCGAATACACATCGTTCTCAAGAATTCGACATCGCTCAAACGACACTGTGGCGTATTTCGCGAAAAGATGTGTAGTGATCAAGCAACCCGCTTAGGCAAGCTGCTCGAAGGACCTTTGCGATGAAAATACCATCTTATGAAAATAACAACGCAATAAGTGCGTAACAATTTGATACGCAAGTTATTAACATTTTTATTTCTAACCGGCCCTAAACTCTACCGCTACTATCGTTACCATTTTCAGTAAAAGGGGTTCCAAAGAAAAAATTAAAAAATTGAGTAAAACTTTTAACAAAAAAAATTGATAACAGCAATCCACTTCGTGATACAATCTATCGAAGCAATTGCTAGATTGTGTCGACGAGAGTCCTCCGTTACCGCTATGAGGAGGCTTGTCGAGTGAAGCGGAATAGATTTGAAGCGGGACTCGCATTTGGAAGGTCAAGCGGAATAGCCGTCGCGGAATAGCTGTCCGTCCAATTACTTTGGAAGGAACGGGCTAATTTGAAATAACGTGTTCGCAAGATAGTGCAAGTACTCTTCCCAAAATATGTACAATGTACAGTGTGGGAAAATGCAGAAGACATTGTTGAGTTATGTGATATGAGTGCAATCGAATTGAGTATCATAGTTGTCGGTCAATATAATTCTTCCATGTTTGGTTGTGAAGGATTTTTTCGCAGAGTATGATGATTCGATAAAGTGTAGTTTTGTTGGGAATAATTTGTGGTTTGTTGAAACATGTGGTGAAATCCTTTATGTTAGTGATTCGCTCTGCAGAGTTGTATTGAATTGAATGATTGAGTTCAGATGTGGCTTCACAGATTTGAATACATTGAATTGAGTTCTGAATTGGCCTCACAGATTTGGATACATTGAATCCATTGAGGGTCGATTGGATTCGGAGCGTTTCGCAGTGGTTTTACCGGTGTCCCGTTGATGTCGAACAAAATTAACGTAACTAAATTTAATGCGCGATGATAGACTAAAAGTAATTTCTTACCCATACTGCCGTGACTTTCATACCTATGCTCAAAGTGTATAATAATGAGTGTCAAATTAGTTAAATTTTTTTTCCTTTTTGTGTTTTTATGAGTTTTTGGCATACGTACGCCTTCCACTCTGATAGCAACACTTCCATTTGCAGCTTTCACGATTAAAAGTACAACTGCGACTGTGCGCATTCTAATGAAAATTTGGCAGTGAATTCAATTATCTTATGGATCCTTATGGATGAAATTTGCAAAGTTAAAATAGTGCAGTAGAATCTTTAGCACCAAAAATCAGATTGTTAAATTCTTCCAGCTTTTGTTTGTTCAACGGATGTTCTCTACGGAGATTTTATCAAAAGTGATACATTTGATTCAATATTGATTGCTGCAGTTAGTGGATGTTTTATTTGAGTGTGAATTATGATATGTAGATACTCGTCATAATTATTTAATCTTAATAAAGTAGATGAAACTAAAAAAAAAATCAATGTGAAATTTTCAAATTGTTTTGAAAAGTGTTACGGGTCCTTAATCACCCCAAATACGAGCGCTCGTTGGAGAAGGATGGGTGAGCACCCCTTTGTTAATGAATAAAAAAATGTATATTTATATTATTATGTTTTTCATATAAGAAATTTAATTTTTTATATTAAATACAGGGTGGGCCATATCAGTGTTGGCGATTTAATTCTTCAATTTCTCGGTAACGTGCGGCGCGGGGTGGCGGGGGGATATGTTGTTCGCTGCGCCGCTTCCTGGAAATTTAGTCGCCATGGAGCCGTACACGGGAGTGCAGCGTGCATTTTGTGTCCGAGCGTATTACGAAAACAATAAATCAGTGATTACTGCACGACGTTTGTATCGGCATGAACACGGTTTACGCGATTTAAGTGAAGTTCCAAGCGCCAATGTGTTACAAAAATGGATCAGAATGTTTGAAACAACCGGCTCAACAGTACCAAATACGGCTCGTGGTCGCTCAGTTTCTGCAAGATCAGCCGACATTGTGGAGCGTGTTCGTGTTTCAGTTCCGCGAAATCCGCAAGAGTCAACACGTAAGAGAAGTCAGTCTTTGGACGTCAAAAGAACAACTTTGCGACGAATTTTGAAACGTGATCTGCATTTGAAGGCTTATAAGATTCAGATAGTCCAAAAATTAAAACCCAATGATGCCAATAACCGACTTAACTTTGTCAATTTGATGCTCGAGCAGTTCAACAATTTCAACAACATGATTTTTAGTGATGAGGCTAATTTTTACCTTAATGGCCATGTGAACAAGCAAAATTGTCGGTTCTGGTCCAAGACTAATCCCCGACGCTTGCATGAACGTCCACTTTACAGCCCTAAGCTTGTCTTGTGGGCTGGCATAACGTCAACCGGTATTATTGGGCCATACTTTTTTGAGGACGAAAGAGGGCAAGCGATGACGGTTAGAGCTAACAATTATTGCAACATGATAACAGACTTTTTGGTGCCAGCTTTGCAAGAACTTCAAGGCAATACCTCGAGGATGTGGTTTCTACAGGATGGGGCCACATGTCATACGGCTAGGGTATCCATAGAGCTGCTGAAAAATGTTTTCCCGGAAAACTCATCTCGAAAAGGGGGGATATTGAATGGCCCCCACGTAGCCCCGATCTCTCTCCATGCGATTGTTTTCTATGGGACTACCTCAAATCGGTAGTTTACGAGAATAATCCGACCAATTTAGAGCAGCTGAAGAGGAATATTATTCAGGAAAGTAACAAAATACCGAGAACAACTTTTCAACGAGTTTTCCAAAATTTGCGACTTCGGTTCCAAGAGTGCCAAGCAGCCGAGGGAAGCCATTTGGACAACATTATTTTTAAGTCTTAAAAATTCCTATGCTTCTACTTTTTAACAATACAAATATATTTGTGTTATGTTTTGTAGTTTTTTTTAAATCGAATATTTAAACCGCCAACACCCTTATGGCCCACCCTGTATATACTTTTAAAAAAAATTTTTTTTTAATTCTTAATAAAAACACATGAGAATAAAAGTCGAAGTAAAAAATAGCACCAATGTACAGACTGTGTGTTTTTTAGTTTGGCCTTACAATGTCTAACATTTTCACTTTACCGATTGACTTTAGCAAAAATTAGTGCGACGTTGCAGTTTTAGCTACTTGGATTTTAAACAACTTCAAATTTTCGAAATTCTTTAATGTTGATTAAATGATTTGTTAATATGCGAAAAAATAAATCAATAGATAGTTGAATAACACTTTTGGTCTTTTCATTTACATGAAACCCTGACCAGGTATGGGACCCGCCACGTTGGCTGGCCCCTCCACTCATGAGCTAGCCATCGGTTGAGCTCACTCCTTTTTCTTTGTCGTTACAAGTGCTCTTGTAGGGTAAAGTGGCCTTCCGCTTGGGTGTTCCATTTGTGTTAAAGTATTATGTGATTCCATCATATAAGACTTTAACATAAATCTGAAACGTTCATATTTTTCGGTTAAAGGAAGATTTCATGCGAATTATGTTTGTATGAGTTTTCATTTAAATGGAAAATATATAGCCACATCTACGATGGACCTTGATCTGGATGGAGGGTTGCGAGGGGGCACCGCTTCCATCTGGATGCCCCACTTTTATCTGGGGGTCGTAAGTATAAATGGTAAAGACGAGATCCTCTCGAGTCTCGCGCGTGTTCACCAGGCTCAGTTTGTTGCTATTTTTGAGCAGTCCATCTCTTCAGTAGGCTATCTTGGCCTCGATACCATCGGACCGAGTCGTTCGGTTGTTGAATTCGTCAATGCGAAATTTTTTTGTAGTGGGCTCTTGAGCAGGAGAAAAGAGCCCACCAGCGTATTCACGCGTCCTCAGACAAGGCCAATTTCGGCGAGCACCAACATTTTCGCTCGTCAAAGCAGCAGACCATCGCTGTAGTCCTTTACGGACATTCAAATATTCCTTTAAATTCACTACCTCCTTCCTCAGACAAGGCCGATTCCGGCGAGAACCAACATCTTCGCTCGCTAAGGTGGCAGACCATTGCTGCAGTCCTTTGCGGACATTTAAATATTCCATTAAATTCACTACAGATTTTGGCCTACATGGTTACCAGGTCGAATTGACTCAAGAATTAAAGCCACTTGATCATTCGAAATGCCGAAACTTTTCCAATTGGGCTCTGGCAAAGTTTGAAAAAAATCGAGAATTTCATCGAAAAATTGTCTCCAGCGATGAAGCTCATTTCTGGCTCAATAGCTTTGTTAATGAGCAAAATATGCATTATTGGTCACCAGCAAACCCACATGTGTTTCTTGAGAAACCGTTGCATCTACAAAAAATTATTGTTTGATGTGATTTCATGCAGGAGGTGTGATTGGGCCGTTCGTGGATGATAACAACCGTCATGTTACCGTCAATGGAGAGCGCCATAGTGTTATGTTGGAAGATTATTGTGACAAGAATTGGCTGAAATTGGCATCAACGATATGTGGTTTCAACAAGACGGTACCACCAGCCACACAGCATGCCTCACAATCGGTTTATTGAAATGCAAATCTGGTGAGCGTGTTATCTCAAGAAATGGTCCGGTCTAATGGCCTCGTTCATGCGATCTTACGCCATTGGATTTCTTTTTATGAGGCTATATAAAGTCACTGGTCTATGTCAATAAGTCAGCAAGTTTAGACGAGCTCAAAGACAACGTCCAACAAGAAATTGCTAAAGTTCCAGCCGAAATGTGTGCCAGAGTGGAGGGAGATTTGGTGCAAAGTATCAACCGCTGTAAACGGGCTCGTAATGGTCATATAATCGAAATCAAATTTCATTCATAAAATGTAATGCTTGCACTACATCGATAATAAATTTGAACTCAATACCTCAAACTGTTTTGTCCTTAATGGAAAACCCTTTAGTAATACTTTTGCAATAGAAGAAGAAAAATACGGAAAATTTTCGTTACTGAATGTATAGGTATCACGTATGAACAGTGATTGGAGTTTCGAAATCTGCAAGAAGTAACGTTCATATAACCAACGATCCAGAATTTGCCTTACGGACCCATGATCAACCGGATATTTTGCCTACCAATGGTCACGACAGGGAAGGCAAAAGAAATGCATTACATCTCTCAAGCACCCAGTATAAGTTAGATTTAACTTCTCAATAATTACAAGGATTATATAAATGTAGACAGAAGAAAGAGTATTCAATAACACTCAATCGTGCCTCTGGAAAGGCTATCATGAAGATATCACTGATCAGCTAAAAAGAATATTAAAGCAATACTAATCTTTCTGAGTAATCAAATCAAAAAGGAAAAATCAACTTAAAAAATATCTTCAGATTTACAAAGGATTACCGGCAATCGTACAAAAAAAAATGTGGCCAGGAAGTCTACATTGGGCAGACAACCAGACTTATCAGTATCACTGTGTGGGAGCTTTTAAGTACGAAGAAAGAAGGCATATTGGACAGTCTAAAAAGTATTTTTGTCACTAGATGGTGTTCGTTGTCATCTATCGGGTAATACCAACCAGATTGAGTCAAACTAATGTGCGTTTGAAAGGTGGCATTCCAGTCTACAGAAAATTATGTGGAGAATATAGTTTGCATTCTGCAGTTACAATTTTCATATGGACAGTTTTGTGTTTCGTCATTCATGTCAAAAGTTGTATTCATTTAAAGATGAGTGAAATTTCTGAAAAAATTCGTTATATTTTACGATATCACTACGATCAAGGTGAGAATGCATCGCAGGCTCGTGAAAAAATTTGTGGTGTCCACGGTCAAGGTACTTTATCAAAAGTGACAGCCAAGAGATGGTTCACTCGCTTTCGTTCTGGAAATGCACCTCGCTCAGGTCGACCAATCACTGAAAAAGTCGATGAAATCTTACAAAAAATTGAATAAGACCAACACATAAGCAGCCATGACATTGCTAATGAACTGAATATCTATCACAAACAGTTTTGAACCATTTGCGTAAGCCTGGATACATAATGAAGCTCGCTCGGGTGCCGCATGAATTAACACAAAAGAATTTGATCGACTGAATTTCCATTTACGAAATGTTAATAAAACGCAACGAAATTGAGCCAATTTGGAAGCAAATTATTACGAGCGATGAAAAATGGGTAAGATACGAAAATGTCATTCAAAAAAACTATGGTCAAAAAAAGATGAATCATTACAAACGACTTCAAAGCCAGGATGACACCAAATAAGGTTATACTGTGTGTATGGTTGGAGTGGAAGGGAATTGTTTATCATGAGGTGCTAAAACCTGGCCAAACCCTCAATTCGGCTCTGTACTGTCAGCAATTAACCAGGTTGTAACAAGCAATTCAAAAAAACGGTCAGAATTGATCGAAAGAAAGGGCGTTGTTTTCCATCATAACAAGCTGGACCCCACACATCTTTGATGACCCGGCAAAAATTGACAGAGCTTGGCTGGGAAGTTTTGATGCAGCCACCGTCTAGTCCAGACCTTGCACCAACAGACTACCACTTGTTTCAGTCTCTGCAAAACTTCCTTGATGAAAAGAAATTCACTTCAAAAAGGAACTGTGAAAATCAGTTGGCCAAGTTTTTCGCCGATAAACCACAGAAGTTCGACACAGATGGAATAATGGCTCCAGACAAAAAAAAGGAAAAAGGTTATAGATAATAATGGACAATATGTATTTAAATAAGATCCATTTTAAATAAAAGAAATATTCAATCGTAAATGAAAGTAACGAATCAACTCTATAATTTGCAATCGCCCAATCCTTATAATTTCTTTGGGGAATTTTATAAATCCTATGTGTAACGTGTACGTGTAAGGATGTAAGAAGGATCCTTTACTAAGCTCATTGGTAAGCAAAGAATGAATGCGGAAGAGAAAAGCATCCCGAAATTTTCATTCTAAACATTGTTGAATTGTATTTATGCTACATTTAGAATTAATTTATTGGTTATTTCCAGTAGAAATGATTGACTAAAGTGTATCGTTTATGCAGAAAATTAAGGATACTGATCATTTTATTCATTTACCAAAGGGTTCGGTATCTCCATCAAACCCTTGAAGATTGCCAAGTAATTAGCACTTTTCGCACGAAAGATCATTTAAATTCAATTTTTCGACATCAATGTATCATATTGAACTGTTAATATCTAGCGTCCTTGAAAAGATTACAATTCTGTACCGATACACTTTAGATGAATATGTTGTTCTTCATTTGAAACCTCTGCAATTAAAATCCTCACACCCATCGATCAGTTATGCTAAAAAATCGAGGTGAAAGACGGAAATTTTTTAGTTTTAACGGTAAATGTCCTTTACCGTTACTTAAATTTCTCATCCTTTAAATGGGACGCATGATTTGCCGGAAACAGGACACTTCTATCTATCTCCGTTTAAAAGTTATGCGTGAACATGCATAAAAAAAAAGCAACAGCAAAAAATATACGGGTTGAACCTTCTTTCCTTTGGAAGTCTGTTCAAAAGTTGCATATATTCCCTATGTAAAGCAAACACTTTAGGCTTTATTTTCTCGTGAAAATTAAATTAGCAAATTCGAAGGGAAGTCAAATTTCTGACCAGCTTCCTAAAGGATATTAATTTCACTAACATATTTTTTCCTTAATTTATTTTGTTCTTTTTTCACCAAACTATGGCATATAATTTTCATGGGGATATGCAAATGAAATAAAGATACAGGACTATACGGTTGGAAAAAATATTATAACTTGAAGATTATTTAGCATAGCATCGATTCTTGTGAGATCTCAATTATGAAGGTGACATGTTGACCAAAAACAGTATTAATATGTAAAGCATTTCTTCGCTCAACCATTTTTTAACTATTGCAAAGGTCTGCATTTTTCATATTGCAGAGTAACATTTCATTTAAAGGGTTATATTCTATGGGAGAAAAAGGTGAGTTAATCAACAGAAAAATGCCGTCAATATTTATCTTTATTACCACATTAGTTTGCAGAGATACAGATGTTGCGGGAATTACTTAGGAATGGTCGTGTGAAGCGAAATAAGAAAGTTACCGTAATTGCGAATTTCCGGCTCTAAAGGCTATACTCGTATATCCCTTTTGCATGGTTGAATCTTGAAAACTATCTAATTTTCCGAAATAAAAAAGTCTCATTTCTGTGGCAAAGCTCACATTTTGATTAGTTTTGTTTCAAAAGACCATAAAATCTTGTATAAAATATATAACTTGTGAAACTTGAAACATAAAGTCTTCTTAGCTGCAACCACTTTTAGGTCTTCGGTTAGAGATAGTTAGAGTATCTTGTTAAAATTTAAATAATTATTTATCAAGCTTGATATAAAATTAGCGCCAGAAAAGAGTGCAATAAAAAACAAGGGAAAAAAGCAAATCAATATCACAATGCGCCAAAAATAATAAAATTAACTTCATGCCATCGTTCTAAACCAATATCACCATTTTGAAATGAGAAATGAGAATCAATTTCACGAAACAGACAATATTAGAAACGATTTAACCCACGGAGAATTTCCTTAATTATAAAAATATATGTTAAGTTAAATGAATAATGAAACACAGAATTTTTATGTTGAATGAAATGAAATGCGATTTATTTATCAAAAGAAATTTGTTTATTAACATTAAAGAGAACTTAAAAAGGACACTTGAAAGACAATATCTACAAAGGTAGTATTAGCGACTATAAAATTATAAATTAAATAAGATAAAGCAAATTGTAATAAATAAGCTATGGATAATGAAAGATATTATTTAAAACTAATGCAACGAAAACGTAACTAATAATAAGCCATGATACTGTACATAACAAGCTGAGAAGAAAATTAGTCAGAAAGGATTGTAGGTATTAATCTACTTCATTAAACCGAATTTCTATCGAGAAAGGAATAGATGTTACAAGGATAAGTTTAGATATAAGGATTCAGGCTGAATGAATAATTGGTTGAGCTTTATTTGAAAGCAGAATCATCTACTCAGTCAGCATGCCGCTAATAGATTGCACTTTGGGTGGACGTGATTAGGAAAAGAAATTCAGTATTAAATGAAATAGGATTACAGTAAGGAAGTGAAGCATTGACGAGGAAAATGTGTTAACAAGACAAAGGAATATCCAGCTACAATCTAATGAAAATCAAATAATCGTCTTGAAATCAAAGAACTGAAATATAAGTAAATTATATGAAAAACTACGTTATTTCAAATATTTTCGTGAGCTTTCTTTTGTGACTGTTATTTTAATTGAAAGACTTTAATTTCTTGGTTAATTTATGTTAAAAGAATAACCAGGACCTATAATCAGAAGCTGAATTCCTTGATCTGAAAACCAACACTCCTCATACCCTAACCACTAATTAAGCTTACAACTGCCACCTACTACCAAAACTACTGTGATACGGCGAATATCGGTACGTAGGACTACTAAAAGAACTACTGCTATTTGCATGGCTAACAAATGGAGTACTGTGAGGGTGGAACATATCGAATGATCCGAAGGAACGTGGAGGCGTCTGAAAAAACATTGAAGGCGAATTGAATGTTCCCATACTACCTGTGCTCGGATTACTGAGCGGTGAAGCTGCGGTCGTGCTACTATTCGATGTGTGATTGGGATTTGAACTATTTAAATTATTATTAAAATATAAATGATTATTGTTTAAGTGACTAGTAAATGCTGATGTGGTTGTTGTCGATGTGCCAGTGGTCCCTAGCGGTGATATAGACGATAAAGTATTGGAGAAACCTAACTTATCCTTCCTAAAAGCATCTGTATCTAAAGTGGACAAACTATCCGACTGGTTTTGTTCATCCAAATGTGCCTTAACCACTTGCATTACTTCATCACAAAAAGCGGTGCTAGTGTTAAATGTATCTGTGTCATTATTGTTGCTGTTATTGCTATTATTATGTGTTTTAAGTTTATCTGAAATTTTGGTTAGTAAGGCTGGAACATCTTTATACAAGATGTCCAACAGCTTACCTGTTGTGAATAGGACTATTGCTTTCAGACACGAATATTCCGCGGAGTCAACATGTAGTGCTTTCAGCTTCTCCACCTGCTCTTGGAAGATTCGTATGTGATCCATAAATGCAACCACTCGATCCGCTGCCATAGGTGATGCATGCAAGCCAGCTGCCGCTAGAAGAGGTGCAACATGCAGAGGCATCGAACATTGTGACGCATTCAGTACAAACAATTCTGACCACACTAGTCGCAGGAGCGCCACTTGATCTGTCACCTGGAGTTCAGGAAAAAAGGGGATGTTTTTCGCCCACTCAACTGCACTGAACAGAAGACGGGCGGCTAATTCGCAGATATTATCGATACCCATTATATTATTTGGTTGCATGCATTGGCTGTATCGTGTGGTTGGATATGGTTCGGCACGTAAAAGTAAGGATATATAGGAACTTAAGTATGAATGCCCATTAAAGCCCGCCACTCCCATTGGATCTCCATTAGCTAATTGATATTGCCCATGCATCCCGGCGAGGCCTGGTTGTGTAGGTGGAACTCGTCCTCGTTGAACAGCTGAAAAGAAATGGTGAAGCAAAGAAAAATTTTAGATATCGAGTTAAATGCTGGAATAAAATAATTAGATAAACTAGTATGGATTTTTATAGTAGCCCTAGATATACACTTATAATAATCAAATATGAAATAATATTCCACTTAATACAATATATTATATGTAAGATGAACTTGGCACTAGAGTTTATGTGGTTCATTTTAAGACTAGCATTGTATAGAAAATTATACAGGCACAAGTTGAGCTGATTCCAATTTGTTCGAAAAATAAAATCATGGGAAAAATCCTATACAATTTCCAATAATCTTAGGATTAAGTCAAACACCAAAGCGCTATTGCAATTGGTTTAATCGGTCTGTCAATTTTTCGACCGTGCCTTACAAATTTTCGCAGGTATCATGAATACAGTCATAAGTAAAATTTTTGCAAGGGTCAGGAGTAGTTAAAGCTCTTGATCAAAAGACCGGCAACGGCGGGTTGCTATATGTACCCGGCGTGGTGGAGCGTCGCCGCTGTGAAATCGTTTTGGTTTTTTTTTAACAAGATTGATAAGAAAAACTCTTTTAAATGTGTGAATAAAATTCCAAAACTCCAATTTCAAATTCCAAGCTGCAATGAACTGTCTTCTTCGACCTAGTCAGACCAGCGTTTCCTCGGTTTCCCAACTGGTCCCCGGCCTTCAGTTCTCCCAACGATTTTCTTTTTGGGTATCCGTTGTTCGTCTATACGATTCCACAGTCTTACAATCGTTGAGATCTCCGGCTCGTCGAAAATTTCATACAACTCATGTTTGTATCGCATTCACCATTGGTCTCCGTCCAGCCTCAGGACCCGTCTTTTGAAGGCGTTCAATATGTTCGCGGATGCTTGGGTTAAGGTTCATATTTCACACCCAACGCATAGCACAGGCCTTATTACAGATTCGCATACCCAGCCACTGGAAACCTTTTCCTAAAGGAATGTTAGGATGGTACCTTCCAAATTTTTCAAACCAGCGAAATATCTCTTGCATTCTTCCATAGCTTCGTGATTTTCATTGGTAAATCTATTTCAATGTTCTTATGGCCAGCTGTAAGAGAGGATTATTATTTTTTGACGAGGGACCAGGCTCCTCAAATTTTAATTTATTCGATTCTTTCACAAATTTTTTTCACGTCGGCTAAGAAAAAAAATTTTGTTATTTGGTAGCTGTTCACAAAATAGTTGACTTGTTTCAGACCGGCAAAGCGCGCATCGACCAGAGAGGGCACGAGAATACACCTTTTGTTCAGACTAAGGAGGATATCAGTTGTTTATATTCTGGAAGAAACAGCAGGATGTCTTTTGTTTCTGAGCGTAAATATGATGACAATGGTTTTTGTGGCGACAAAATTTCTACGGCTTCCGAAAATGTTCCAAGAAATTTCATTAAAATATTTCAATTTTCTGCATAAATTGTTTTCTGGAGTTATGATCCAAAATTTTTGAGTTGGAATATGAATAAATCGTATGATTTACCCGTCGCAATATAATGTAGCGTAAAAGTGATGTAATTCATTCCGCAGTGATGGACAACCCGTAGATCAAAAGTGAGCGTTACATGACGCAATGCCTAAACAATTTTCGTTTTGATCTTCTGTAGCATACGTTTGTACACATCTGACAACGAGGTTTCACCAACTATGTCGCTGAAGGTATATGATTTTTTAATATTATATTTCTATGAACGAATTCTTTCACAAGTGGGCCACGTGTAATTGTTACTTTAATTAAAGTTTGAGGAGTTTTTTAATAACCCGGTGGTGGCAGCACGCTGTCGTGACTCGGTAGCAGCACACCGTTATGCCGTGGACATTTGGTCAGAATTAACGGCCTTTTCAAGGTTTTCTCAAAACGTTTTGAAGGCATTATAGAACTGCGCTTTTGCTCTGATGTGTCGATAGTCTTACAGCAGAGCCATGAGAGAACATTTGGTAGCGCAGGCCACTATATGTAATTTGTGTCATTTCAGAAGGGTGATCTACCTCGTCAAATGAAAAAGAAGAACTATTGGACTCATGATAATTCAGAAAAAAATAGGGTGATTGTATTCCTGGGCAGCGTTCAACAGAAACTTAGCAATGGACTGTTACGTTTGAAGGATACTGAGCCAATGTCAGCTTTGTGGACCCAGTATTTTAAAATGGTGGTGTTGCTGAAATAGTTTATTGCAGCGCACCGCACTGGTAAGCCCACTTGAAATGTTTATAAAGAAATATGACATGCTTCACTTGATGGATTGTTGAACAACTTCCTTTCGTTTTTAGTGTTTCGAAATACTAATTTCTGCTGTGCCTTCTTGAGTGCGTTTTGTTGTTTTGCCTAGTAGCCATTTGATCTTTAGGTTCCAGCATGTATGAATTCCCACCAAAAAGAAAAGGTAAAAACGGTAGAAGGGCATTTTAATGAAATGCGAGAGGTACTTCAAGATTTTTAACAATTTTTTCGGCTCTTATCCCACAGATGGTAAGACAAAAGCATTAAAATGTGAATTTAATTTCAAAATAAATTTATTAAATTTTAATTTTCAGCCTAACCAATTTTTCAATGGGACATATGCATAAAAAATTGGAAATAAGTATCTTCAGGTCTTCTCTCCACCCCTCGGGACGCAGAAGATTGAAAGAAGTTTACTAGACATTAGCGCCTCTAGTAAGGGGGGCAACAGGTATCACACCTACAATAACTCTTAGCACCAAATCAGAGACTGTCTATCTTCAGTGCTCCCCTTCTATGTACTTCAGTGCTCCTCTTCAATGTACCTGTGTGATAATGCGGAAAATATTTTTCTCACAAACAGAATGTTTAGGAATAATGGCTGCACGAGCTCGCGCAAATAGCCGGTGATCAACTAACATTTCAATGCTTTCATCATCACCTAACTTTTATGACCGAAAAATTGGTATGGCGCAACCAGCGCGTTTTATTAAATAATCTGACTCGAACCAAAGACGTAAAACAAAAAACAAAAATAAAGGAAATTCCAAAGGAAAACTTGTTAATTTGCAACCAATGTCAAGGAAAAGAAAAATATATACAATACGAGTATACCTGTGTCGAATTGGTCAACTTAAAGAAACTAGAGCTTTCAGGCATCACCACTCACCATCGGGCGCCCGGCGAGGATGAGGGTGAGCACCTTTTTGGTTTTCTTTTTTTTAGTTGTTATATAAATTCTTGATTTGCATTCTTTTTATCTTTTTTTTTTTGAATGATAGCCTCATTGTAATGTTTGTTAATTAATTGAAAAAGAAATGCAAAATTTGTTTATATGACGGAAAAGAAAATAAAAAAAAAATTGGATTGCTAAATAATACATTCGGTCATTCCTTTCGATGGAAACCTGACCAGGTGTGGGACCCGCAACGATGGCCGGCCCCTCCACTATAATGAGTAGCCATCGGGCAAGCTCTCCCCTTCTGATGCGTTTCAGGTGCTTTTGCCCGGATAGAGTGATTTTCCGCTCGCGTGCCCTATTATGGTATAGTGTTATGTGATTCCATCAAATAGTACATGGCCACGCTTATATTTTACATTAATGGAAAAATTCATGCAAATTATGTCTATATGGGTTTTTCACTTAAATATATGGCCACGTCTACAGTTGGATCTTGATCCGGTTGGGAGGGTGCGTGGAGGCACCGCTTCCACCTGGATGCCACACTCTTATTCGTGAGCCATAAGTATCGTCGGTAATGACGATGTCCTCTTTAATCCGTCCGTTTTCTCCAAGCCCAATTTGGCCTCTGAAGCAACAATTCTTTTGATGCTTAGTTGGTTACCTCGTTCTCGACTTCTGTCGATATTTATTTGAATCCTTTTCCGAAATTCGTGGATGCAAAAAAATATGTTTAGCAGTGGATTTTGTGCTGGGGAAAAGAACCCGCCCAACGACACCGCAACACTAGCCTGCCAGCGCATTCACACATCCCTAGACAAGGTCCAGTCTCGGCGGATCCTACCAACTTCTTTTGCCGACGCAGCAGACCATCGCTGCAGTCCTTCAGGGACATTTATAGCTTACCTATATTCACTACCCAATATTAAGGCAATAAAAGAACTAGCACGTTCGCGAAGTTATTTTAACTCAGCTTTTCAAATGCTTTATTTTAGACGGATTTCAATTTCGTTCTCCAAAAAGTGAAGTCAATGAGTAATAGTCGAAAAGCTAGTAGAGGTGTGAAGTGATTATTTGAATAAAAGTCTAACCTATACCTGCTGCTGCTTCTTCGAATAATTGCGTACTTATAAGTGCTCGACACTGAGTTTTTCATGATCTTCTCGTAAATTAATCAAGTTTGGCTTTGATTTCGTGACGAAAATTTACAACAACTCTTGACTTGCATCCAGCATGTACAAAATTCCCTATACCATACATCAAAGTCAAGTTTCTCTCACTACCGTGACAAAATACCTGCTGGAAAGAGAAGATGAACAACACCTAGCTAATTCCTAGTTAGATTCGCCACCGTGTTAGTTCCCGTTTCGCGAGTGGGCGCGTCTATCTGCACGTTAGCAGAACTCTAAGTTTTAGCTGGCAATGGCCCAGTGACCAGAAAATCACTTGATTTTCACGGCTACACAATTGCGGCTACAACTACTGAGAATTTCGCGACTTTAGCTCTAACACTTGGTGATGGAAAGTAAGAAAACACAATACAAAGTGCGCACAAGTGATTCTTCCTCACACAATTTATAAATGGCGCAGTAACTGCCTAGCTCTGATAGCAGTAAGTGCGGAAACTTTAGCCAACTCACAATTCGTTCCCGAGCCATAATTGCACTACTCTTTTTCACCATGCGCTACTATTTCTGAGTATCCTGACGATAGTTTCCCCAATTTTAGAGCCACATGCCGTTATCCTGGTTTCCCAAACGAGGCAACATCATTTGTGAATACATTCCGATCGAACGGAATAACTAGTAGAGTTTTCACGGATGCTGTTCCCTTAGGCCGTGCGTAAAATTGATACTTAGTGTATACTGACGACGTTAGCGCTTTGCTACATGTTGCTTTTGTACCTCTCGTGCCCGAAAGGTCTTCAAATAGGAGTAAGCTCACAGAAACAAACGAAAAATTAAATGACAATACGCACGATTTGTCGTTACTATTTGAAGAAAGATTATCGACCGTCCGCGATCAATATTTTTTTGTGACGGTTGACATCCGCGCGTGTCTTCGTTTTTCCTGCATGACAGCGACTTGTGTAGTGATTTAAGGTAGATAAAATTGTCCGTAAACGATTGCATCGATGGTCTGCTGCCTCGGCAAAAGAGGATGTTGAAAGTTCGCCGAGATTGGCCTTGTCTGGGGATGCGTGAATACGCTGGCAGGCTGGCGTTTCAGTGTCGTGGGGCGGGTTCTTTCCCCCTAGCACAGAGACCCACTATAAAAAAAAATTCGCAATCACCAATTAAACATGTCAACATGCCGATCGACTGGTGTCGAGGCCTAGGTAACCCACTAAGGGTTGAAATGCCTGTTCAAAGAACAAATTGGGCCGACAAAAACGGACAGACTTGCGAAGACTGCGTAGTTACCGACAATACTTATGGCCCACAAATAAGAGAGGGGCATCCAGGTGGAAGCGGTGCCCGGATCAAGATCCAAACGTAGATGTGGCCATGTATTTCCCATTTGAGTGAAAAACTCATACAAACGTACTTTGCATGACTCTTTCCATCAAATGAGGAATAAAAAGATAGCCAATATATGTTATAGCATTATGCGATGGAATCACATAACTGTATACGATAAAAGGGCACGTGACCAGAAGGTCACTCTGCCCAGCAAGAGTCCCTGTTAACGAAAAGAAGGGTAGAGCGCGCCCGATGGCTAGCCCATGTTAGAAGAGGAGCCTGTCATCGTTGCGGATCCTGGACCCGGTTAGGTTTTCAAAAAGGCAAGACCGAATTTTTTTTTCAACTTTATCTCATCATTACTTTGTTAATTAAGAATTCAATACAAAATAAATTAAACATGGTATAAAGAAAGTATCTATATTCGTAACGTTAATTCTAAGCAAAACGATAAAAGCTATTGATTCAAAAATTAAACAAAATAATTATGAAAGAAATGAAGAATATTGAATTAATCAGTAGGAACGGGTAGAGAGTGAAAAGGATGGATGAAAAAAGAATATAATATTGAACTTCTAGCTACCAAAATTGGATTAGGTGTCGCCGGCCAGCTTGAATAGAATCGTGAATTGGCCAAAAAATAAGGTCAGACGTTTTTTTTGGACTTTATATGCGAGGATATTTCTCAATAGGGATAATCTCAATATAAAATGAAATCGTTTGCATTTGTGCCTTACAACTGGGATGAATAACTTATAACAAACGCTAATACGAGAATAAAAATATTTTAGACGCTAGGTTTTTAATACTAACTAACTTTTGAAAATGATTTTCTTTTTGGCATCACAGGTGATATTATGTTTTAGCTTACGTAAAGGGATCACCCAGGGAATCGCGCTGTGGTCTCCTCGAATGTGACAGGTTGTTTAAATATAAAGGGTATTGAAACACGTTGATATTTAGTTCTGCTAAAGAAGTTTTCTTTCAGATACTACAAATCTACACCATTTACCGGCCCATTCAATCCAATCTGCGGTTGAAAGTATACAGTGTCGAACCTTATCGGTCCTTCAATAACCGCATCTTGATTTGATAGTCAGACATTATTCAAAATATTGTTGAAATCTCGTCCATTTAAAAGACAAAATTTTGGAGGTTTTTCAGGAATTGCCGAATCAACAGTCAGTTTTCCATCTTCCGATTGTCCTGTTAAGATAGCTTGCAGCTTTATCAAATCAATATTATTGAAGGTATTGAGGCCTGTGAGTTTGCCTGAGACTCTACTATCGCCGTCACAAGTTATTGGCGCTTCAATATTTTGAACTTCTGTTGCTTCTTAAAGTAAGACACTTTCAGTGAAGTTCATTCCGTTTATCTCTCCATGCACGCTAATATTTTCTACAGCAATTATTTTAACAACTGTTACGTTTTGTAAGCTTTGCCTTTTATCTAGCCAAATAATCTGACTGAATATTTCAGCTAAACTGTTTTTGTTTATTAGGCTTTCAACAAAAACGCTTTGAGCGATAATTTGGTCAAAAATTTGCGGCGCAGTGAAAGTTTGATATCCTTCATTTGTTAGCCAGCGTGATCCAAATTTGCTTGTTGGAATTCCGTTTCTTTCGTCTTCAAATGTTAAACTATCGATTTCAATATCATTGTCAAAAAGAGCATCATGATCTGTCACAATATCCTGGGTTAAATTTCCAAATGAATGCATTAATTCACTTATTGGGTAGTGATTCAGTTTTCCATTGAGATTGAGCTTATTGGTAGAAAAATAGCCAATTAAATTTTTGAAGCCTGTTATATTAGCTGAGGAATCGGTAAACAGAGTATCATTTATGATAAAGCCGAGGTTTTGACCAAATATTTTATTTTTCCCAGATGTTTTATTAACTTGAGCATATCCAACATGCAGATTTTCAATAGTTATTTGTGGAACACTTTGAAGAGTAGATGCTGTCAGGATATTTTCAATATTGGCTTCTCCCAGCCTGACATTAATGGATGAAACGCTTTCAATGTTAACACCTTTAAACTGCAAATTTCCGGTAATTATTTTATCTCCATATTTTTGTAATCGATCTTAATTCAACTCTTTCAAATTCACACCGTTGATATTTTCCACTTCACATGATCCTTTAGTGTCCAAATTGCGAATAAAAGTCTTCGCTCCAGTTATCACTTGATCGATTGCAGGTGCCGTAACTAAATCGCTGATATTGTAGTCATAGAAGAAATATGTTTTCAGATTTCACAGTATTGATGGATAAAACATTTTCCAAAACTTCTAATAAATTTATCTGTTATCGAAAATCTAAACCCCGAGCGGACCGCGTACAAGTGGGCCGGCGAATGACCGCAAACTTTTACTTTTCACACGATTTTCACCACCGTTACTCCGCACAACTTTTCTTTTCTTTCGCGTCGTGTTGCGCGTTTGCTTTCCACTTTTTCCCTCACTTTCCAGCGCTGGCGGAGCGATAGGAGTTCTAATGTAATCACACCGTTTTCACACCGCGGCCGACATACGACTTTCCACATCATTTTTCCAGCAGCGATGACATTTATGCGGCGAAGTTTTTCATGATTTTTCTTCGTTTTGCCTGCGCCAATGTCGTCGCCGCGCACTACACCTAGATCAAATTTCCAAGAAACTTTTGCCGGTTATTCCTATAATTATTTTGGGGGATTTAGTAGGGACATGCACAGAATCACACGCGCAGCGATCCGCCCACGACTCTCGTTCTTGTTTGGACTCCCGATTTGTTGCTCATCGTCGCCTTACGGAGCCGCTCCAAAAACGAGTCGGCGAGCCTCCCATCCACTTTCCTTCTCATCGCAAAAGTGCGATTGTGGAAAAGCTCCGTTGGAAAGAGGGTTGCCGTATCCAGATTTCAATTGCAAATAAAAATGATGAGTATTATTTTAAATTTGCAATTGGAATTCGGATCCGCAATATGTTGGTTTTCGAGCACTTTGCTTAGGCGGCTGCTCGATGATTACACTTTGCGTACATGCACAAAAATGGCTTCGTTTACATGCGCTAAAGTGGCATAGTTTACATGTGCTGTTTTGGATTCATTTACATGCGCTACATCACTCCACCATATTGTTCCCTAATCCAAATCAATGACTTTATTCGAGGAAAATTCACACTGTTGTTGAAATGCTCCCATTTTACTATTTTACATATTGCTACCTTTACTACAACTGGGAATTGTAATGAGTGACATATGTAGAAATTGTGGGCCACCCAGGAAAAAATAGACGATATGGAGCCTCCTATGTTGGTGCCAACGTCACGCCAAGAGGAGATGGAAGGCACTTGGAACGTCAAGGTTCAGCGATCTGAGCGCGGTCTTTAAGTGCAGTATAAGGACATTTGAAGTTCACACTGGCATCAAGAGCTCAATTGGGCTGCACTTCTCCGGTTTTCAAGATGCGGGAACATGAACAGCTTAGTTCCGAATATGTAGTTTTAGTCTAATAGCGGTTTTATGATCAATTTAGAAGCTCTGATTCGGTTGTGTAAAATTTACTGTCAGTATAAATCTTTACGTGTTCTAGTGGAAGAACTTGAATTCTTCTGCACAGAAATATTGCTATAAAAACAAAAACGTTTTATGTAAATTGATTATCCTCGAAGCAAAAATTATTACAAGGTTCGACGAATAATTATTTAATAAATGTAAATAATTTTCTTCTAGTTTTCAAAATGTATTTTTAATAACTACTCTTCATCTGCGTCTTCTACTACCAAGTGTAAATGTGTCAACAATAATAGCCATACAACATCATGTATGGTAAAAGACAATCAAATATTGACATACGGACAAATTGACACATTTACGCATGCATGCTAACATGACCAACCAAATATATAAACACAATTCTTCAATCTTCTGTACAAAATGATTTACCGACTTCTGTACGTTCGTAAGATTTATGTTAAATTTGCAACAAACATTAGTCTTTTAGTCATATATGTACGAGTAAAACGATAAACTGCGAAACTTTTCTTAGTTGAGTCAACTTGTATGCAATATAACTGGCATAGCGCGGCGCGACATGTTCGAATAGTTAGAGTTAATGTTTATTTTAATGCATACCACCACTTTAACGTACTTATAGTTGTAATAATTTTATGAGTCTATCAATGCGAGTATAGTATGACTCTTGAAAATTCAGGTTACAAATGCACATATTTGTTAAATGCAAATGACCCAATGGTGTGTGTGATTATGATTGCATGTAATTAACCAATGTGCAATAGCTATATCTAAGTAAAATCTTGCTAGTAGGAATTTTTAAAAATTTTCTGTGAAAAGCTCCTAGAAGGGTTTGTTTGTGATATCTGTAATTCAGCAATCTTATCTGAAATATGATTTATTTGATTATTTTGCGCAAACGAATAAAAATGCAGTTTGAAGCCAGTAGTCTGATCACCTGCTAACATCTCATATTGCTTTTGAAGCATGCAGATGGCAATGAAGATAATTATTGAGTATGCAACTATTTTTAACTTCACTATTCATGTTTAAAATTTGTTTAAATTTGATTAAACTACTTACCGAACTAAGTAAAACCAAAGAAATGTTAATACTTCAGCTGAATTATAACTCTAAATGCGCTTTAAAAGTTTTAACTTATTCATCTTGTTTGTCCAGATCTTTTGTTTTATTGGATTCATTCGTCAATAAATGCGTTAGTTCTCATGAATTCTGTTGTCAATTTGTTGATGTTCAACCTTGACTAATTGTTTGATGAGAATAAATAAAAAGCAAAAATGTTGATGGTCATCAATCATAAAGTTATTTGTAACAGAATTATTAATTGCTTGCAATGAAACAAGTGAAGGCGCACACGATCAATAGTAATGGACTGACTTTTAGTTACAACTGTATAATACTCAATTTGATGCCATGTACGAATTTATAGATTAATGATGCATTTTGTATCTACGGTAGTAATTAAGCACACAAGTTTGTAGGCCGCGACTAAATGTCGTTTAAATATCACTGTTAGAAAGTTAATTAAAACTCTAGTAGAAATTCTTTACTCATAAGGCTTTTGAATATATTTTTATGATATGGAATTAAAGTAGATAAAAATTTAAGATTACACTGTTGAGTGATCTTGCAAGATAAGGGAAAGATGTTCGCCCACACCAAGCCTAAGTTAAACGACTTCGAAAGCATTTAGCACGCGTGCTTTGGAAGTGCTTCACTGGGAAGGGAATAAGTGCTTTGCAAATTACAACATGAAAAACAAAGAAAATATATTAACTTTAATGGAAAATAATTTGAAAAACAATATAAGTATCATCGATGAAAATTATTTCTTCTTCACTATTCTCAAAGTAGAAGCTTCAACCGGGATTGTTATTTGGTATTGAAATTAACAATCGGCAATCGACGTGAAGAGCATGTGTAAAATGACAAAAAATAAAGTAAAACGTATCTGAATTTTCTTTTATTGTATTTTTAAATGTTAAATAATCGATGACATTTTTATTTTTTAATTGCATAATTTCCAGAAGCCAATTAAAATACCCAGTCTGAGCGTCACTGACTTCAACTTTTTTCATGAGCATGCATCAAGTAGAAATATACTTGTACTCGTATTCACCTCATTTTAATATCTTTAACAACATTTAACCAAACATTGTTATTTTAATTAAATGGAAATACACACAGTTCCTTTGTCATGTGATGCAAATATTTTCCCTCATTATTTGCTCTATACTGTCATCAATTTCTTTACCTTCCTTTTATATTTTACTTGCCTAAGACCTTGATCCTTCCTATCTCAGTTTTGTATCAATTTTCATTTCAACACATACAGATCTAAATACCATCATACTCGTATTTCATATTATACCCTTTCGTCAGTATTCTATCCGCATTCATTTATTTCCTCACTACTCTACTATTGTACTTACAAATGTATAATGTGTTAAAGGAATGTATGAGTATGTGCTTGGTAACGTTATAATTGTACGAGGTGTGGATTTGCATAGGGGTAGTAGTACTCGTATAAGTCTTCAAGTTTAAGATACTGATGTAGAAATGTGGAATAGGGATAACTTCCTCCAAGATTTGGTAGAGGTTATATTTCAGAAGATTTAGGGTGGTTAACGTTTGGTTTATTCAAGGAAATAATTAAAATAGGTTTGATAATTATTTTTATATTTTTAAACAAAATGAGAGTTGGAATTCGCCAAAATTCATATTGTGAGTGATTCTCTAAAATTTTCCATTTTTATACGCGTCTTCTCACACAACAAAGCAAGGCCCGGCGGCTTTTCAGGAAAAAAGAGAATCGGCCCGTGTATATCAAATAAAAACAAGTTGGGGTTTTGTACTTAACATGCGATATGCAGACATACGAGTATAGAATGATTTAACAGATCATTCAATAAGTCCGTAGGATGACACATAGATGAAGTTATTTGAATTTTTTCTATATGATTTTTTATTAATACTTCAAACAATACGTGTATAAATTTAACAGCAATCAGACTATCGATTCTTAAGTCATAGCATTTTGTGCAAAGCGACTTTTGTTATTGAAAAAAATGGAAAAAGTAAATTTCGGGTTTTGATAAAGCATAGTTTTTTTATGAAAAACAATGCAGTTGAAACCAAACAATGGGTTGGTAAACATTATCCGGACTCTACTCTATCGTGAAAAATGGTAAAGACGTGGATTTCTGAATTTAAACGTGGTCGTACCAGCACAAATTATACAGAGCGCAGTGGACGCGCAAATGAGGCTGTTATTTCCGAAAACATCAAAAAAATCCACAAATCTGTTATGAACGATCGCAAACGGGAGGCGCATGAGCTAGCTGACATTGTAAAGATATCAAATGGTAGTGTTTTTATCATTTTATACGAACATTATGGTATGCGAAAGCTCTGTGCAAAGTGGGTGCCGCTTGAGCTCACAGTCGACCAAAAACAACAACGTGTTGATACTTCAGAGAAGTGTTTGGCGTTTTTAAATCTCAATGAAGTCGAATTTCATCATCGATATGTGTCAACGGATGAAACATGGCTTCACTATTACACAACAGAATCCAAAAGACAGCCAGCTGAGTGGGCAGCAGTCGACAAACCGAACCCAAAGCGAGCAAAGAAGCAAGAGTCGGCCAGTAAGGTGATGGCCTCTGTATTTTGGGATGCGAATGGAATAATATCCATCGACTATCACCAATAAGGAACCACCGTCAACAGCGACTATTATTGTGCACTTTTGGATCGATTGAAGGCTGAAATCGCAAAGAAACGGGCGCATTTGCAAAAGAAACAAGTTGGATAGACAGATTTACGCTCATGTCAGAAGGGTTTTGTACTCAACATACAAAATGCAATCACCAGCAACGAATAATATCAAGAAACATGTCAAAGAGATTTGCTCGTTTAGAAAAAAATCCATTGTTTCTCCATTTTCAACTAACAATAATCACTCAAATCATGAAATCCCAAAAGCATTTATCTCATCGAACTTATCTGAAAATTTAAAGAAGACCAAATCAAAACGGCAGTGTCTGGTTCGATGGGAAGTCCATAAAACACCAAAATAGTGTGTTATATTTGTTGTAATTGGAGAAATTTCAAAGAATATGATATGAATTTCATCAAAATTACAGAGTATTAGGACCTTGTGTAAGGCTGGGTTTAAAGGCATCCATACAATTTTATTGGAGAAAATATAAAATTCAAAGATCATACTTTAATCAAGAAAGTTGAACGAATTTTGGCTTCTGAGGTATTTGTTACTATTGTACTAATAAATATCTCCCTCAATAAATTTTTTCAGATTTTTTAGATCACACGCGTCCATTCGCAAGGGGGAAAAACATTTTTCGTGCCCCCAATGAAGCAAGAACTGTCAGTTTAAGGACTGTTTTGAAAGCTCTCATAAAGACCTTTCATTTGATACTCATATCGGCTACTTTTGATGAATTTTTTTTTCAGGGGCCACTCCCCTGTACTGTTATTATCGATTCATGGCATCATCATTTTTTTTTTCGAACCCTAGAATGGCTACAACGCCCTTTTGTTAGGAGCTCTTTCCTGTCTCCTCGACTTGTTTCACTTATGTTAATTAATTATAGGTACTCTTCATCAGTCATTCATTAAATTGAATCAAGTGTTAAAACCATGCACCTTAAACGTTGAATTTAGGAAGAAATATCTCAAAATTATTCAACCTTTGCATTTAAAACAGCCACCGTTTTGTTTTACGATTACTGATACCACTAGCTGAACCAATTCTCAAAGATATTCATAACACCTATCATTCCTGAAACTTTCATGCGAATCCTAGCAAACCTGTAGTGTCTGAGTCGGTAAAAATATTGTTCCATAGCCGTATGTTTCCATAGTAACACAGCGCATATTGCTCCAAAGTTATACAGGAAAATTCAAACCGCTATAACTTTGTTAAATACCATTCAATCTTTATGAAACTTGCAGGACAGATCAATCTTGTAAATAGTCATTTGTACTGTTTTGATTGTATTGTATTTGGTTGAATTTAAGGGTACCGTTAAGATTTTATTCAAGAAAACGTAAAATCGATAAATCATACTATGACTAACAAAGTTGAGTGAATTTCGACTTCTCACGTATTTGTTGTTGTTGTACTGATGATTTTTTTTAGATTTTTCGGATGAAAGGTGTCCAATAGCGGCGGGGGTACGCGAAAAGTCCGTACATTTCCCCTTCCCCTGCCCTCCCACGGTACTGATAGGACAATTTTAAGATTTGTATTGAAAAGATCTCATTGAGAACTTTCCACGACACCCTACTCAACTACTAATGGTGAAAAAAAATGATCGAAGGGTCTCCTCCCTATATGGGGAGACCCCCTTTAAAGCCCCTTTGACAAATTTTTCCACCCCGAAACTTTCAAGAAGTCGCCACATTGGATCTTTCCATAAAGTTTCATGGCTGTAGCTTCTATATTTCGGAGAAAAAGTGCTGTGACATACAGACAGACGGACAGACGGACACATGTCGTGATTGCAATAGGGTTTTGTATTTTAGTACAAACCCCTTAAAAGTGTTGTTTCACTAAGACAATGCACCGTGTCACAAATCGATGAAAACGGTGGCAAAATTGAATCTCCAGATTTAGCCCCCAGCGACTTTTTCTTGTTTTCAGATCTCATGAGAATGCTTGCTGGAAAGAAATTTGAGCCCAATTATAAAGTAACCGCTGAAACTTTGGCCTTCTTTGATGAGCAAGAGAAATCGTGCTATAAAAGTGGTATCGAAAAGTTGGAAAATCGCTATACTCATGGTATCACTCGCGAGCACAACTATGTTGAATAATAAAATCGAGTTTTGCCAAAATTTTGTTTTCTTCTTACTTATCCTACGGACTTTTTGAATGACTTATTAACTCAAGAAAAACAAAAACAAATATATTTTTTCCTTGAACGTAAAGCCAGCGTTACTCCATTTTAACTGGCCAACATTTTGTTGCAATATTGCTAAAATCATTGATTAAGCCGAATCTTAAAAGTCTTTTTGTTATATTTCTATTTGGAGAAAATACAATCAAAAGTGTAGTGCCTGGTTTTATTGTTCCAACTGGAGAAAACTTCTGTACGTTCTATTAAAACTCATAGAATATAAGGACTTTTTAAATGACACTTAAATATCTACTTTCATCCGATTTAATCATAATAATACAGCTTATTTAATTTACAGATTTTACAATTATTAGCAAAGTTAAAAGAATTTCAACCATTAAGTTAGTTTTTATTGGTTCTACGCTGATAATATTTTCACCGATTATTTTTAGCTGCTCATCTTCAGCTATTCATTAATAGATTCAATCAAGTGTTAATGGCGTGTACCTTAAATGTTGAAATTCGCGAAAAAATAACACAATTTTATGCAATATTCTTATTTAAAATAGCCGCCATTTTGTTTTACGATTATGAATGTCACCCGTTAAACAAGTTCTCAAAGATATTCATCATGAAACGTTCATGCAAATCCTAGCAAACCCGTAGTGTCTGGGTTGATTGGAAGTGTAAATTGTCACATAGCCATGTGTAGTTGCATAGGAAAATTTAAACCTCCACACTCTGTTAAATACGATTCGATTATTCTGAAATTCCCAGTGATGATTGAACTTGTAACTTGACATCTACATACTAATTTTATTGAATTCGAGTTTGCCCTTACAATTTTATTCAAGAAAGTGTAAAATTGATAAATCATACAATGACTATCAAAGTTGAGCAAATTCCGACTTTTGAAGTATTTGTTGTTGTAATGACTATAAAGGTCTACACTCATGATTTCTTTAAGATTTTTTGGATGAACGATTTCCAATCGCGAGGGGGTACCCCTAAATCTCGTGCATTTTCCCTTCTCCTACAACACTCGATACTGATAAAGTAATTTTAAGACCTGTGTTGAAAAGATCTTACTGAAAATTTTTTTGAGGGTCACTTCTCTGTACTTGAAACTCTTTGAAAAATTTTTCCACCCCGAAACTTTCTAGAAGTCATAACATTCGACCTTTCCACATAGTTTCATGGGTTTAGCTTGAATAGTTTCGGAGAAAAACGGCTGTGACATTCAAATGAACGGATAGACGGACACAGGTACCGATTTTAATAGGATTTTGTATTTTAGTACAAAACCCTTAAACTGATTGACCAAAATAATATAATGGACTAAAACAGGTGAGCTGCGAAAAAGTTGACATATCTTAATCAATAATCTAATAATATTGAAAACCTCGGGGATTGAATTTGTTTCAATTGAAAATTGCTTAAACTATAGAAAGTTGACTGACGCAACTACTTCACGCGTTTGACTAAATGAATGAAGTCAAAGTCAAAGTCAAAAGCGCTTTATTTAATACTAATCCTTATAAATTTTCAAAGAATACAAAACAAAATCCAAACAATAACAATAAAAAAACGTAATGGCCCAAATGGCTCTCTAAATTTGTACGTTATCATTAAACACATAAAAAAAAACTATAGCCAATTCAAATCAATGAAGATTATTACATACTTTTAAAATTCAATTGGAAAAAGGAGAAAAAACCAACCAACACTATTCTAAAATTATTTATAATTTTAACACAACAGTGAACTTTGGTCTTACACCTAATATGTTTTAACATAATTCTAATAAATGCAATCAAAAACTTTATCTTACACTTAAAAAAATCTATAACAATGTTCCTAACCTAAACGTTTTACCTTATCTCTAACCTAATATAATAAACATAATATAAACCTCACCTATACCTAATTTTTAACACAAATAAACAACAACACTAAATGTAGCAATAATGAGCTGAAACTCAAAAACTAAATAACGAAAAACACCAAAACTGAAAATAAACACGAATAATTTAGACATTGCCATTCAGCCACCAATACCTAGATTGCCCCGTCTCAGCTCGATCAGCTTCAACGAATCTGGCAAATGAGTATCTCCATTGGAATTGTTGGTCTCGTTAACTCAAATCCGGAGGATATTTTATCTTCTTATCGGTGGCCCGTCGATATATGTGATATATGACTGGGACGCCGTCAGAATCAAAAACATATCGATTCATGTCCAAATACACAAATGCTTCTGGAGGAATGAAGCCAGTAGCAAGGCAAGTCGTAATATACCCGTCTGTAGGGTGGAACGGCTGTGAAATCCAAGGGTTTTCACTTGCAGTCACAGATCTTGCGATATGATTCCGAAGAAGCTTCAATATGAAGATACCGTCCCTCGTCACTTCAGCAGTTTGATAAATTCTTCTTTTCGATATAAAATGTTTCCAATCCGTCTCAGGCTTTTTGTACAAACCAGTGCATACACGAAGACATTTCCTTTCGAAAACTCCTAATTTTTCCATAGTACTAGCACTCTGGTTGTACCAGATCTGACATCCATATGTCAAAACTGGTCAAACCAGGGTCTTGTAACAGATAATTTTGACCTTTTGATCAATGTATCTGGAATGAAAGAGTTTTCGTAGGGCCATGACTACTTTTAGTGCCTTACTGAGCATGATTTTCACATGTTCAGTATAGTACAGATACTGATCGAGATAAACACCGATGTATCGAACACAGGATTTATGTGGAACCCGTTCTAGACCACCCTCGCCAGCCATGATGTGGAAATCTTTCCAATTACGTTTCAGGTCTTGACTGGCCCCCTGCAGCGTTGTCCGAAACAAGATTGTTTCACTCTTCTGCGCATTGATTTTCATTCGGAAATTGTCAGTGTACAGCTGCACATCATTGAACATTTTTTGAAGATTGCTCTGAACTATTGTAGCTTTTCGGTCTGCCGTATAGATGATCAGATCATCAGCAAACGCTACCAATGATCGCGTTGGCGAGACGTTAAAATCAAGGCCGTTCAATAGCTTCCGAATGAAGATTGAGAAGAGCAGAGGCGCAGTAACTGTTCCCTGCTGTAGACCATTCAAGACCTTGAACTTGCGCCTTGTTATCAGATTTTCATCAGTTACAACAAATGATTTCCCGTATAACATATTACACATCATGGCGACAAGGTATCTGGGGAACTTGTCCTGAAGGAGTTTAAAAATTAGTCCATCTAACCATACCGTATCAAAGGCTTTCTCCATATCAATGAGACATGCTCCAACACATTGTCTATCATTTAGTTTCCAACAGATGTCTGAGGTTACTTTCGTTATTACATGTGTGGTCGAATGCCTGGCACGAAAACCAAATTGGCGATTCGGCATCAACTCATTTTCCTCAATGTGGGCGTTTAATGCTCTGTTGAGTATCACTTCAAACACCTTGCTGATGTTAGGCAGCAAGCTGATTGGGTGATAGCTTTTGGGGCATGAAGATTCTTTTCCTTTCTTCAAGATCGGAAATACCTTAGCTTTTTTCCACTCATTTGGGAAATATGAATTGCTCAACATGTTGTTGAACAATATGCAATAGTTCCTAATAGCAACCTCAGGCAAATGTCGGAGAACTTTCTTGTTGTTTATCTTGCGAAATATGAAACACAAGTCTTCATAGCTGACAAAATAATCAATAAGATTCAAGCTCGGTATTAGGTAAGATGTTAATATTTCATTGAAATGAAGAATTGATTGGCCGTTCAGGCTTGATTTGAAGTCGGAAACTTTTGCTTCAACGACCTCTGAAAATATTTCGTTCCCTCTCTCAGGGTTTGGTAGATGAACCAATTTAAAATGTGTTCCAATCAGGGCAAGTTTATCCAAACTAAATGAATGAATGTCAATACCTAAAGTTACTTGCTCTAATCGTGGAGTAGAATTGGTGCTAAGTGCAGGTTAATCAACATCGCAAATATATTTCCGACATCACTATGGCACTAGGGAGACTGGCTTGACTTCTAACGATTGGAAGATGATATAAAACTACACCGCCGGTGATCATACCTGCATAATTTTTCAAATCAGGGAACAGACATAGACTAATTTGCCTGTATGTAGCAAGGCAAGAGAGTCGCTAAGCTTGGGAGAGAATTCTTTTAACTGAGACGACTTTATGAGGCGTATTAAAACCATGCTTGTGTTTCGTGCGGAATGCGGAACGTGAAGATTAGGTACATCATAGAAATTTTATATCCAAATATTAAAATTATGAATTTCGAAATGAAATTTCTCTTACAAATATTCTCTGTTTTCTGTCAGGAATGCAAGCTTGTGAGTCTTTCCCAAGGCCAACTTTTAGGGTCCTAGAATAACAAAATACAAATTGGTTTCATCACACCCTCATATTCAAAAATTAAGAAAAAGGCTATTTTCGCTCCTCAAAACTCTGCCGATAATCATTGGTTTTGTCTCCCGTTCATATACATATATTTTCGTTGTAGATTTTTCCCGTTTTGCACCATTTCTTCAAGCCTTAACGCGACCCGAAACCATGCAAACAACTGCTACAAAGATTGTATCAATAGCAGCCTTATCATCATAAGTGACAACAAGAGTGTTTGCTCATGAGCTCATGGTTGTATCGAAGTCGATACGACCATGAGCTGTATGAAATTTTCAACAAATCGGAGGTCCTAAGGATTATATGACTGCGAAAGCGGCGATAGGCTGGCCAAGTGAATCGTATGGAGGAACGACAGATACACAAAAATGTATGCGTTGGGAGAACTGAAAGGCGGAGACCAGTGGTGGAACCGAAAAAACGCTGGTCTGACTCGGTCGACATATATTAGACAGTTCAGCGCTGCTTGGATTTTGAAATTGGAGGACTCGGTCAATGGACCCGGGGCAGTTGGAGGTGTTTGTTACGAGAAGCGAAGGACCAAGAGGAGCCGTAGTGCCACGAAAAAGATATCAATCATTAAGTTTTTGAATACTTGAATGTTTTAAAACTTGTTTTACGTTTTTTATAAAATTGACAACGACTGAATCAAGCAAACGCATTTGAATTTGATTTTGATGGGTCTAGGGATATATACTTGATTTAACTGCCATTAAGTCGACCGTGTAGGCTTATTGATGCTATCGTGGATTTCGCCTATGGAATGCCAATTCAAATATTTCGCATCACTTCTGTAGTCTTTTAATTAAAGCAAAAGCTTCTCTCATTTAAAGAATATCTATTTTTAAAAAAATTAATTTTACAAGTTTAACAATGTATATTCCGGAGGCAAATAATCGGAGCGAAGCTAGATGGGAGCCAGTGGCGAATTCGATACAACCATGAGCTCAATTGTAAAGCTGTTATTTTTGTGGAGGTTATTTAATTTCAGTAGCAAGCTGTTCATATCTTTTTCATTTAATTCGGCCAAAATGTCATCTATGTTTTGAACCCCAAAATTTGGGTATTATAACTTCTGCTTCCATGTTTTCTTCTATTCCGTTCATGAAAACCTTATTTAAAAACGGTGACCGAGGATTAGCCATCGGTACTCCAGGCTTCTGCTTGTAGTACTTTACTTTGAAGCTGAAACAATTTCCCAACATAAACAGAGTTGCTAAATTTGTGATTGCTCAAGCTTTTCTTTTTCCTTCCATTGTTGGGTCTTTTGAAATCAGTTTGTCTTCAAAGATCGTGATAGGTTGTTTCACCGGTACGAAGTAGCACTTTGGCTTCAAATGACATCATTTTCTCCTCACATTGTAAACTATCTTACTTCATTAGCCTTTCAATTGATTCATCTCAGTTCCAAACGGATCATTTGTTAATCGAAGTCCGTATTTTTTTTTGAATTTTTTGAATTCATGTAATAGCCGCTTTGCTTTTCCCTCATCTCCATTTCTTTCTTTGGTTTTTGAAAGCATTGGGTTTGTAGGTCTCAAGCTTATCTTCTCCCCGAAAAAGACCTTGCACTCTTTTTGAGCTTATCTCACTCGTTTAACACTTTCCAGAAGTGAATCTTTTTTTGATCATACTTTTTCTTGTCTTTTATAACCACCTAATTTCCTTTGTCGGCTTTCGGACAAAAGACTGGTTTTTGTTTTGGCTATTTGAGTGTCTCTATTTCTCGTTTGTTTCCTTTTCTAGTGATCTTTGATTACTTCTTCAACAAATTCGCCGTTCTTTCCCTCACAAACTCCTTCTTTCCTCACGGTAAAAACTTTATTGCTGTTTCCACGCTCTTCACAATTTCTTTTTTCGTTTTGAAGTAGAGTTGTTGTAAGTTGTTTGATGCGTTTTAAATCGGACATATAACCAGTAGCTGAGTTTTGTAATTCGAACTAAGTCTGCTTGCGTAAGACCTGCGACCGGAACTCCTCTCCGAACTAGCTGGCTAGCCAGCAGCCACCTCGGAGTAGACTAAGAGTGTCCGGACTTATCGACCCGAGGGGTACAGTCTGTTGGTACGTTCTAGGACTTTATGTCTAGAATCGATGAGAGATCTGTTTGGATTTCCTTCGGGAAATCTTGAACGAACGAACGAAAGTCAAAAATCATTACAGTTGTTGTACTCTTTGTAGCATGTTTGAGCAAGGTGTTTATAGGCTTCGGATGACATGTTGACCACAAAATCCGATATGCCCTCAACTTTAGCCATTTTATTCTTCACTATGTTTTATCCTCCAATCAGTGACTAGAATTTCTTTGGTTATATCTCATTATTTTTCTCTTTCTGGTACTCAAGTGCTTGTTGTGTTTTTTCCACTAAATCAGTCATACTACCTTCATGACGTTCAAACCTTTTGCTAATTTAAGATGCAGATTGCATTCTGGTAGTGCTACTTTTTCGTGCTTCGCATAAAGTCGATTTAAACTTTCTTTATCAGATTGCTTTACCTCTCTGCTTTTGTTTTTCTCGCACCTGGTAGCATGGTCGTCATTCAAATCTTATGACTGACTCTATGGCACTAACTTAAGATACTTCTTTAAAAACTTAATGTTCATGCTTCCTCACCTCGTTGCCAATTAGGATATGTAGGCAGGTTATAAAATCTTATAGTATTTAAACCTTAAGCAGTTCGGCTTTAGGCAATTAGAACTTGATTTATCTTGGCATAAATAAATACCCCAAAAAGGCCTTGTAACATCAGAAAATAATTGACACTGAAGAAGGGAGCGACTTACTCCTGAAATATACAATACATGTCAAATAAAAACAAATAGCGTTTTAATGGAATAAATACAAACTAAGGATAGTTTATGAATTGGTTCAATTTGTGGAAAATCATGGCAAAATATTATTTTTTACATCGAGATGCCAATCAGTTTTTGAATACCACTTGAAAAAAATCGTGCTTGAAATAAAAAGTAAATTGTTAAATAAGGGGAAAAATCAAAGATGTATTTTTGTTGCATTCAAGGAAAGGAAAGAATGAAACTACTATTCTTTTCTTAGTTTTTTTTGCTATTTTTCCTTATTTCTCTTAACCCGTCGCCTTAAAATGATTATTTAATTTGTCTGTTTGGAAAACTGATGATGTATCGAATTTAACAATTAAAAAAACTAAGAAATTCAGTAAATGCTCTACATGTTTTTTAACATTCAAAGAATACTAGAGACTTGAAAATTTTTCATTTAAATTGGCGGCATTTGGGTCGCAAAAATTGATTGCTTTGGTCAATTTAATATGGAAAGACCAGATAGTATAATTTGTCAATTTTTCATGATGATCAATAACATTCACCAATATTCAAAGGTTGAATACAAGTCCTATTTGGTTGGAGCATAATCCACTTAATTTGGTCAAAACCTTTATGCTCACTATTTGCTTAAATCTGAACATTTTTGATTCAAATTAAAAAGCTAACAACCTCTATTTTTTTGCAAGTTGTTTATTAGTACCAAAAACACTGCCCATGGTTAATAGAAACGCATTGTGTCTGTAGCTACCAAAAAGTTTATTGAACCTATTAAAATCTTTGGAAGATCTGTAGAAATCGCTTGGTACATTAAAATGTCTAACTAACTTCTTTCAAAATCATCATCCAAAAACCGTTACAATCGTCAAATTTCGTCAAGCGTATTCAATTTGAATTTTTATAGTCTGCATATCAAAATCCTTCTCATAATAAATGAAATTCTATAGGCTCATCGAACACACCACCTCGTATATCAATTTCTCGTCGCGTAAAACCTTTAACAACAATTTGAAGAGAGGACAAACACCTGGTCATTATTAAATATCCACAGTACAAAAACTGACCATCATTTCCACTGGCCGTTGTCGTCAATTTGACCGATTGGAAAAATTTGCTTCGCCCTTGGTAAAATCTTCACACGACACTAAATCATAACAAAAGAAAATAATTTTTGTCAGACAGGATTGCCTAAGAAAGGAACTAATATAAATCTTGACCATATCAAGATTCTTACATAATGTCCTTCTTTATATGTTTTTCTTTAACGATGGAAAACACGTTGTTGTTCGTACAGTGGCGGTTCTACGTAATTTATTCGGATGACCAACTGACCCTTTATTTTGTTTCTCGCTACAAAATTATGCATACATGGAATCAAGTTTGACCACTATCCTATCCTTGACCGCACCAAAACTACGAATAATGATTCTTCCATAGTCCGATGGTCACTGAGTAGTAGAGTATCCTTTCTTGTGAGAAGGTAAATAATTTTTTGATTCCTTTCGTCCATATTGCGTCATTTGTCTTTTTGGTCATTCAGTTTAATATTTACACAATACGTTTGCGTAATTGTGTTTTGATGCGGCATTTCAATACCACCGACATAATCGCACCGTTCGCATCTTATGTGTGATCCTTGATTGGGACACTTACTTAAGCGAATTGTATTCCCACAGCCGAAATTGAAAAGGGTTGCAAGAAAAATGTCCCGCAAACCGGATCAAGGTTTTCCTTCACAATACACTTAAACTTCTTAGTGAACCTTGAAACGTGTGAGCATGTAACCAAAAAAATAACCAGAATCGCATTAGATGGCCTATACAAGGAAAAAGTATCCTGATTGCGGCGTTCGCTTTTTTATTACATTTCTGAGGGGGATGCTGAATGGTCCTCGACCTCATCTCGTCTTTACGGAATTTCCTATTCTTTGTGGTATTTTGTCTGAGTGTGAACCTCTCACCGCACGTATCCAGAGCAAGTCGCGTGCCAAAGTGCTTTTTTATCACACTTTTGTTCGGGAGGAGAGTCTTGTGCGCTCTTTTGAACCCGATAAATAATTGCCTAGCGTGTTCTTGATATTTTTGTTATTATTGGGAGTATTTTGCGGATGATAAAGAAATAATTTTATGGAATCGATATGATGTGGTAATGGGTCCTTGAGGTGCACTTATAAGCCATTTCGTTTATGGATGAAGCGTTTAAGGATGAAAGAGGGCAATCATTTAGGTTGTTACGGAACGTTCTTCAGATGCAAGATAAAATTGCGCGTCAAAGAAGTGAAATTACGGTGAGCACGAGTACAAATCAACATACGATGAAATCAAATGAACCAAATTAATGTTGCAAGGCACAAAGAAACAGCCTCATAAATACTTTTCATATTACACCGCTATCAATTCGCCAAACACCTTCCGCGAGTAATAACTAATTATTGAGCGTATAATGAAAAACGACATGTTGAGAAAATTTTTCATTTGTCCAAGTCATTTCAAATGACATATTGTCCAGGCCAAATGACCACCGCACCCGAGATGAGAATACCATTTCACCTTCCTCCAGCGCAATGTTGTGCAGACTTTCCTGCGAGTTTGAGTTGGGCTGACCAGTAAGCTGGGTCTTCTATTCAACTCTACCATACAGTTGTATCTTAGTGTGCGCGAAAATGGCAATAAAATTTATTTCGAAAATAAATAACACTCGTATGACTGGCGCGAGAATGCAACAAATGTAATAAATAATATTTTGCCAATAAATAATCGCATGTGCTCAGTGTGACGAAAAAATAAAAAAGCCGAAATAAATTTCTTCCACTCAAAAACCCGTTCATTCGCAAAGCTGTTCGAGGAACTCCATAACTTTATATTGTTATGTCCTAGGCGAGGTGTAAGTGCGAGAAAGCGATTCTCCTGAAATTCATCTTCACCTTCGCCTCCTTCCTGAAGATGATACTGCGAAGTTGTAATAAGAATGCGCTTGGAAATGTGAAGTCTCGGTGAAGATTTATAGCTAATCGTCCATGATAGCAGATAGCGCGAGAGTATCTAAGTTAGAGGTTCGTAAGCTGCAACTAACGGTCGATGAGTTGGAATAAAGTATTTTTCTTGGTAGTATTAATCATTTTGAGGCAGATAATAAGGAATTTTGTGTGCCAATAGAACACGAGCTTCAATTAATCGAAAAATGTTCCCAGTTTAGCAAGAATCTTGAACAAAATTTCGCAATCTTTGAAGTCAAAAGTTCCTGAACCTCTGCTTGAAAACTACCAAAACACCAAATACAACTCTTGGCGGCTACATACCAAAAGGTGAATTCCATACAATCCAATGGACCATAAAGACACACTACAGTATTTAATGCTTCTAGTACAGGTATTTCATATAGCACCGCATGATATGGACGAAGAGGCTATAAAAAGAAGGTCGTTCTTTTGCTGGGTTGACGATGAGGAGTTGTCGACGGTATAGTGGTTAAACTTTCGCAACAAGTTAAGTGTCTAAGTGCTGAAGCGGAACCAGTGAATGACTAAGTAGAATTGTTGGAACTTCATTCGGCATTGCCGCATCTTGTCTCTACTTTTCCGTCTCGCAGAAGTAAAGCAAATGTTGTCCGCCAGTCTCCCTTTTGTAACCCTAATTTTCAAGGTAGAATCAAAATGATGAATGGTTGAGGCAAGAGATCTTTAGTGCGTAAGAATCATAATTTCAATAAAGGGCCTCTATAAAGATATCCCCTTATGTTGGCGTTTCGGATCTTTCGCTGACTGAAATTATTTTTCTAAGCTAATGATATCCGAGTTGAAAATGGTCACATCTTATAGGTCGTGAGATATTCAAAAAATGGTGACCCCTTTTGTGAGTCGATAATTGATATTGTGTCTAACGATTGAAAATATTACAATATAGGCATGGTGATGAGAATTAGAGCAAGCCGAAACAATTTTTTACATTAAATTTATTGTGTTCTGCATAAAAATAAATTATTGAATTTTTGCTTGATTAAATAATAACTGATGTACCTAAATTGATTTTGATATTACTTTATTATTTTGTTTTCTGTTTGAATGGAGGCTTTGTTTCTTTTTGATGCTCAATTACAATCAAACTCTGATTTGTTTTTTTCGCTTCTTTATCTGGTAATTTGTTCGATAAATCAATTTCCATAACTTGAATTTTACTTTAATACATCATTGACAATTTTAATATATACTCGTACATACATATTAGTTATCTATTTTAAAACAATCTTTTCACGTTAATTTTTATCACACGACCAAATTAAAATTAAGCTGAGAAAATTAAATGCAATTGATTGAGTTTTTGTGCACTGCAGTATAAGGAAAATAGTAAATGATAATTTGAATAATCCGCTACCTTCATTAAAAAGCTAAACACTCACTTCACACCAATTGATCTAGAGAGATATACACCTAATTGCCATATCAAAGCAATGGTTCATACGACTTTTATGCTTATTAGGATGGCGATATATTCTTTTTCTGAAGAGGAAACAAATTGTGTCATCTTGATTACTGTCGGGTTGGTTTTGTGTGATGTTGTACATGCTGCAAGTGGAGATGGCAATCAATTTTCAGAATTGAGCGAGAAGGTAAAGGTATGAGAGCAAAGTTCTTTAAGATCATTTATGAGTTATTTGAATATTTTAAATAAAGAAACATTTGATTCCGTTGTTGTTAAGGATTTTGACGCGATTTTGACGGAAAATAAGAACAAAGTTGTTAAATCTGGACAGCTCCCTAAATGAAAATAGAAAGTAAATGTGAATGTTTGTGCCACTAGTTACTATCGATAGTATTGAAGTGGCAGTTAATTTAAATTCGAAGAAATTATAGGTTGCACACAATACGTTTTAACTTGGTTATATAAGTGCAATTGTAAAAAATCACGAAAAGAAACTATAATCTCAATAAAATGGATTAAAATTGTTCATGTGACTTCCTAGAAAAAGTTTTTGCTCTTAAGAAGCTGCTTTGTGACCGCTAGATGTTTTTTGAACAATTTGAAAAAATATATTTTTCTCGATGTTTAATATGAATAGTCTGATAAAAACTGACTTAGGTGCCTGATTCTGGTACTCCATCTGCGGTCTATTCTTTACATACTCGTTTCAATACAGTAAATTCTACGCAGGTATATAGGCATTCAGTGCGAAGAAAGAAGGCTCTCTGAGTTGGGCAAGACTCAATTCAGGGACTTGTTTCTCATCTGTGTAGACTGCTACAGTATCGCACACGCAAAAACGATACTGCACATCAACTTTCATCATCGTAGTACCCTAGATCATCAAGAATCAATTGTACGCAGTATACGCCGATGAGCTTAAGCTCATGACATGTGTCTCATTAGTTCAGTCAAAAGTTTGTAGCCTCATAAAAAATTTATTGACTTCCTTTCTCTCTCGAATTTAAGTAACAACAACAATCTCCCTATTGCAGCAGATCTCAAATTTAAGCGAATTTAGTGTGCTTCCTGCAATAAAGCAAATAATGAAGACACGTTAACTATGTAAGGAAGTTAGTGGCAGTCGCCAATGAAAAACGTATTCTTTTGATATGGGTGCACATAATGAGATCCGAAACGAGTACCTTCTTTTATGAGTCAATCTTGTCTGCTAACCTGGTTACTGCAATTATAGTCAATAAATATACATTTTGCATTTCTAATAGAACAGAACTACTTGACACAATAGTGAACAGTGAGTACTTTGCACACTTCCTGTCAAGCGGAGAGTACTCTAAGCGTGGTTTTATTGAATTTTATGTATTTTACATGCACGACTGAATTGCGGCAGGATCTTGCTCATCATCTTTCCAATATGGGGAGGATTGACAAAACATTCTTTTATCAAGTTCCTCTGCAGAACTGGGAAACCCTTTATTGATCATGAATTATGAAAAACAAGTCGATTTCCTTATATCTACGAGCACATTCACAGCTACCTTGAGCTCCTGCATTCCTATTAGGTCTTGGGGGAAACCTAAATCCTTGTTGTCGAATAAATAGTAAGATTATGGATCTTCCAAAAATTAATCGTGTTAACACACCATCGATATTGGCCTTGACTCCCAAACAGAGTGAACGACAAAAGCACTCGGATGCTCCGGCGAAACACGCCCTAAAACTGTCCGCATTATCCTCCACGAACCGGACAAATTGACAAAGCTGGCTGCACTTATGAAGCAGTCAAATATCAAGTACGACTCCGTCAAACGCATATACCTGGGCATCCAGATTATACCTCAATCATCCACGGATCATAGAAAAATAAGAAAATTATGAACTGAGCAAAACTGGCAGTATCACACCTACTTTCTCCCTGAGGAACTAAATGCGATAATTTGCAGTCTTCACGGACTATAGGTGGAAGAAATTAAAGAAGATCTTCAGCAGCAAAGCTTCCACACTATTGAAGTTTTCTATGTAAAACTTCAATTTGGCCCCTCTAAGCTGGTAAAAGCCCTTCTCTCGAAAGCAGAAACTGAAATTTACAAAGTCAAATCTACCTGCGAAATCGAATCAATGAAAATATGTAGTGGGCAGGCTATGCGTCATAGCTGGCAACAATTTGGCCATTCATCGAGCAACTGCTGCACTTAAGCTTGCTGTGTAAAGCGTGACGGAAGGAAAAAACCCCGCCAGTTACGGAGGATGTCTGAAAAACACGAAAAATGTCCGGAAAACTATTGTGCAAATCACTGCTCAAAACAAGCAACAATCCAGTGCGAACTCCCTAAAATCAAACACCAACAGGCTTCCTACAACTCCTTCCCAGCCATAAACCACATTCACTCTACCAAATATGGAGCAATTTTTCTTCAACATACAGTCACAGATGCAACTGATGATGCACAAAATGATGGCCACAATGGTGTAGGGTTTCTTTGCGCCACAAAACCTAACTAAAAGCACAACAACCCCTGCAACAAAGGACTGGTGAGTTTAGGCAGTTTATAGTAGAACATGAATTTTATATTATTCTTATCTAGGAAACCCTTCCGAAGCCAAGACCTTGTCTCTGCTTCCCTAACTATTATCTATGCAGAAATGACTGACAGGAAGGGGAGACGGAACGGCTCTTCTTCCGAGAAGAAATGTGAATCACTACCGGATTCAAACCCCACATCTACAACGTGTAGAGGCGACAGTAATTAAAATAAAAACAAACTTGTTTGAATTTGTAGTAATGTCGCTGTACAACCTCCCTCAAAGTAAGACTTTCTATCCAGATCTAAGCTCCCTCTTCAAGCTGGAAGGCCCACTCCTGGTGATTGGGGTTTTCAACATCTACAATAATTCCTGGGGTGCTGTGAGAAGGAATCGAGCTGGGGCTGAGCTCAACAGATTCATCACATCTAAAAACGGAAGACTACTTATGCCAAGTGAACCAACGCACAATAGCCGAGCTTCTGGTTACACCCTAGACTTTGGAATCTGACGAGATTTTCACCACAATCTCCATACAAAGGTACTCGATGAGCTCTCTTCTGATCATAAACGGGAGCACTTCTTAATAGAGGAAATCTTTATAGATGAACCTCTAAAGGTAAAAAAAATTACAAATTGGAAAGTTTTCAGGGATATCCTGGCCTCTGAAAGGCTCTCCTAGCTGTTAAATTCAGCCAGTGATGTGAGCATAAAATAACTTATCAGGAAAATCCTCCTTACCAAGGAAAATAATACAACCCAAACTCCGGTAAGGGAATACAACCCCTATGAACTCCCTCAAGATATTAGGCTCCTAATAAGGCAGAAGAATCAACTACTGAGACAAGCTAGGAAAACGGGAGATCCTAGGTTAAATGTCAAAGCCAACCGGTTGACTTACAAAATATGTGATTAGATTCACGAATTTTGCAACACCATTTGGGAAGGGTTTTTGCAAAGCCTCGAACACGGTGATAACTTTTGGCGCCTCGAAAAAAATATTTTAGGTTGAAAAAAAAATTAAATATCCCTCTCGTCCCCGGGCCAAATGGCCTTAAATACGACAGCACAGGAATAACTGAAGCCTTGGCAGGCAGTCTTGAGCTGACATTCCTAGAGAATAATTCCCCTGAGGCAAGCCCTGAATTTGAAGATGAAATTGAGTCTTCTGTGCAAAGACTGCTACTCGTAGCTTCCCAGACGGCAGGCACTAACCAAATCCATCCACTAGACTGCAGACTGCAGACGGCAGGCACTAACGAAAACTGTCCACTAGACTTATCCGAATTAAAAGACATGATAAGCAGGTTAAACAAACAAATACCATGCTAAAATGGCTAACAGACAACACTAAACAAGCCCTACAACACTAAACAAGCCCTGATGGACGTCATGAACACCATCATTCACCTACGCAAATTTCCCAAGTAGTGAAAAACTGCAATTATCATGGTCATCCCGAAACCAGATAAGGATCTAACTTTCCCGCTAAATTGGCGGCCAATAAGTCTTTTGTCTTCTCTTTCTAAACTCACAGGAAAGGCACTTTCAACTTGGTTGTCCGAATATATTGAGCATAAGGAAATTATACTATATGAACAATATGACTTTCAAGGTAGATATTCCACTGAACTCCAGATAACAAGGGTGGCCCAACATATCAGAAATGCATTGAATCCCAGGAAGCCAACAGGCCTGGTTATGTTCGACATAGCAAAAGCCTTTGATAAAGTCTGGCATGTAGGGCTGATCTTTTAAACGCATAAATTTTCCATTCCACTACCTTTGATAAAAATCATCAACTCTTTCCTGCATGGCAGATCTATTTGCATCAAAATTGATAACATAATATCCAAGATGCGACCAATTCAAGCTGGAGTCCCACAAGGATGACCACTCTCCCCATTACTGTATACCCTATACACTGCGGACCCTCCACGTTTGCCTAACAGCGTTCAAATTTTCCTATATACCGACGACTCTTGCATATATTACACCTCGCGACAAGCAGAAGGTGTATCTACAAGTCTGTAACGATCCACTGAAACTCTTTTGGGGTATTTTCAAAGGTGGAAGCTAAAAATTAACGCTGTCAAGATACAAGTCATTTTCATCACAAGAAAATGACGGCAACAACCTCCTGAACTACAAATCGACTCAAACTCAATACCATGGAATAGAACAGCAAAATACCAAGGACTAAAATTTGACAATAGACTTACATGGACTGACCACATACGAGAACAGAGACAACACTGTTTAGGAATCTTATTCTCTTTGCACCCCATCTTAAGATCAGAAAAACTGAACGTTAAAAATAAACTCCTCATCTACTAACAAGTTACAGGACCCTCTCTCCTCTATTTATTTATTTAAATCTATTTAACAGACAAAAATCCAATTACAAAATTTAAATATCGTTTAAAGTAAGACACATTCATACAACAAAATTAAGCAGAAAAGGGTAATTAAAACATGTAAGAAAAGAAATTAGAGGCTAGATGAAAGTTTGAAAAATTGAGTGGTAAGGAAATATTAATCGCAATTCACAAAAAGTAACGTCTTTAGTTTATTTTAAAAACCAAGTAGGACGTGGATAGAGAACCAAGCTCGAGGTTGTTATGCTTTCTGATGATTCGCAGCAAAATTGACTGAAAATATAAATCCATCCGGGCGTACGGAACCTCGAGAACGTTTTTAGTCCGACTAGGACGCGCACACAGTCTGTAGTGCAAGTCTTCAGTTAGAGTGGAAGCAATTTGTTGGTGGTACAAGGAAACATTGATCTAAGAAGGTTCTACGGGACAAGAGAGAAGGAAGACGAAGTATGGATAGACGACGCTCATAAGACTCATAGGCTAAGTTGAATTTGAAGAACAAAATACGGGTAAAATTACGCTGAACAGGTTCTAGTGAGCCCACAAGATATAAATGTCTAGGAACCCACAATATTGAGCAGTACTCCAGAAGCAGGCGGACAAGATAAAACCCGAAATTTTTGATGCCTTGGTAATAATGCTTAAAAATATGGACATCGAATTTAAGCTTGGGATCAAATAATACACCAAGGTCTTTGCATGAGTCTGCAGAGGAGAGAAAAACATCACATAGGGTGTAATTGCAAGTTAATGGAACAATTTTCAAAGTAAAAGTCATTTTAAAACATTTGGAAACATTGATACGACGGGAGTTTGCATTACACTAGTTATAGCGGTTAAAGAGATCATTTTGGAGTTACTGACAATCGTCAAGGGATCTGATTATCTGGAATACCTTGAAATAATCAGCATACAGGAGACAAGAAGAGGAAATTACGGAGGGAAGATTATTGATAAACAGAACAAAAAGAAAGATCCAAGGATTGACCCTTGAGGGACGCCAGATGTAGGATTGAATGGAAAGGAGATTGTGCCATAGAGATTAACACGACATGAAGGAGAGGATAGATAGGATAAAATTCAAGAATGTAGTGAACCAGACATGCCGAGCAAAGCTAACTTTTGACAGAGAAGAGCATGGTTCATGGAGTCAAAAGCTTTGGTGAAGTCCGAGAATATTGCATTAACTTGAAGCTGTTTATCTAGAGCTCTTGCAATATAATCTTCGAACTCAGCCAAGTTCGAGGAAGTTGGATGGCGAGCAAGAACATAGGCAGAGAGTTCATCGAAGAAAGCTTCGTACACAGTTAAGGAAGAATTACAGGCAATATACACAGAGAAAATTAATAAAGAGGAGTTATGAGGGAGAGGGAGTTTAAAAATTACACACTCAACAGCAGAAGTGTATTTGAAGTCAGCGCAAAGTAAACTATTAAGGGTTTTGCAGACTGCAACCAAGGCTTCCCCACCATCCGATTTATTAGTGATGTTAAGGTCACGGTCGCATCGGTAGACTAAGTAATCTGGTAATATTTCCGCATTTGTAATATTTTCGTTCAACCACAATTCAGTTGAACGTTCAACCACAATTCAGTTAGTTAATTGAGACAGGAACATTCTGGTAATAAATAGAAATAGTTGAACGATTAGGAATGGAAGAAATTCTTTCAGTGTTAGATGATCCTTGAAGATTGTTGAGGCTGTTTGGAACCTGTATCGGGATGAAATCGCCGCTTAGGTTGTCTTCTATTGAATGCTTTAACGAGTGTCCCCTTGGGCCAAAAATCGAGACGAAGAAGGATAGAAAGATCAGCTGGAACTGTCAGTTTGAATGAACTTATAATCTGGCCAGCAAGGTTGTCTTTTGGTAATTTTATGCACCCGAAAATACTAGACATGTAACCAAGCTTCGATGCTACGTAGCTGGTTAGTGTATCCTTGGTTGTGTTGTAAGCGAGCCTTGAAATGAACAATTGTAGAGGTGGGGAGACTGCTCGCAATACTTCGTTATCAGCTTACACAATATCTGTATAGTTTTGTGGTGCTGAAGGCATAACAATGTTTTGCTGAAGATTGTTAATCGTTGATTGTGTTTGGCGTAGTTCGGATTGCGGCTGAATTTCCCTTTTCCCTGTAAAACGAGGCCCTTAGGAGAATCTTTAGAACGCCCTGGTACATAAGGAACATTGGTATTCACAAAGACCTAAAACTAGACACTATTGACAAATACATTCTAGACCGCGCACTATAACTATTCGACAGGATAGATGAATACCCTAATAGTACCCCGAATCCCCTAAGATCAACCAATAACGAGGAGAGACTCACCTACCCTAGTCTTGGGTTAGTTACATTGTAATGTAGGACTGACAGAAACTAGTCAAATTATCTGCTATGGGCCAGTTAGGTACAAAGATACCCACAGATAGAAATGGAGCGAAATTGCTAAATCGCACTAGCTCTACGTAACCACCTCAAGGCAAGGCTCTTAGCGTGTTCAAGAATTTCATTAAAAATTATGTTTAGGAATATAATGCTTAATTTTTGACATAATTGGATTGTAATTTTTAGGGTTTTGTTAAATAATTTTACAAAACGATACTAAAAACGCGTCCTGTCTGTTAGTCTGTCTATACGTCCGTCCATCCGTGCATCACACCAATTTTTCTCGTAACCGATATGAGCTAGAAACATCAAAATTCGTACGTAGGTTTAAAATGGCGCCTTCTTCAAAGTTCAACTACAAAAAAAGTAGAAAAAAGACAGCTTCCTTTTAATTTTGTGTATTATTTTTATTCTCGAAATCGATTTTCGACCGTAATCGTTCGGTCTTCTTCAGCGATTAATTTATTTTTACTCACATTCCTGCTTATATACTAGCTATGTTTAAGGAAATTTACTCTAGATCATTAAAAAGTAATTAGGGAAATTTGCTTAAGCTAATAAAAGGTAGGAAAGGTAATTTACAAAAGGGGTAGTTATAAAAATATTATTTTTACATGATTCAGAGAAGATATTATTATTTAATTAATTTAAATAGCCATGATCTGCAGTTTCCGTCATCCTGATTCATTAACTTTTTCCTTTCCCGGGTAATTGCCAGGCTTTCCATCACATCCAATTCACGTGTATCTCTAGCTTCCTTGATGACTACAGCGTCCTCCATTGTTATCTCGTGTCCCTTCGTGATAATATGTTCCGCTACCGCTGACTTGAAATTCGAAGTTCTTTCTTTCTTTCTTGCTGCTGCTGCTTCGCCTAGATGCTCCTTGATTCGCGTGCCGATGAGCCTCCTCGTTTGACCTATGTACACTTCTTCACAAGTGGGACATTCGATGCGATAGATACCAGATTTCTCGTGTTCTTGTGAAGAAGTGTACATAGGTCAAACAAGGAGGCTCATCGGCACGCGAATCAAGGAGCATCTAGGCGAAGCAGCAGCAGCAAGAAAGAAAGAAAGAACTTCGAATTTCAAGTCAGCGGTAGCGGAACATATTATCACGAAGGGACACGAGATAACAATGGAGTACGCTGTAGTCATCAAGGAAGCTAGAGATACACGTGAATTGGATGTGATGGAAAGCCTGGCAATTACCCGGGAAAGGAAAAAGTTAATGAATCAGGATGACGGAAACTGCAGATCATGGCTATTTAAATTAATTAAATAATAATATCTTCTCTGAATCATGTAAAAATAATATTTTTATAACTACCCCTTTTGTAAATTACCTTTCCTACCTTTTATTAGCTTAAGCAAATTTCCCTAATTACTTTTTAATGATCTAGAGTAAATTTCCTTAAACATAGCTAGTATATAAGCAGGAATGTGAGTAAAAATAAATTAATCGCTGAAGAAGACCGAACGATTACGGTCGAAAATCGATTTCGAGAATAAAAATAATACACAAAATTAAAAGGAAGCTGTCTTTTTTCTATTTTCAGTTGGAGTATTTTGTGAAGGCGAAAATGAATTCGATTACAAATATACAAAAAAAGGTTATAAGGTATGGAAGGGGGGTCACCCTATGTAGGGGAGTGGTCCCGCAAAAAAAGTTTCATAAAATATAGCCGATATTGGTATCAAATGAAAGGTCTTGATGATAAGTTTCTAAAACAGGTCTTAAACTGGCATCTTTTGCTTCAGGGGCGCACAGGAAGAGGTATTACATAAAAAAGTTGTGTCCCCCTCCCTTGCGATTAAACACATGTAATCTGCAAAATCTGAAAAAAATTATAGCGGTAGGTTTTTATGAGTACAAAAACAACAAATACCATAGAAAGCAAAATTCGCTCAACTTTGTAAATAATGGTATGATCATTGAATTGCACATATTCCCCAATAAATTCGTATGAATACCCTTAAACTCAATGAAATCCGATATTTACGTAGTCTTATAAAAGACCCTAATGTTCTGCAAGTTTGATAAAAATCAAATAGTATTCCTACTTTGAAATACAAGGTGCTGTCCAAAATAAACAAGACTTTTGTCATAAAAATTGGTGCGTTGGAAAGTTACACCCCTCTCTGAATTTCAGTAAAAGATTGGTGCTGATTGGTGGTCATCGGTACAAAAATGAGTTTCGAGCAAAGAGCTAATATCAAATTTTGTTTTCAAATCGGTAAAACGTCACCGAAACATTTGAATTGATGAAAAAAGTTTATAGCGATGATTATTTATCCCATGCCAGAGTTCGAGAGTGGTTTACACAATTTAAAGATGGTCCTGAAATTGGTCCATCAAAATTGTGCGTGAATTTATCAAAAATGAGCCGAAATCATCGTCGAAATTCATGAAATCGGAGTTGAATATCTCCAAAACATCGATTTATTGCATTTTAACCGATCATTTGGGCTTACGAAAGGTCTGTGCACGTTTTGTTCGGCACAAGTCAAGGTGCGTTCCGAAAATAAACGAGACTTTTATCATAAAAGTCCACTCTTGTGACAGTTTTTTAGGGTATTTTAAAATCATTCTACAATACCCTACTAAAATGATGCCTTCTTCAAAGTTTCATACAAAAAAAATTTATAAGGTGTTCAAGGGGGGTCTCCTCATATAGAGCCTCCGAAAAAAAAAGTTTGATCGCATGTTGGTCATATGGGTATCAAATGAAAGGTCTTGATGAGAACTTTTCAAAATTCTAAAAATGTTGCGTCCCTCTCTCGCGATTGGACACCTTTGACCCGAAAAATCTGAAAAAATCACAGAGTTGAGACTTTAGGAGTACAACGGTAAAAAATACCTCATGAGTCGAAATTCGGTAGTCTGTGTGGCCTAGTGGTTAGAGCATGAACCCATAAGCCGATGGTCCCAGGTTCAAATCTCGTTGGGAGATTGAATATTTAACAATTACAACAACATTAACATTTGATACTAGGGAGATACACGTTTGCAACGGTCCTAGCCAATTTAAATGTGTAGGAATTTTGATAAAAATTTAAGAAATTGTTTGTAATATTGATGTGTTATCATGACAAATTAAACGACGGGGTCAAAATATAAAAATAAAATAACCATAATAATTTTTCGAACTCAATTTATGGAATCTCTAGTTTTGATATGCAGAATATATTGTTTGATTTACTAAATGTTTTACAGTACCCTTCTGGCAGGAGCACTCTCCTGCTACTTCAACTTGTTTTACTAGAAATCGCAAATTGACCATCAATCAATCACCGTATCCGGCTGATATGGCTCCCTGTGACTTCTACCTTTTCGGAAAATTGCATTTGGCCATGAAAGGAAAACGCTTTGCGAGGGCATCCAAAAGAATTGTACCGATGACACAAACATACTGTTCCTATAGACGCAATAACGTCGCTTTATGATAGTTCCTTGTACATATGTGTAATTTTGTGTTTCATGTTATTTATTTAATTGACTTGTGATTGGACTACTAGTCTGTAAGTTAATTTTGAAATAATAAGAATAATAATAGCTGAAATTTCTCAAAACAAAATCAAGTCAAATAAGAGAAATTAAAACCACATATATTCATACCATCTGAAATGGCAGAAATTTTTTAATGCACAATTTTGATTCCATACTAAGATCGAACAATGATTCGTCATACATTACACACATTTATTACCTCATTTTACACCTTAGATATAAATCAGGACTATCCTAACCTTCGCCAACCCCAGGCTTCCATCAAAACACGTTTATCATTTGTGAGTCAGCAATTTAAAAAATCTTCCACATTGAAAAGACAATATTCAATTTACTCGTAGACAGACAGGGATGAGTTCAAGAAACTTTATAAAGAATGACATTGCATAATGGTTCGGCATTTATAATAAAGGTAGAATCCAGAATTGGTCAATATGCTTCAGTCATGATATTGACGACGGCACATAATCAACAACATGTGCATTCTGCATATCACTGCGCATCAATATATCTACCATATATGCAACCATGTGTGATGGCTGGATAACCGCAAAAAATAAAACAAAAAACTTTTAATATCATTAGTATGGTAATTCATGGCACATCAAGTATTGGTTCGGAAAGTGTTTAATTAAGCTATTTCGCATTAATCCAATGTTTACGCTGCCGTGGAAGTTTTGCAAACTATAATAAACTACGTTTTGTTTCAGCGGTATAATATCATGGAAAAGGGAATCAATAAATAGAATTTAGAATGCAGACAGAGTTTAAACTTTTTATACTTTGGCTGAACGATTAGAATACTCAAACATTCTTTCAGAAAACAATCCGGAATGTCTACTAGTTACCTATTCATTTTATGGAATATCTACTGCAAAAGATGACGTAACTATAACGAAAGTCTGATTTAGTGCTCTTGGGCTTTAATCCTGAACAATTTACATAAAATCGTTTAGCCCCTTGCTCTAAGAAACTTAATCCTTTTCCGCCGAATAATAAAATCAACAAGTATGAAAACATCATCAATCATCGTCTTAATTCGTCTATCCTGAATATGTTACCATTTCTCCTGAATGACTCGATGTAGATCGTAGCGTCTTGGTAACCTTTGCACCTGGTTCTTACCTGACCCCAATAAATTCACTCTTCACCCGTGAACATTGGCAAAGCCCAAGAAACATCACATTCAATTCACATTGCCAAAAAGCGGATTACATTCGACGTTCTTTGAACTGAATTGATAACCTTACAGCCCGCAGAGCAATTGTTCAAAGTTTGCTAACCATACTCTAATTATAGGGTCCCGAACAGGGAGGTTGAACTATTTGCAATGAAACTTTGATATGTGGAAGCAGCAGCAGCAGCGAAGAAGACAAAAAAAATTGCTAAATTATTCGCGGAATACATTGTATGTTTGAAATACTTACATCCCTTAGACAGTTAGTGAGCACTTCTTTTTTTGTCGTTCTGAAATGGTTGACCGATTGTTCGGTTCTGGCAAATGTTATGGCTCTTTGGGATTCCTCGCCAATCTGTGAGGACATAAAGTTTGCTGGTTAGGAATGTGATCATGCCGTCGAAAGAATTCATGCGAATCGACATTTCAATACAACCCAGAATGTGGACTTGCAATTGATGCTTAGAATAGAAAATAAATGCGATGGATGATTTAAAAATAGGCTTACTCATTGATATCGATCAAGGGGTTTCGAATGGTTGATGGTGATGGATTGATTTTTGAGTTGGCAAGAGTTCAATCAGGAGATTTTAATTAGAAACCGAAATGTTGAGTGGAGACCGCATGTCCTTTGAGTTCGATGGAATTGGTTTGGGTTTCATAATAAAAGTGAAATAAGAATAAGATCCTTGAACTTATTTGCAACTTCGATTAAGTTTGTCTATGTTGGATTATGTGGAATATCGATCAGAAAATTATTTAAGAATAATCTTGGGTGTTTTCAGCAGAAATAACATATAAGGAAATTTTTCAATGATCCATGAATAATTTACTTACCTTCTCTTCTCATACCCATTTTTAGGCACTTTCTTAATCGACAGTGTTGACATTGATTCCTATGGTGTTGGTCGATTGGGCAATTTCGGTTGCCCCGACACGAATATGTTAAATTTCTTCGTACTGATCGTTTGAAAAATGATTTACAGCCTGAAACAAAGAAGAAATAGACGATAAAACAAAAATATATTATTTTTATATCATATTAATTTAAACGAAAGCACCTATGCAATATATAAGACATTTTCGCTGCATAAAATCTCTGGCTCAGATCAAACCATATGTTAATACCAAAAACACAAAACACCATCGCACATTTTTCCTAAAGTGTACATAACCCTACACTCCTTAATTTGCCTAAATCAACTTTCAAAATCGCGATTATCTGATAATAATCGTGACTAACACTGCATCATCAAAACATCATCGCCCTCCCATGCTTCAACACCGATCTTTTACTTTCTCTGTCAACAAAATGTTACATTTGCATCAATACTGTAAATGCTACATTATGATCCGCGGTCCGCATCCATCCCATCCTATCGCTATCAAATTATACAATATTTATACAGGTAAATCATCCGTGCATGTACGAACGCTTCCTTGTCTCGAATAAATTGCCTAACGCTATGGAAGCGGATAAAATAACAAACCCGGGATTCATTTTCCCGCTCCGTCGTCGTTTAACGCCTATAAAATTACGCTTAATGGGATTCAATTAACGAAAACCTCAAACAAGACAATTTAACCTGTTAAGTCACCAAACATCACATCATATCATCACATTCAAGACATGCTGCTACGGCGGATGGATACCTTAAAATTCATCCACGACGCGCCGTTGGAGTGTCGCGTTGCCGGTATACCAGTATCGTGGAGCGACTCATGTAAATTCAATGTTCACATGTGGTTTATTTAGACCCCAAGACATCAAGGCTTGCCTCGTGGAACAATATGAGACTGGTAATCGTATCTAGGAAGGAAGATAGTTTGGTTTCGAGTAAGTAACCAACTAACTATTTATTAGACTTGGATGTTTTGGGGACAGAGGATAGAACGGGTCGGCTTTGATGCGACTAAATATGGTCGTTAAGGAGCCGTTTCGATTATCATAATGTCATATCACCGTTCCCGGCACGACATACTTATGTATTTATATGAGGGTTATTGGGTCTGATAATGTCAGATTTGAGATTCTTAGGTGTCGGTCGGATGGAAATGTTGCAATAATTGTGTCAGGCAATTGAATATGATGGCGGAACTATGGAAATGAAGAACAGATTAAAATTTTCTGTGGATTTTTAAGTTGTATTTATGAATGGGAGAGTAAGTTACAAATAAAGAAATAAAAATAAGGAGTTCACTTGATTTCATAGAGACAACATTGCGAGAAATTTGGATACAAATTGAATATTTTGAATTGTCCTGGCTTCATTGCAGAAAACGCGAAGGTACCACATCTCCAAATACCTACAGAGTTATCGAACATCTAAATTAAGGGAGGCAAAACATACAAATATATTTCCCTTAAAAATTTATAGAAGTTGAAGATTTTCCCTCATGGAGCTCTATGTCATGTTTCATAGCTTGTGCCTTATGAATATCAATAGCACCCAGTGCGTAAAAATGATTTTGAAAAAAAGAAAGCCAATTTCAAATTGGCCTTAAAAACGATTAAATCAATTTTATGGAAGCGGTGCCATATCAGTTTTTTTCCTGTTTCTTTTGTGATGGTGCACATGTTGGAAGTTTTTATGTTGAAACGTGATAATTGATTTGGCACCGCTTCTATAAAATTTATTTAATGCTTTTTAGGTCACTTTGAAAAGTTTTCTTCACCTTTATTGAGTGGACAAGTGTTTTGATTTAAAATCTATTAAAATTGAGTTTCTTGAATACATTATACCATGTATAATAAAATTTAATTTCTCAACTGCAATGCAAAATTCACAACAGCTAAAATCTGCAGGGTCCATGGGATTCAAATTCTACTCTGATACATTTTAGCCCAAAATCACATCAATATCTACCTAAATTTTCGATTTCGTAAATATCCAATAAAGATTTTAGCTTTTAGAAGCTTACAAAATTTCAAACTATGACTAGCCCCCATTTTAATATTTTGACCCGACGTTGAAGTTTTTTTTTGTTGTTCACTAGATGTTTACAATCTCTCCCATCAAGATTTATCAACATGGGTTTCAAGGTTTGTTCACAACTACAGCAGGAATATTTTGCACGTTGTTCGAACTTTTGAGGGGCCGCCATTTTCTTTCAGATCTTTTGACATTGGATTTTTAATCTTGAACTTTAGTACACAGTCGAACGAACTTTTACACCGATTTTCGTCCAAATCGGAGCTATACTTTTGATAGAATAGAAATCATGGATTTTCATCCAAAATGGCCGCTATTTTGTTTTTGCGCAGCCTATTGGGTATATTAATAAAACTAGCTATGATACGATTAAGAAGGATATTTTTAGAAAAAGGTCTTGAGAGAAATTTACCTTAAAAATATCCTATTTAACCGTATCACTTGATCACGTTTATTCGATACTCACTACCATCGTTTTCATTAAACGATGACAAATAATTTCATGAATGGCGCATAATTTCATGAAAGCTTCATGAAAATGATTTTCTGAACTATAGTTAAGTGAAAACTCAACAATGCATTTTTATGTTCATCTTTAAAGTTATGGTCAGTTATAGAAGTCGGTCTTTTGTATGGAAGTCACTAATTATAGATTTTCAATGGTGTTTAACTCTATTATTTGCAATCTATCAATCCAATCCTGCCGTCAATGCATGCACTATATTTAACTACAGAGTCCTTCAAAGGGTTACAATTTTTGGCCCCAGTACTTTTTGGTTCAATATGTTGTCCTTCGTTTGAAACCATACAATCAAAACCCTTATATGAGTCGACCAGTTATGCTCAAAAATTGAGGTGAAAGTCGGAAATTTTTAACGGTAAAGGTTCTTTATCGCTGTTTGATTTTCAAATCCTTGGAATGGAACCTTTTGAATAGCAAGTCATATCATTTGCTGAAAACAGGACTTTTCTACTTAATCCCTTTCAAAAGTTATTACCGACCATACATAAAAATAGCAAAGAACAAGTTGCGTAGACAGATCTACGCTCATGTCAGAACGGTTTTTACTCAACTTTCGAAATGCAGTCATCAGCAACGACTAAAATCAAGAAACATGTCAAAGACGATTTTATTGGAGAAAATATGAAAGCGAAAATGATACTATTATTAACAAAGTTGAACGAATTTCGACTGCTGAGGTATTTCTTATTGTTATACTCATAAATATCTCCCTTGATATTTTTTTCAGATTCTTTAGATCACAGGTCTTCATTCGCGAGGGAAGAAACACATTTTTCGTGTATCCCCCCCCCTGTGCCCCGACTGAAGCAAAAAACTGTCAGTTTAAGAACTGTACTGAAAAATTCTCATAAAGAACTTTCATTTGATACTCATATTGGCAACGTTTGATGAATTTTTTTTCAAGGCCACTCCCCTGTACTGTAATCATTGATTCATGGCCAATTTTTTCGAATCCTAGAATGGTTACAAAACCCTTTTGCTACGAGCTCTCTCCTACCTCCTCGACTTGTTTCACCTATGAGCATTAATTGCAGTTACTCATCTTCAGTCATTCATTAAATTGAATCAAGTGTTCAAAGCATGCACCTTAAACGTTGGAGTTGGGAAAAATAACTCAAGATTATTCATTATTCTCATTTAAAACAGCCACTATTTTGTTGTACGATTACTGATACTACTAGCTGAACCAATTCTCAAAGATATTCATGATACCTATCATTCCTGAACCTTTTATGCGAATCCTAGCAAACCTGTAGAGTCTGAGTCGATAAAAAGCGCATATTGTTCCATAGCCATAAGTTTCTATAGTAATACAGCGCATATTGTTCCACAGTAATACAGGAAAACAGAGGGGTACGCGAAAAGTTCGTACATTTCCCCTTCTCCTGCCCCCTCGGTATCGGTAAGGCAATTTTTGTTTTTAAAAGATCTCATTAAGACCTTTCTAATGTCACCCTACTCGACTACCAATGGTGAAAAAATCTCTTAAATCCTTTTGAAAAATTTTCAACCGCAAAACTTTCAAGAAGATATCACTTCTGACCTTTTCACTAAGTTTCATTGCGGTACCTTCTATAGTTTCGCGGAAAAACTGCTGTGACATACAGACGGACACAGGTCGTGATTGGAATAGGGTTTTGTATTTTAGTACAAAGCCCTAAAAAAATATATATACGGCTCAAACTGACCTTCTTTCTGCTGGCAGTTGGTTAAAAAATGTTAAGCTTTTTGCATTTCTACTTTATCTTAGTTACGAGTCAGAAGAGATGATTTGCTGCTTATGATTTGACAGAGCTGCGGAGGTTAATTATTTTTTATTTCTCAGAAAAGTAAGTCCCGATATCAAAGATAAAATAAATCTCCTTTGTTTGATCCTTCCCATCACTATCTTTGGTATGGAAAATTTTTTTAGGGGTCATATTTTTAAGATGGATAAGCCTTTTTGTAGCCTTTGGAAAAAAATCTGACTAATATACTCGCTTTAGACTCCCATTTCTCAACTTGTCACAAAGTTTTATGGTGTTATCTTCTATAATTGTTGAGGTAATTCGTGGCATTATACAGACGGACACAGAGACAAGAAACGATTTCAAAAGGGCATTGCAGATTTTCCCTCAAAAATATTGGAATGCATATGAACTTTAGCATCAACTTATGTGCCCTAATGTTTGAGCGAAAGTTTGGCCCTCAACAACAATTCAGCAAAACATCTTCAACATAAACTTCTCTCTACCGCAAAGTCCGAAATTTGAACCGTAGTTTTATTTTGACCGTATATGGAAGTGGGCATGTCCACGGATTTTTGAAAAATGTAAAAAGAGCAATATCGGTCAGTGATTCAATTCTTGGTTTTTGAAGGGAAATCGCACAGCAAAATCAAAAAGCGCTTGGATGCTCTGTACGGTTGCTCTGGTTCTGTGATGGTGATTGTAAAAAATTGGTTTAACGAATTAATAAGCTACCCCTAGGTGCCCCAATAACGACTACCGCGGAGAATGACATGGCAAAAATCAACGAGCTCGTATTAGCAGACCGCTGACTGAAGGTGCGCGAGATAGCTAAAATAGTAAGCATGTCAAAAGACTGCCTGGGTCATAGAGAGCATGAAAACTTGGGTATGAGAAAGCTGTTGGCGGAATCTAAATCGGCTTCTGCGTAGTTTCGTAGCCGTCGAAAAAAAATGGCTCCACTGTGTACCAGTGGAGTGGAGAGACATAGGAAACAGGCGAACGTGCTTCAAAGAAGAATACTATCTGGAAAAGTGGTAGCTGCCTATTCTGGGATTCACAAGGTGTGATCTGCATTCACTACCTAAAGAGGGGAAAAACAATCACAGGACTCTACTACGCCGAATTATCGAACGAATGAATGGCCAAATTGCAGAAAAAAAGGCCCCATTTGGCGAAGAAAAAAGTGCTCTTTCACCATGACAACGCACCAGCTAACGCCTCTGCCATCGCCACGGCCAAATTGGTCGAATTAACCTACGAACCGTATTCTCCATATTTGGCTCCGTGCAACTTCTTTTTGTTTCCAAACTAGAAAAAGTCATCGCTTGGCAGAAATGTGAGTCGAATGAGGAAATTATTATCGCAACGGTGGCCTACTTTGCAGACCTCGAGAAAACATATTTTTCAGATGGGTTAAAGAAGTTAGAGCATCGCTGGGTCAAGTGTATTGAGTTAAGAGGAGATTATGTTTAGAAATAAATTGCCACTTTTCCAAACTTCGTTTTCTTTTGTAGGCTAAGTACTTACCAGACCGTCCGTGTATTCTTTGAATCAGGAAATTAGAAATTTCTGTTTCCTTTTTTCCGTCTCTTTTACGAAAGATTGATAGCTGGACTTCGTTCCAATCATGAATAAATCGGAAACTCAACAATCATTCATTTTAAGATATTTTTAAAAAATACAAAATTGGAACAGAATTGACTAGATATTATGCTTGGGCTATCATTTTGTAATTAGTAGGAAGGTAAAAGCACATGGGCTGAGAACAAGCAAGGCAGAACAATTTTTTGATAACTGGAAGTCAAGAGCTATTTACCCTCTGAAGGAGCTTCTATGAATACAAAACTCATAGACGGCCCTCTAACCATCTCCATTGTTATCTTGAGAACATAGGAGAGAAATATTTACCACATGACTTTGTACTAGGCCCTGTTTTATCGCCGGACAATGCATTCGAGTTAGGGTGATCTCTTTTCTAGCTAGAAGGTGAAATAAGGATTACTAAGAAAGTATTCAAGATTTCCTTCTTTTTAAAGAGAATCGCTCGAGTGTAATGCACCACGTAATCCTAATTGTCTTTTGATGCCGACAGCTTCTTAATCAAACTATGTAGAAAGAGAGAAAGAGAGAGAGAGAGAGAGATCGCATATGCTCTTACTAAGATGCAACAGTGGTTGAACCATATTTTGCATAAGAAGAAAATATAGTAAGTATCGTCTAGAATCTTCAGGCGAACAGGCCATCCGGAAGCCATAACTTCGAAATGCCTACGCCTATTTAGAACTTGCGTGAGATAATAATTATTTTCATCAGTATTTTGAATAAGCCCTAGTCCCAGATCTAATGATAAAATGTACCGCCCACCTGCTTCAAATCTCGTTTATCCTAGTTTATTGCTGCCTGGTGAAAGTCCATCTTCCCTCCTGCAGAGCAACAGCCTCTCTTATCTTGTTTTGTGTATTAGCAAGAAGTGCGACGGGTGCCTCTATTGGAACAAACATGATACGCAGAACACGTAGCCCACAAAGCTCACCCTTGCACCTGTATGAATCTTTTCTAGTATGAATTCTTATGAACAATGAAATCCCAAAACTTCGAACCGTATAGAAAGGCTAACTTGAATGCTCTTTATGGTAGGCATCCCTTGGTTTGGGACTGGTCCTCCAATCTTGGGAGTTAGTTATTTGCCGTTGCACTGATCCGATTGAACAAGCTCATCTACAAATCAATCACAAAGCGAAGATATTAACCATTTTTCTGGACTCTACGGCCACTCTGTGGATCAGCTTTTAAGTTTATATGATCACCTCATTTTTTCCAGCGCTAATCATTGCAGTGGTTGGCCATTGAGTCGCTCACTCAACGCAGTATCATGCCTAGTTGAGTTATTTTTACTTGACAGCGCATCCGGTGGCTGAGCCCACTTTATTTTAATAATAGTGTAATCCGACACCTTGGTATTACACTTGATCCAAAGCTGACACATTAAGAGCATATCCGCGAAGTAAGCGGTAAACCAGCTTCTTGAGTCCAGTCATTAAGCAGACTGATGGCCAACATCGTGTTACGGGAGCCGCAGTCCAAATATTACTCGGTCCGTGTTCCGTCGTTCCTCTCTGTGTACTGTGAATGACAAAATACATATACGAAAAACTGCGAATTGTAATCAAGACATCTGTGGGCGCGTTATCATATCATGCATTAGCAGAAGTGGGTGTGCATCCATACTCGTATTAAGTATTGAACATATACACACAAGACTTCGCAATCGAACGTACTGTCTCAATGGAACGAATTGGTTACACGCATATGCAATTAGGCAAATCGAGCGAAAGCTTGAGTTTTGTGGCTGCACCAGTCACAGAGAGATGGCATTAAAAGACATTACATTTTGAACTTTGATCATTAACTATTTGAAATTGTTTTCATTATTTTAGTTGGTAAGCAATTAAGTCAACATTATGATGCTATAAAAGAAAATTATAGAAGCAAAAAATTCGAGAAGCATTCTCCATTCACTGGCTCAAGGTGTGCACCCGAGCTTAATCTATCCTAAGGCACTGAGCCCGCGGTAAGTGTTTTAAGAATACGTTCAACTGCATACTCAAGGCATCTGCCCGAGGATAAGCGCCCCAAGGCAGTTTGTCAATCTGACTGCATACTCAAGGCGTCAGCTCAAGTACTAGCGTCCTAAGGCAATTACGCACGGAGCCTGCAGTTAAAGTCTTAATAGATTGGTTTCTTCGAATTTCCTTTTCCCTTTGATTCATTTACAAATATAATTAAAGTAAATATAAATCGCAGAAATTTTGCAAGCTCTATTAATACCATTAGCTAGTTCTTTCGTCGCTTCGTTCAGTTTACTCCCTGTCATGTTAACCACATGGGTAGCAAGAAAATGTCTGATCTCTCGTTAATAGTACAATTAAACGTATTCATCAAAACTGTGATGCCTTGATACCCTATTACAAATCAGCAGGTAAAAGACAGATGGAGGCAGCTGAACTCTTTACTGTTTTTAAGGATGGCGGGGAAATGTCAGTTGAGCTTTAGAATCTAACAAGGGACAGGAATGGCAATCTATATGTAAGTAAGTGAATTATGATCTAAAGGAAACGGCTATTAGATTGCTACTCGACAGCATTGTTCTTAACTCTCAAGCTATGTGACTGATTTGATGAAATTGACCTCGGTTGTTGATCTGGTCTTCCCAACATACCGAATAATGCAAAAGAATAAGAAAGCCCATCACGACGAAGCCGTAGAGACTTTTTTTTAAGATGAGCATATATACAGCTCCAACGTTTTTCAGAAGTATATTGAAAAATTTGCCGAAATAATACGACCAGTCACCCACCTACTGAGAAAATGCGACTTTCCTATGGGATGCTGATCAAGAAGCCGCATTTAGCCATCTGAAGGAGATGTTATCTAACGAGCCTATTATGTGCTCGTACGATCAGATGAAACGCCATGAGATCCAAACAGATGCGAGTTCCAAAGGGCTGGCCGAGGTGTTGTTCCAGGAAGAATCTTCGGGTGAGATTAAACCGGTTTGCTATTATAGCCGTTGTTGCAGTGAGGGAGAGAAAAATTACCATTCATATGAGCTGTAAGTACTCGCTATCGTAGAATCGTTGGAAAGGTTCCGAATCTATGTGTTAGGGAAACCTTTCACGGTTGTAACAGATTGCTCTGCAGTTACCACGGTGCGACTAAAGAAGCTCCTACCTTCAAGGATATCACGGTGGTGGCTAAAGATGTCGGAGTATGATTTTAAACTAATTCATCGGGACAGCCGCAGGATGCAGCATGTGGATGCCTTAAGTCGTACACCTGCCGAAAACACCACTGAATTTGTTGAGAGGATTTGAACAGTCAGCATGACTGACGAATACTGGCTGGTTACAAAGCGACAACAGGACGAGGCACTACAAAATATCACGCGGATAATTCGAGGCGAACAGTGCTCCGACCAGCTGGCGCAGTTACGGGAGGATTACGTACTGGAAACCAACCGGCTGTATCGGAAAGTGTGGGGAGAGATCGATGGGTCGCATCAAAAGCTGTACGCTGGAGAGTTGTGAAGAAAGCTCATGATGACCGAGGACACTTTGGAGTGGACAAAACGTTAGAACAGATACGGCCCTATTATTGGTTTAAGCGAATGTAAAATTACGTTAAGGGATAATTGCTGCCTGTATCGAATGCTGTTATTTCAAAAGGGCTGCTTAGAAGTCAGTTGAGAAACTGTATGTTAGCCCGGTTGTCTCTATCCCGTTCGAAACGATACACGTAGACCACCTGGGACCCTTCCTAGAAGTACCGCTAGAAACCAATTCGTGCTGGGAATAACTGACTCATTTTTGAAATATATTGTGGTAAAAGCTGTGAAGTCGGCAAGTACGCTCCCAGTAATTCATGCGCGATTGTATTCAGATACCGGCTACGTGACATTTTTCTGAATAAGCTGTTTGAAGCGCTACACGAGTTAGATGGGACTAAATCCACGGAAATTTGCTATGGCGAAATTGCGAATAGAATTAACATCGAAAAGCAAAAATGGAAAAAACGTTTCGACAAACAGCACAGGTAACCAAAACAGTTTGCGGTTAACGATCTGGTTGTGGTCGGTAGCGTGCCTTCTGCGACCGGAGAATCTCGAAAATTACAGCCACGCTACAAGGGACCGTATGTAATTAATCGGGTATTGGATTGCGACCGATACCTCATTGCAGATTTAGAAGATTGCCAACAGAATCAACGATCGTTCCAATCTGTTTTCCACGCGGAGCGGTTGAAACCCTGGTGTTCCTTGGGACCAGAAGCGAACAGCGACAATGAATCAACGGATGACGAATCAGAAGTTAGTTCCGATCCCGCCTTGGTTGAAGATGTGTCTCGGGACGAGTCACTCCAGGATGGCCGAGCTGTCAACACTGGAGAAACTTGACAACTTGCAACAACGGATGCCAGTCGTGAAATACAGCAATCGAGTACGCCAGCGAAGCCGAGTAGACGTGTGTTGCTTACGGAGAGAAATTAATTGAATAAATGAGCTAAATTGATTGAACTCGATTGGTTTTACCCATTCTGCCATTCAGACAGTATTAAAATAATGTGCAGAAAATGAGAACAATATCGTGACATATGAACTGAGCCGTGATAAAGATTAGCTGAGTCGTATGACTGGTGTCTTTTAACTGGGCAAGAATTCGCCTACAATACGACGATAAGCCAGTGCACCGACTTTGGGACGAAAAAGAAAACGGCTATCCAAGTTTTTCGATTGTTCCGTCACTATCCGTTTGAGGCCTCAAATGATAAATCTAAGAATCCTGAGTTCGGGAGGGGTTATGTGGTTCTCTCATGCCATTTTGAGCATCGATTGCGAACAGGATCCCTACAATTGATATAATCAGCACAGCTATAGTCTTGTATTTTATTTCATCCAAAAAATTTGCTTTGTAATTCACCCAAGACTACACTAACCTTTCAATGTGAAGAAAAATTTATGCAACAGCTATTATTTGGTTACATGATATGTTTTAAATGCCAACATTTTTTATCGTAATTCGTTATGTTACTTTGTATTGAAAATCGAATTTCAAACCCAACAGAATTGTGTCTACGCTCGTGTACAAAATATACCTTAACATTACGCAGTCGTGTTTCGGTGGCAAATTTGAAAATTGCATGGGTTGAACTGTTACCAACTGATTTTTAGAAAATTTAGTCAACGAATAAAATTTAAAATTTGAACTGAGTGATAAAATATAGCGAAAAGTGATAAAAAATTGGCTTGCCAATCAATGCTTTTAAATATTTTAACGTTTAATTTTCATTTAGTTATCTATAGTCATAGTAATTTTATCTATATTTTGCAAAGACTCATTACTCATTACATTAACTCAAACAATGTTATGTCGAGAAATGAACAAAAGGAAAAAGTCTCGACCCTAAAACCACAACCTACTAAGATTATTGCTCGTTTTCCTCAGCAAATCCAATTTGTTCGTGTCATTTTTCCCGGTTCACATTTTATAGAAAGAGGGTTAGATAGTTCGTCGTTCTTTTAAACTGGACATTTCTGCAGTAGCCGAACAACTTGAGGAAACCTTTCAAATTTAAGCGATTTGCTACACGGATATTTAAGCAAATGCAATTTTTACACCTACTTACACTGCGCTTGTGAGGCTCCCCTACCTGGACAAATTGCCGATGGCAATCTTTGGCACAAAGGTGGTATCTTAGGCTAAAGTGAGTGGCAGATTTATAACCAAATGGGTGCACCATATTGGCTGACATTTTTCATTCTGCATTTGTTGAAATGAAAGAGAAAGTCTTACAGGCTTAGTCTCAATCTTTTGTTGCGTTTGAAGACTTAATACTTCTTATATGGTTTATGACTTTGGATACTTCTTGGTGGCACCATGTTAGAACAAAAACCGAAAAGTTCAGTCATTGTTTGTGTGGCTTTTATCAGTTACTGATGGAGTTAAAGCGAGGTGAAAAAACGGGAGCTATTTATAAAGTTATTATTGATTATATTTGGTTGGTAAATATATCACATATGAAGAGATATGTCCATGAAAGTGCAAAGTAGTCAACATAGAGGTAACAAATTTTTTCAACCAGCAGAACTTGTCGATAGTATTTATTAATAGATTTACATTCAATCTCATTAGGAGGTCAACTAAAAGCTTGTAAACTTGTTGAACTTAATTAAAATTTTGGGAGATCAGCTCTAACGTGCCTCTTCTCCACATGTAACCTGAACAGAACTCACTTAACATCCCATATGCTTTCCTTTAATGTGCTATTGTCCAAATGGAAACAGCCGTTCTTCGGTCAATCGCCAGAATTCAATTGGAAATATTCTAAAGTTCGCTGATACCGGTACAAGCAAGCAAAATTTCGGGCTGCGCACTATCCGCATTGTGCAATCAAGTAACAGCAGGAAAACTATCAAAAACAAGACCAAATACGATAATAATAAAATGAAAAGAACATAACAACGATTTGGTAATAAACCGTCTTAAGAATTTCTCATACATTAAATTAAAAGGAACACAGCAACAGCATCGACAAAAAGAATATGCCGGCGAAAACAATAAAAAACTGCAACGTGTATCCACCCTTTTTGGGATATACTGAGTATTTCACATCGAGTATAAAATCGTGACTTGAACAATACCGGGGTTCGGCACCAGCACCACGTTCATCCTTTTCCATGAAGACACAACGGAATAGAACAGATTGCGACTGAACTCATCGTCGTCGTAACGTCTTCGTCGGTGAGGAGCCCCAAATCTACATTTGCTAGCTGTTACAGCCCAAAGAACCGAAAGAAGTACACAGCTCTTCCTTTTTCTGCTGCTTCCTCTTCTTCTTGGTGCGCTTTGAAGTTTTCGCATTCTCGACAAGTACCTCACATTCTTTGAAATTTTACCTCAATTTTATGCCTGCACATTACAACGTTTCCGAAGATTACTTCAGATATATTATGGCCAAGGTATAATAATGCGCTGAGGATTGCTCAAGACTATTCCTATATGTGCAATATGTGGCCCTTGCAGCTCACGCGGTCAAATGAAGCGCTAGGGATTTTCTAGTATTCCATTACTTGAACAACAGTTAAAATAATGTTGAATCAAAATCAAGGCACAAGCCCGCCGAGTGCAATCGTTTTTGCAGGCAAGTGAGAAAATAAAGGCCCGCATAGAGAACCTACAGGTATTCCACATTCATTCAATGGACAGGAATATGGAAAATCGATTATTCAGATTTATAAGCGATTTTATTACTGAATTGGGCATAATGACTTTGTTTGGGAATAATGTATGGAATTGTGGATAAATCAGTTCCGACTTGCATGACTTATGGTATCGAGGACAGGACTATGAATTATGTACAGATATGTGGCATAGAGCCTTTGATTATGGAAATATTTTCATGATTCGAATAAGATTGGAAACATATATTTTGGTTATCATTTTAGTCATTGAATCATCTAGTTTCAAATAAATTTTAATTTATTTTAAATAAAGAGTAGCATAATGGGCTCAAACAGCCCAAAGATAATTTACCAGTAATCAAACTTGATCTTTAAATTTTTTTCAAAGAATACGTTATGAGGACTTCTTTCTAAATAAAAAGCTGTCTGAAAAAATCAACTCTTGTAATCAAACTTTCAAAGAATTCAATTAATTTTTTCCATCCATTCCATTCCTACCAAAAGAAAAACCATATTTTCAAATGAAATCAATATATTTCAAAAAAATATGCTCATAACCACGACCATTACATTCAAATCACATAATATCCGGACGATAAAACATCATAAAAATATCATTTGAGCATTCACTTGACAAATTATGATATGTAGCATACTTGTAAAAATCTCACATAAGGCAACCCAATATACTATCATCATATCCTTGTTGAAGCACGCAAGCATCAACTGTTTTTCATATGTTTTCTTAAGACATCACCATACTTTCTTTAGTCTATAGTTTTTCATCTTTCCATGTAGAAAATAGCGTAGGCCTACCTTCTTAAAAGGGTCCAATACAACTTTTCCGGGTGTAATAAAAAGAATAATATTTCAGAAAAAAAGGAAGAAATCAGGAAGTTGATTCCCGACGACAAAAGAATGGGGGATGTTAATATTGGGCTGGAGTTTTACAGAAGACTATAAAGAGACGGCAAGCAGTGTTGTGTGTTTATATGTAAGAACTTCTGTCTCAATGTGATTTGAACGTGAACGTTGGCAGTTGCCAAAAGCAAAGTAAAAGCCCATGTTAACTACATTTACATGGGCTCTATAACGTCGTTGTCTCTACGCTTGGTTAAAAATGTCATTTTGATTTTTGACTACAATTAATCATCGCTAGATGAAAAAGGAGGGAAACCATGTATAAAAAGTAGAATATAAGTTCTGTGTACTATCAGCGATGCGCTACAGAGGTCTTTTTAGGGAGAAATATGATTGTGACGTTTGTAGAAGTAAATGCTTTGTACTTTAAAGTCACCTGAGGGTCAGTGTAATTCTTTTTATTCAGTTGTTTCACTAATGAACTGGATGAACAAAAACGCTGAGTTGTCAACAAGTTGTTTTCACTGACTGTGCTTACCATCTAAATATTAATGAAATTATACGCATTCTACTATGATGGTTTAAATTATTTCAAACGCTCGGCTTAAGTTTTAGAGCCTGCAGTTCATTTTTGAAGTTTCTTAAGATGGATAACATCTTGAATCTTACTCCCAGCTTTTACAATGCCAAAATATTTTTTTTAAATAAGCCCCTCCGGAAAGGGTAGTAACGGTATTTTTTTATGCACAAAAGTGATGTGCATTCTACATACTATGATAGTTTAAATTATTTCAAACGCCCCTCGGTAGCAAATTCTGTCAGAGGTAGATCGGCTTAAGTTTTGGAGGCTTCTGTTCATTTTTGAGGTTTCTTTAGATGGATAAAATCTGGGATTTTACTCCCATTTTTCGGTATGTCAAAATATTTTTTTAAATAAATCCTTGCGGAAAGGCTAATAACGGTAAATTTTATAAGCACAAAAATTTGATGAATAAAATACAGAGGGCATATAAGTGCAGAAAGACAAGAAAATGAAAATACTGACTAAGAAATTAAGAAACCTTTTGAATAAACGAGAGTCTAAACCAGAAAGAAAAGTGGAGACTATAAGTGACACTGTGGTGAATTTAACATCCGAAAACATTAAGGTAGAATAGTTAAATTCATTGAACATTGATCCGAATTTTGCGATCGCGAACAAAGTTCTATCAATGCAATATTTGGTAATGGATATACAAGCAGTCATAACATCTCGAGAAACGGAAGAGAAACAAGCGATTAAGTACGAAACCATGCAGATAATAAGAGCGGTGGATTAGAAAATAGACAGTAGTGAAAGGTGCATGATTAAAGAGCTATACAAGTAGAGCAACAAGACTACAGAACCTTCTAGGCTGAACAAAGGACCATGTGCACAAGATGGAGAGAAGTAACATTTACCCAATATTATGTGGATATAGCGACGGTAGATACATAAGACAGACAAGGAGATCGGTAGGCGTGAGGTTTGCGGAACATATACACGAAGCAGCAAATAAAAAGAAAAAGAAGGAAAATTCAAATTTCAGATCCAAGGTAGCGAAGCATATGATACGAGAAAACCACGAAATTAGAGCCGAGTACGTCACAGTAATCAACACTGTCACTAACACCTGGAAGTTACACATGGCGGAGTCCTTAGAAATCTATAAATCTAGGGGTCAGGAACTTTGGAATTATGATCCAGGTAGTGGAAACACGTGGCAATTTAAACTCATGAAGTAAATACCCGATTAATGAACAGGCCTTTGGTTTTCATTATTAAAATGTGGTTAGATAACTAGCTTTAGAAAATAAAATGTAGTGTATATAAAGACAGGTTTTAAGGCGTATAGGAATTAGTACTGAAGAAGTTTTCAAGTAGGCAACTAAACAATTGTAACTTCGAAATACAAATAATATAGTGGAAATAAAGTGGAAGATAAAAAAAATTTCATATTTTAGGTGCTTCAAACGGAAATCTGGGGTAACAATGTAGATCTCACTATCCTGACTTATAAGTGAAATATTTATAACGTACTTAAAGCGAAGAATTCCAGAAGAATGATACTGGCGGTGTCTTACCGGTTCTACGGAATGAAGATGGCCAGGTAGAACAGTTGGATTTTAATAATGTTGACAACACCTATGGATACAGAAGGTTACGTGCAAGAGAAAAATTAATCATGGAAATAGCGTGTATCAATGGATCTGAAGAAAGAATAGTAGATGAAAGAAACGGAGAAAAAATTAAAAATAAAGTTACTTACCACATGATACTCACAAAAAAGACTAGAGAGAGATTATTTAAAGACTCTCAACTAAATCAAAAAGAAATTGTGGCAAAAACATTATTGCAAACAACTATAACATCAATTGGGAAGACCTCAAAGTGGTACAAGAGGTAAAAGCACTTAACAAATTTGTTGTAATTTAAAGGATTAGTACGATAAGAACAATTTATAAAATTATAAAATAAATGGTAATTAAGTCTAACTCATATAAAGGTAGAATATATTGTTGTCACTAGGCCGTTACTTACACTAAAGAAGGGGGAACACTTACCCTCAAAATGTATAATATTTGAACATGATTGGCTATCGCCAAATGACGAGAGGGACGGATGGAGGTGGAGAATTCCCACCTGCTCTTACTATGGCAAAAGTCTCTCACGCAGTCTCCTTCAAGACTCATATTTATCCGTAAATTCGAGTCAAATTCACGTTTTCATAAAAAAACATGGCTAAATCGAAAAAAAAAATCCAAAAGAAAAACGTGCTCAAACTCAAATTCTACACGAAACAGGTAAATCCCTACGTAAAAAAGCAGGAATCGTAATCTAAAGAAATTGCAAAAGGAAAACGCGCTCTTTTTGGTACATTTTGCCTTCCCCTTGACCCCCTAATTCATAAAATTATTCTAAACGTTCTAATCAAGACCTTTCATTTGATACCCCACTCGACTACCTTTGATGAAAAAAATTGTTTAAGGGCTTATTCGTTATAAAGGGGGACCCCCTTAAAAAATTTTTAAATTTTCAGTAAGGCCTTGCTTTTTGAGAGACCATCACTTTTGACCTTTTCACAAAATTTGAGCATTCTAGCTTCCATCGTTTCTGAGGAAACTAGTTGTGACGCACGGACAGACGGACGGACAGGCAGGTCGCGAAACTAGTAGGTTTTTATAAAAAAAAAACTTTTATAAAGACCTAAAAAACGAAAAAAACAACTGCTATAGACACTAAAATGGGTAAATAAATAAAAATTGAAAGTTTGGTTATTATGACATTGTTTAGCAGTTTTTAAGGGGGGTCGTCCATATGCGATGGGTAGCCTTAAATTTTTTTTCACAATAGGAATTATGTTGACTTTCCTAAAAAGATCTTAAAACAGAGTCACCAGCTTTGTGGAGTGCAGAGGGAGGGAAGTATACGGAGAATTTGTATGCTCTTAGCGGTTGGTTACTAGTGATCCATAAAATTTGAAAAAAAAAACAATGGAACACCTTAGAATTCGAAATTCGCTTAATCTCGTTAATAAGAATATGATTTACAAATTCCACACTTCCCCAATAAAATCGTACGGGTATCCTTATACCCACATTTAAGAAGTCTTATAAAGGGTACTCATGTTCTATCAGTTTTAGGAAGATCGAATCATAGTTATAGTTAGTTGAATATTCTCAAAATACAGCAACAGCAGCAAACAATGTTCCCATCCTGTGGATTTTGCATCGAACCAGTCACTTTAATTTCAATTTGACCTTCTTAATTTTTTCTGATAAGAAAAATAACATAAAAACCTTTGAAAATTCATGATGTGAGCGATTTTTTTACATTGCAACAAAATGAAAGCTATTAAAAATTGAGTAGTAATGGTTTTGTTTCAAGCACATACTTCTCATTACAGTGTTTCTTGAGTTTATTCATTGTTGGTGACAGCGTATGTTAGTTTGAGCACAAGCTAGCTAAGTGGCAAGTTATATTAACAAGTCCGGGTGAATTTTTATAATCGTTTATTCGAGAATAAATCCGACCGGGCGTACTGCAGCGCGTCGTGTTCAATCGGGAACTGTCAAAATCTCTCTCTTTCGCTCTCTCTCTCTCTCTCTCAGATGGCTGGAATGATTTTGTTTATCCGATTGTAGGGTTGTGGTATCTGGATTTTCCGGTTATTCAAAGGAGGTTGTATTTAAAATTTTCTTTTTTAAGTGTATTAAACGCTATCCTCTTTCAGGGTCTACCACTTCAATTTGTCTGATACAAAGTGTTTTGAAATTTTTCAAAGTCAAAAGATAAGCGTGTCAAAAAATATATATAAAATTGAATTTTCTTTACAAGGACATGTATGTAAAATTGCTTAGGGTTAGACTCTTTTCTGACTACTCGTAGGTATCATATCTCAACATGTTATTTGAATATCGATTAAAGGATAATAATGAAGTAAACGTTGTTTTTTTTTTCTTCAAAAACCGTCGGACCTTGCTTTGTTGTATTGGCAGACGCGTTTTGACTCCTTTGGGTGTCCATCTTCAGTGTCTAAAGACTCCTTTGAGTGTCCATCTTCAGTGTCTGAAGATGGTTCAAAGGAGTCGAAAAGCGTCTGCTCACACAACAAAGCAATGCCCGATGGCTTTTGAAGAAAAAGAAGAGTTGACCTGCGGGTATCAAATAAGCAAAATAATTGACTATACGTTGGTTTTCTTAATTTTCATCTAGGACTACTACTTGTTATCTTATTTTCCCAAAAAATACCTTAATAATATTTTAAATAAAAATATAAAGAAGATGAAACCTATGCTAAAGCATTTCAATTTGTTTTTTTGTTTTTTTAACATTTTGACAATTAGCTTAAAAGTGGATATTTTGAATGTGAAAACAGAACTTTGGAGGAGTAGTGATAAAATATGTTTTTAAATTAAGTTTTGGTACTATAAACGATTATGGAAGTGAGATATATTAAATAGTTAGGTTTTTTTAGGTATAGTGAAAGATGAAAAATAGAGCTATCAGGAAAAGCAGCTTGAAAGTGTGAGTAAGATTTGCAAGGACTTTATACTGTGTATATCTGCTTCATTCCTTTGTTTTTGTTCTTCTTAGCCATTATCGTACCTTCTATGGTAGCATGAAATACTTTCTTGCTGTTTACATTATCCCTGATCCAGAATTGTATATTTGACCTTCTATAGTTTCATCACATTTGATTTGCCTTAAGTTATGTATGGTTTAGAATGAATTTTCATATTTTTTATTGAATACTACTATAGTTTACTCTTTTGATGCATCTACCTCATTTCTTCTTTTATATACCTAGACATAGGGCTGTGTAGCATAACAAGAGAAATGAGCTAATTCCATAAAAGTGTTTAGATATTTTTGGATTTGTAAAAACGATTAGTAATTTGCCAACAAAATCTTTTTAATTTTCGGGGTGAAGGGCCAACTAATTATTTCAATGCAGGACATATGGTAATTATGGCTTGCTATTATGCAAGCCTGGCTTTGCTCTTAAATTACTTTCTCTTATTACTTTCTCTTTGATATGCTGATGCATGTTGCCAAAATGTTCAATTTAGCTAAAAATTTGCTTTTCTAATCACGAGTTCTTGCAATGTGCGCATCTATGTGTTGTCTTACTCCTTCAGTTTGTCTTAGAAATAAGCAAAATGTTAAGTTTTTCTAAGATTAATATTTTTCTTTTCTAGAGTTTTGAGCTAGCTTACAAACTCCTGTTGAAATTGCGACCTGTTTATTCGTTGATACATCAGTGTGTCACAGCAGTTCTTCTCAAAAAATAAAGAACCTACTGACACTAAATCTGGAAGATCGATTAAAAATGATGGGTTCTTGTAAACTTTGGTATCCATACTATTTTCCCAATAAATAGAAGGGACGTTTAAAAACTCATTTTTACCAAATGTGGTCATCAAATGGAAGGCCTTGGTATCAACTTTCTAAAACAGTCTTAAAACTTGGCCCCTATTGGGACGCTTAGATTAATGAATAGAATAAGAAAATTCTTTAATATTTACTAAAGGGTTTTCCAATAAGAGGTGTTATTTTGAATAGCCCGCTATTTCGGTAGATGTCACTTTTGAAGCTGTCATTTTTTGACAATTGACAAGTAGAAACTTCGCCATTAATAAAAATGAAACGATGCATGCTTCAACAATGTATTAAAATTAATAAAATTCACTATAAAAATAGTGAAAATTTGGCAGAGACGGTTCGTAAAACTCAAACATTTTTGGGTCGTCGTGTAGCCCCTTGTCGGACCGCAATTCATAAATTGGTGGAAAATTTCGAGCTGTTGGGACAACTTAGTGATTTGAAGAATAAAACCCGTGCACCTCACTCAAGAACAGCCGAGAATATTGCTGCTGTAGCCGAAAGTGTTGAAGACAACACAGGTTTGTCCATTCCTCGTCGTTCTTTGGAATTAGACATTCCACAAACGTCATTACACCGTATTTTGCTCAAAGATTTGGGTCTTAAGTCTTATAAAGTTCAGTAAACACAAGAACTCAAGCCGGTCGATCATCAACAACGTCGTGTCTTTGCTGATTGGGTCCTTGAAATGCATGAAAATGATCCGGGATTTCATCGAAAAATCATTTTGAGTCCATTTCCATCTCGGTGGCTTCGTCAACAAGCAAAATTGTTGCAGTTATTGTTGAAAAGCCTCTCTATCCTCAACGTGTGACTGTTTGGTGCGGTTTATGGTATGGCGGAGTCATTGGACTTTGCTTTTTTGAAAATGAGGCTGGAGCAGCAGTTACGGTGAGTGGCTTGCGCTATCGAGAGATGATTAATGTTTTTTTAATGGTCAGAATCGAATGGCATGGGTCTGAACAATGTTTACTTTCAACAAGACGGCGCTACGTGCCACACAAGTAACGTAATCTTCTACGGAAAAAGTTCCCGGACCGTGTTATCTCTCGAAGAGGTGATCACAATTGGCCACCGATATCTTGTGATTTAACATCTTGCGACTTCTTCCTTTGGGTCCACAAGAAAGAGAAGGTCTACGCCAACAGCCCAGCGTCGATTCAAGACCTCAATGATGGAATTCGTGAGGCTATCGAGGACATAGGGCAGCCACTTTTCGATTTGGTTATGGAAAATTTCATGAAAAGGATATGGTCCTGTAAGCGTGGTCGTGGTGGTCATTTGCCTGATGTTATTTTTCACTTTTAACTTTTTTCTTTTTCCTTTGTAATGAAATAAACATTGGATCATTTGTGTTAAAAAACGGCATTCTTCTTTTAATATCAAAATAACACCTCTTATTGGAAAACCCTGTATATTCGGTCTACTTGTTTGATAACAAGTGATAGGATTGATAAAATTTTAATTTCCCCGAAATAAAATCGAGCAAGTAGCGCAGAATTCAATGAAATATTGTATCTAGGCAATCTCATGCAAGGTATTCCTGATCTCTAAGTTCCCGAGAATTTCGCAGTTATAAGTTTAGTTGTAGTCATTAAAATTATCGACCAACGAAATTGCATGGTTTAACTATAATGTCAACTTTCCATCGAACCTCACGCTATATATAGTACATACATATTTTTGTGTAAAAACACTGAATTATACTGCATATTAATTAAAATAAATTATCTGCTGTTGACTATTTTAACGTAAACTTATCATATTATTCTTTACACTCGCCAATGAAGTCGGCACTTAATTACCATCACCACAAATCCAGGTCATGATTAAATTGTTTTTTTTTCTTTTTTCTTACAAATTTTTTCACCTGCATTTGCACGTTATCGTTCGTCAACTCGGCGTACTTTACCTGTTCAACCTTATATTTTTAATTCAAGGAAAACTCGGACGTTGGTTTCTCATGAAAACCGATTTTTCTTTGCATTCGTCAATAGCAAATCTAAGTTCAATGGTAATTGAGTACCAACAACAACTCTTAACCGGTACACACAGAACGCATCAACTTCAAACAGATATCACGTCTTCAAAACTCATCTTGATTTATCACTGTAATTGGTGTCTTAATTATCTTATATGGCGCAGCAACATATTCGTATGTGTTGATAATATCTGAACGCGCAAACCGAACAGTAGTTGGAAATTATTGGCATTTCAACTGTGATTTGTACTGGCAAATGATGATGTACCTACTTGAGAAAATTGCTCACAGGTGCAAAAATTAAATCTTCCGAAAGGCCCTGCAGGTTTTTACGGCGCTGTACCTGCATCCATGGATGGTGTGAGCTGAGCGCGTAATCACACGTGGAAGTGTAGATTACATGCATTGCATTTTCGTTGAGTTCACAATGAACACGAGAATTTAACAGTGAATATCATATGCATTAACCCCGTAATAGTTATTTTCGAGTTCATGGTTTGCCATGGAATGACCCACACTGGGCGCGACTTGCAGAGTAGAAACAATTACTTTCAATCGGACTTTGATAAGGTTTTTACACGCATATGAATTGGTCTATAGCAAAATGCATTTCTACCTTTAAAACGCAATTTCCGCTTTTTCTGTTAATCTAAATAGTGGGTTAAACAGTTAATATATGGTGCATCAGGGAAAAGGAACAAAAATTAAGGCGCCATACTACTCATATCTTTAAATTACTCCATGCAAACTTTTGAACGTGCCGCAATCGGACAACGTGGTAGTGGCCTTAACATCTAGTAGCATTAAATCTTCACCGGAGCAAAAGAGGTGATGACCCGAAAGATTGAAGATGCGCCTTGGTGGTGTACGAGTATGTACTAATTTCTCGGCATGGTTTATTTTGCTCCCCAATTTATCTTCGGCGTCTTCACCGCTTTTCAGGCCAATTCTACAGCAGTTTTGCATATACAAATTTACAAAACAACAAAAAAATGTTCCGCACATTTGTCAAGGAAATAATCTTCGTGGTGGCCTTGTGTTTCAGTGGAGAATTACTCACCTGAAATTGAAACGTATCTACGTCATTATTTCAATTTGGCTGCGAGTTCCTTTTGAAAACGTATAATTCCGCAAAGTAACATTTAGCGCCAAATTACGTCATACTCAAACGTATCATTTTGCAGAGCCTTTTCGAAATTCAAAAGCTACATGTTTAATCAATTAATTTTATTTGAAATTGCAATTTGCATGGTTATGTGGAAATTAATTGAAGAGTAAATAGAACACTTAGTAATTTTCATGCCCCATACAATTTACTCGTACTCATATACATTTTATCATTTTTCCTTTCCTTTCTATTCTGAATATCAAGCCGCCAAAGTTGACTTTATTTTTCTGTGAATCGTAAATCTTCTCCTGTAATTTAACCTACAACGATGCTTGACAGATTAAAAGATACCGAGAAGCTAAACTAAAGTTTATATCTTTTCTGGAAGATTATCAACGGGCGTTTTATTACGAAAATAAAGCATGTATCAAAGGTAAAAAACGTGTGAGGTGTTGAGCACGTTTATTTTTATGTAATCTTAAAAATGGGTTCCCACTATTAAAATTTGTAGATAGATTGTTGGAAGATATGCATATGTGGAGTCAAAGCGTAGAATATGTTTTGAGTGATGTTGGTAGTTGAGATTTTTTGTTGAAGTAATTGTTATAAGGATGATTTTAATTTGAAGGCAATACTAATAAAGCAATTCTTGATTTGGATAAAAAACCATATTTTAAGAAATAGAAGTTTTAGTGGTGCAATAATTTTGCGCACAAGGTCTGTAGTTCATGGTTTAAATCTCATTGTGGTAATATGATTATTTTCTAGTGTCTATTTTGACAGACTGTAAAACTCACCCAACCAACCATTATTCACTTGTTTGCATACGCAGAAATGATATTTGCTATTAATTTAGTGAATCACTCTAGCCCACGTAGTGAAGACTTAAAAATGCTTATGTTATTACAAATTCCTCGTACTTGCTGCGTAAGCGGAAGTTCCGAGGTTCGAGTCCCGTTGGTGACAATGAGGTTTGTTTCGAGTGATTTTTCTGATGGAATCTAAGCTATGATGCGTACTGGTTTCAAATCAGAACGTATCTCAGCTGGGTGGACGGACATACAGCCAAAGCGTGGTACTGATCATATTTTCTTCTCGAGTGCCGATAATTTCGATCAATATAAAGAGATTCTCTGACTGCGAAGCCTGAACAGGACTATAGTTCTAAAGCAAAAAAATTAGAAATTCCTCAACTCCGTTCAAAAAGCACGGAATATTATCTTATGTTCTTTCTATTCGCTGATTCTTGTAGGTTATCAGTTTCACACATACATTTACATTTTTTTCATATACCTCCAAGCATAACTTTTGAACGGCAATAGGCGGAAAAGTATTGTTTTCGATAAACTATTTGGTTTGGTTTTCATCAGGTCCGATTTCAAGAAAAAAAGTTTCTACTTTCGCTCCTATTTATTGAAACAACTGAACTATGCATGACTTGATTTCAATTCTTAAGGTTGCATATGATAGATAACATATTGGTCTTAAAAGAATGAAATAAAAAAAAACTGACTTCGAAATTACCTCAATATTTATTTCACATATTTCATTGAAGCAGTGCCAAATTAATTTCCCCGTTCCAAAATAATGAAGTTAAAAACACTACAACGACCGTGAATATAACGGGAAAAAGTGATATGGCACCGCTTTCATGAAATTTACTTCACGCCTTCTCGGACGTTTTGAGATTGATTTTCTTTTTTTATTAAAGTTTTTTTTTGTTTTTTCTTGATTCGGGAGCTTTCCGAAGACACCAAGGGCACTATAGATGTTCAAACTTGCAGGTTTTTACTTGCAATTTTAAGAATTTGTTCGAAGTTTTGAGGTAAGCATCAGAAAGTTATTAAATTGTCAATCGATCGAACGGATTGACCAAACGAACGAAAGTCTGTAGATGGACAAGAGAGTAAAGTGTCAGCACGCGGTCAGACTTGAAGTAAGTTTCGTGGCTCAGTGAATCTATCATTAATTGTCAGGCATACTCCCTCTAAGTATTCTAAAATCACTTTTAAATGTTTAAAACTTATCTTCCAAAAGTTTAGCAGCGAAACGGTTTCCATTTGTTAACTTGATTGTCTTGTGAATCTAAATTCTATTCGTGGTAGATTATGTTTTGCAATGAATATTTTTGTTTTGTGGTAGGGAGGTGAATGCTATTTATGCACAGAGTGTGGGACTCTCATGCGCGACTGGACTAACCACTAAACACCACCCCTGTCAACCTGAGAACCCAGCCTGGAACCGTTTGACACATTACTTCGGGCCAGGTCTCGTTTTGTTACGCCGTGGAACGCCTTCAAGCTGGGGAATCCCTTTCCTAGCGGGAGGGAAGAGGGGAAGAGGAATTGCCAGAAGAGCGATCCCTCAGCCCCAGCGCCCCCGGCTGCAGTGAGTCCCTTTTGTATTTTAGGACTGCCCGAGCATAATGTGCCACCTGGTTCCATTTGTCAACCGTTTCGAACATCAACGCAACTATATTATCCGGGGTGAGCTCCCCCGTCTCTCTGTAAAGTTGCCTTCGTAGCCTGACCCATTTTGTACATGCAAAAAAAGTGTGACAGGCATTGTCCTCCTCTCCTGAGTAAAACCGACTGTCGGGAGACCGTGGCTTACCGATCTTGTGCAGGTAAGACTGAAAACACCCGTGCCCGCTCAAAAGCTGAGTAAGATAGAAGTCAGTCTCACCATGCCTTCGATTTAGCCACGGTCTCACATCCGGGATGAGGCGCGCAGTCCACCTTCCCTTCGTGCAACTGACCCAAGAATGCTGCCAATCGTTGAGCGAGCGCTGTCTCTCTTCGCGGACAACTGTCTCCCTCGCATCCTCGTTTCGGCGCAGGTAAATAGCGCGGCGCTCTCTAGCAAGGAGGGCGATAGGTATCACGCCTGCAATCACTCTCACGGCCGAGTCGGAGACTGTTGGATACGAAGATGCAATTCTCAGTGCTCCTCTTCTCTGTACCCGTGCCAAAAGTTTCCTGTATACCTCCTTGCTGAGAGCGTCGCCCCATACCTCTGCTTCGTACAGTAGTACTGACCCTACAGCACTCATCAAGAGGCGTCTTCTTGATGGGCTGGGCCCCCTACGTTGGCCATAAGTCGATTCAGAGCCGATATTTCCGAAGTAGCCTTCTCAGCCGTTGCCCTGATTTGCTCAGAGAAACTCATCTTCGAGTCAATCAGTAGCCCCAGGTACTTCATCGCTGGCTTCGATTCGATTTGTATGTCTCCAATACTGATCATCCTTACTCTAGGGATTCTCAATGAATATTAAGTGAATGGTTTTCGCTTTAATTATTTTAGTCGTTGTTGGTAGCTGAGAACAGCTCAGTGGCGCAACGAGGCCAATCAGCATCCATCTAATTCTATCTCACAGTCGTAAATTCCTCGGAGGAGATAGCTCATCATCATTTACAGCTAGTAAATTTCGATGGAACTTGGTGAAGTGGTTTGGTGTAGCACTGTTGTTACGGATAAAACCGAAGGGCACCAGGATTTCCTCACCCCGAACACTATCGTAACATTCGCGTGACTATGTATAGTCAGAAAGCTAAGCCGCACTCGACTAGGGTTTGTTTGCCAGTCCAAATTGTAATCATATTAGTAGTTTAAATACGATTATTGGTAGTTTTAAGCAAACATAATTGTCATCGAGCGAAGGTCAGAATCACCGCATGTTTGAAGTTGGAATGTTCCCCAGATATTTCGGTAAAATCAAAACATAACAAGATCGAGCCAGATGTTGCCAAGGAGGATTCAGATGATGAGAATTCACTGTCTTGAAAATGTCGATAAAACGCTACAGTTTCTCCGGGAGCAACGAGTACATTTAGAAAACATCGGTTCACATGATATTGTCGATGGAAACGCATCTCTAAATTTAGAATAAGTGTCCAGTTTACGAATCGTTCAAGAGTTACATTGCTACAGAAATGCTGGATGGTGACAACAAATACGATGCTGGTGAAGAGTACAGTCTTCAGGAAGCTGAAAAAGGAGTGATTTTTATTTCATTCCCGCCAGTTTTGCAGCTGCATTTAATGAGATTTCAATACGATCCTGTAACTGACTGTTCCTTGGAATTCACGATCGATTTGAGTTTGATGACGAATTGTTTTGGATCCATTCTTAGCAGAGAAAGAACAAACTGATGCTGTTTATCGCCTTCATGCGGTGTTAGTCCATTCAGGAGACAATCAAAACGGACACTACGTTGCTTACATAAATCCGCTGTTGGAGGGAAATTGGTGTAAGTTCGATGATGACGTCGTTTCATGCTGTACGAAATTTGAAGCCATTGAGCATAATTACGGTGGTTCAGATAATGAAATAACCTTAAATGATAAGCCGAATAGCAATGCCTACATGCTCGTGTATATCAGATTGTCGGAAATCCCTAGGTTACTTCAGACAATAGTTGAAGCAGATATACCGTCAGAATTAATAGAACGATTGGAAGAGGAGACCAGGATCGAGATGATCCATAAAGCTGAAAAACTGATCAGGCAATATTTTTTACAATACAAATAGTCATGGAGGATTGTTTTGAAACACATGACGCTGCTGGGTACTTCGATCCGAACACTGTCCAATACACATTATTTCGAGCAAAGAAATCGGAAACGATCGAATCCGTGGTGGGTGCAATGTGTAACTACTTTCGTATCCCTATCACAAGAATGCGAATTTGGCCATTGCTTTATTGCCGCTTAACAACTCGAATGGTGTATTTTGATATCAATAGCGAGATGGAGACGACTTTAGCGTAGTGGATACAGCCCCAACATGGACAATTTATTTAGAAATTTTGCACGCTGATAATGATCAAACGATTAACCACTTCAATCCCAGCCAACACATTCTAATATTTCTGAAGTACTTTGATCCCGTACGGAATATCTTGAATTATTTGGGCTGTAGCCAATTTACTTTAGACACCAGACTTAGCGACGTTGCAAATGTAGTTAAAAACATGTTGGGCCTGGCTGAAAATGTTGAATTGAACATTTACGAGGAGCTGGGACCGAACAGTCTCAATAAATTTACAAAGACCAATGATTCCCTTGAATACAGCTTATGTATTTCTGGGGTTGAAAACCAAGGTTACATATTGATTTTTGAGAAAAAAATTTTGGATGAAAAACTGAACTTACCGACATGTGATGAATATTTTACCAGTCTTCTCTTCAAAATGGAAGTGACATTCATAGACAAGAGTCGCCCGAACGACACAGGATTTTCCTTGGTCCTTCCGCAAAGGCACACTTATAAGCAAATGGCTTCAGCTGTCACAAAGAAAATCGACTCGGATCCAAATAAGATACAGTTTTTCAAATGCCAAAGTTACAAAGATTTGCCTGGAAATCCATTAAGTTGCTCATATGATGGACATTTAAAAGAATTGCTAGCGCATCATAAATGCAAAAGTGTCAAAAAGCTGTTCTATCAAAAGATTCAAATGGACATAAACGATTTGGAAAGTAAACAAACATCACTAACAGGCCAAACTGTCAGTGAATTATGTTCAACTGATTCAGCCGCATTTGGAGTGCTCGCCACTAGAGGGGAGCGGAGACCAAGTGGCGGCAGAAAGGAATTACCCCGCTGAAGAGGTGGATGACCGACGAGCGGAACCATAGCCGTTAGGAGGAGGCTATAAAAGCACGCGAAGAATGACGCGCCTCCTCTTTGATCTTTTTTATCGTGGGCGACGAAGCAGCGGAACAAGAGCGACCAGCGAGAACATAATCCGAAGCGCAGCGGCAATCTTCAAGTGGAGGACAGCGGAATCAGCAAAGTGAGATCCAAGCGAAGGAAAAATTCGTATCCAAGCGACGAGCAAGCTCCGACATTGGAGGAAAGGCTACAGAATACATCCGCGAATACGATCGTCGAAGGGGCCCCTTTGTAGGTATATAATAGAAGTAAGTTTTTTTTATGATATAGTGTATCATATGTTAAAATTATAAATTATTTCGATTTGGAGTACAAGTGTTGGAAAATTTTAAATAATTGAAGTTTCTTTGTGATAAATTAATGCGTGGAGGAAGAAATTTTTGTCTTTAGGACAAGATTAGAGAAATCTTTGTTTCAGATTATGGGTTGTGACGAGTGCGGCTTGGAAGGACAAGTCGAAGTGGAAGTGTCGTGGAATTAAATGAAACCCGTGATATCGGGAGTCAGAGTGTTCGGGGGTGGTATTGTGGCCTACGCGAAGATTATTGTGATTAAGAAGTAGAGGTGTACAGTGGTGTAGGTGAAGTATTGTAGTGAAGATCATAGGGTGGTTTGTAGCTAGGGTTTCGGCCGAATAATGGCGCGTTTAATCCGGTTAGTCGCGTTCTCGCTTGGCGGCTATTTGGAGCTTTGAGGGAAAAGCGAGTGGCGCCCCACGCCCGTCTTCGGACGAGCTAACCGGGTCCATAAGCCCCGCCGGAGCATCCCAGTTTCCCTGAGGGCCATAGTGGCTCTCGCGAGGTAGAAAGCGGGCGTAACACTGTTGTAAAGTGGTTCCATCTACAATTAGAGCTGCTAGCGTGTATTAATTTCAACGGAGTTCAAAGAAATTTCTTAAAACTGGGATATTGACTTTATTTGCTGCCCAACGTGTAAATTAACGTCTGAACTTATTGAAAGTAATCCCGTTAAGACATCATAATCTGCCCCAATCAGTAAACCACAGCAAATGTCTGCCATACAATGCAACTAACAGCTACTCACATTGTTATTCTTAACATGCTGATATGTAATATGAAGTGATCCATGCAACATCACGTAACGCTGGTGAGGATAAGCCCTCGACAACCTTACTAGAGGTATCTGTTTGATTTTTTTTTCCTCAATAAAAATCTCATGGCGAAGGATTGAACCAATTGCAAATGCAAACTTAGATGGGGCTGTGTAGAAAAAGAGCTTATCCGAAAAACGATAGAGGTAAAAGGCTGTAAAACATTCAACATTGCAACAAAGGTTGTAAAAATTACAACTACAATCATCTGAGTGAGCAGTATGGAAATTGAATTTTCCATTTTACAAGTGTCTTTCTCTTTGTAAGTTATATGTGCATGTATCTTGAATTGATCACAATGTGGAACATTGTGTGAAAAGGACAAAATTGACTGGATACTTGAGAAGAAATACCAACTGGGTTTAAAGTGAAAATCATTTTACATTCCCGCATATAAAAAAATTCTACGCATTTTTGTGTACTCGTATATGTTCATTTATGTATATTTTATATATTTATGAATATTATAGTCTCAATCTTTATTATGTAACTAATTACATTAATGTATGTATAAATGAGGGGGAAGAGAGAAAAAAATTTAATCAAACAAGTCTTCATTAAAATAACAAGATTCGTTTTATAATTATGCTAAAAAAATTAAGTTTCAATTTTTAATTGATAAATACGAAATTCCGAATAACAGGACAAGTTTGCAACTCGTTCATGGATCATGAGTGAATCAATTAGCCTTTTCCATTATAATCAATTTTTTTCGTCCCACATTAACATGATCATTTTTTATAAGAAAGAAAACTCTGACTTGGGTGTTTGTCCTTAACTAGAATATCTTCAATATTTTTGTTAAATTTTTATCTGATAGTCGATTACAAAAATAAAAAAAAACATGAATTGCTAGGAACCACACTCTTTTCGTTTCAGCAGTTAAATTTCTATCAAGAACCAAGAGAAGCAGTGCGTCAGTATGACACAACCGTGGTATGGGTTTCAGCGATGCGGGGGACTAGTCGTCACAACGCGGTCGGGTTATGTCAGAGCCTTTAGTTTTCCATTGATATTTCATTAGCGTAGTTTATTTCGGTTTGAGTCAAAGTAGATTAGGTATTGGCACCGTGGGGATATATCGATTGGTAATGCGTGAGATCGTGATGCGTTTGTGTTTTTGGGAGTTTTTGAATAAAAGCATAGAGTCGGTAGCGTAGAGAAGAGTTTGATGTACATTTTGGAGGCTGTTTAAATCAGTCAAATTCGAGGGTGTAATTGAGCAACAGTCCTATTCACAGTACGATCCATGACCGAGTTCCTTTCCAAAATACTAGCAGTCGACACGGAGCAGACTGTTGGGTGTCCGAAACCGTTGACCTTATAGGCTACAATTCATTGGCATGACTCACGACTTATCGTCTTTGGGTCGTTAAGAGGTCGATTCAGATTTCCTTTGAGAATCCTCAAAATAAACAAAAGCCGAAAAAAATCATTACAATGTGCGAAAAGCTCTAGATAGGGGAAACGTTCACGTATTCTCATCGACATGTGCTATATAAATTATTTTTTTCCTAAAGTTCCATTTAGGTTTGAATTAATTTCATAATGACTGCAAGTAGTGCATTCATGGGTGCATTCACTAGATGCAGCTAATCTTTACAAGAATTGATATAAAGATTGCATCAGAATCACACAGTTTAGAGTGTCGTTCACTCATGCAATAATCCTAAAGATGAATGTACCAACAATGGAAAAATTCTTGCTCGACGGGTGACTACAAGAGAAAAAAAAAGCCCAAGATCATGCTCCGTTTTCCAAGAAAATGAGCCTAGAAAGGGAATTTTGGAAAGTGGCATCAGCAAATTTGAATGTACTGTAAATCAAACTTCAATGTGCAGGAGCTCTGATTCGTCAAAAACAAGATTAGTGGAATGCAAGTTGATGGATGGAAATATTTAACATCTATTTAATTTTTGCTCCTTTTCTTCTTTTATTCCAGCTACTAGTAAGCTGGAGCTGATTTGGTTTGCTAAATGGGAATTCGCGTCCACCGTTTACTGATGCTTTCAAATTAAAAATTTGAGTTATGTAAGTGTTTTAGAAATGTTGGCCAAAAAGCGAAAAAAAATTGATGGAAGCTTTTACTTGCTAAAATCGAAGGTAAGCATGATACCAGTTGCTTTTAAAACATCTTCACCCTACCGCACATAAGCACAAATAAAAAAGCTGACTATACAAAAGCCTTTAAGTCTCATAGATTGACTACAATAATCTGTTTGATATCTACCAGACATAATAGCAACTCTTTTCTCGAAACCTGGGAAAATGTATCATGTCTTACTGAAGGCTGCTGCTCAATTCTTTGAATTCTTTTTAGTCTTCCAGTACTTAGCGGATCCCAAAAGCACAACACAATTATTTAAAATTTTCTGACCGCTCTCCAAAACCAAATTAACGAAAAATTAAATTAAATTTTTTCAGTAAATCCAACTCGTGCTTTGTCTTCACTGTCTTACTTAAGAGACGATAAATCGAGTCAATATTCGCTTCCGAGGGGCTGACTTCAGTTCAAGATACTATACAAAATATTAAGCTAAACATGGCAGTATAAAGTATGTTTTTCATTTTAATATCTAGTCAAGATTTTGCTCTAAAGACCCTTGACTCTTCAATTTCAGAGAATTATGTTAATATTTTTTGTTATAATAGAAGGATCTACGACAATTATGTGTGAGACAAAATATCGCGCAAATACTCGCCACGGCTACGGTGGCATACTTCTATCCGATGGTTCATATTCTCAATGACTCTGAGAGATAACTGAGGTTCAATGTCGTCAATGTACTGAAATATTTCATCCTTTAGCTCTTGAATTGTTCTTTGCTTATTGACGTACACTTTTTCTTTTTTAATAAGTACACTTTTTCTTCTTAGATATCCCCATAACCTCAATTTCTAGCCACAAGAAATCATCTCGCAATAGCGAAAACCATTCACGGTAATTGCCTGGCCGCCCTCATTTTCGAAGAAGTACGGCCCGATGACGCCGCCAGCCCATAAACCGCACCAAACAGTCACTCTTTGTGGATGCATCAGCTTTCCAACCATCACTCGTGGATTTGCCATATGCGGCAATTCTGCTTGATAAAATATCCACTGAGAAGAAAGTGTGTATCGTCGCTGAAGATGATTTTCTTTGTAAAGTCACCATTCCCTTCTGTATGTTCAACCAACCATTCGGCGTATTGCCGACGTTTGAAATGGTCGGTAGGCTTCAGCTCTTTAATCAATTGAACCTTGTGAGCGTGTAAATTCAAATCTTTATTAAAAATTCGCATCAGTGATGTTCATGAGATGTTCAATTGTTGGGCACGATGACGAGTCGAGGTTGACGGCTCTTCTGCCACACTATCGCGAACAACAGCAATGTTTTCCGCAGAGCGAACTGCGCGAGCATGCCCAGGTGATTTCGCATTTCCTACAGACCCACTTTGCTGAAATTTGCGCACAATTCACGAAGTGTACGAAATGCATTTTGATTTGAACGACAGTTTTCGTAAAATGCTTCAACAACCTTAACGCGCTTCTCAATTGTGTTCCTCTCCATGGTTGAATTTGTAAAACACTACAGCAAGGAAATGTCAAATTAAGTTGGGCGAAAAACTTGACTCTAAAGTGTAACTCACAATGAACATCGTGCATTATGGTTGGACCACCCTTTATATTAAGTTAAAACTTAAATCGACAGTTTTAATATCATAAAGAATTTTTTTTTAAATCGCAGGCTCCTTACCCAGCCCCAATACCGAGCGCTCGCCGAAGGAGTGGGTAAGTATTCTTTTTTCTTTCAATATTCATTATTATAAAGAAAAATTTTATATTTAATTTAGTTTACTTATTTTATAAATAATATCTACATAAAGTATATGAAAATAATAAATTTTGATTATAGAAATTAAAATATTACTTTTATTAAATAAATTTTTATAATATTTCATGATCTAAAATTTTTTTTTATTGAAATCTTACTTATAAAACTTTAAAATTATTATAAAAAGAAATATTTTTTTTTATTATTCAAAATTATATATTTAAAAAAAATAATAAAATATTCAAGAATTGAAAGAAAAAAATATGAGAAGACCAAGTCGTTCTATTATTTTTTAACGCTGACCGGGTATGGGATCCACCACATGGGTGGGCATTCCTATCTTGAGCCAGCCATCGGAAGAGCTCTCCGCTTTTCTTTTGTTGTTACAGGTGCTCTTGCTGGGTAGAGTGGCCTTCTGCACAGGTTTCTTATTTATGGTAAAGTTTTATATGATTCCCTTACATAATACTGAAATATAAATCCTAAACATTTTATTTTTCATTTAACGGAAAAGCTCATATAAATGGATTTTGTATGATTTTTTCAGTTCAATGGAAAATAAAATGGCCACGTCTACAATGGATCTTGATCCGGAGGGGGGATGCCCCACTCTTAGTGGGGGGTCGTAAGTGTTTAGAATAAGGACGAAATCGTCTCGCGTCCTACGAGCATTAATCGAGTACGGTCAGTCGCGGTTTTCATAGTTCATCCTTTTCGTAGGTTACCTCGGCCACGACACCGTCGAGCCGTTACCTTTTTATCGTATAATTCATGAATGTGAAAATTGTTTGTAGCGGGCCGTTGTGCTGGCGAAAAGAACCCACTCCACGACACCGCAACACTGGCATGTAAGTGCATCCACGCGTCCTCAGATAAGGGCAATTCTGGCGAGCATCAAAACATTCGCTGGCTGAGCAGCAGTCCTTAACGGACAAATAACAACTTTAAAACACTACAGGAATTATCGAAGTAGTTCTTTATGAGTGCAACAACGACAAAACCTCAGAAGTCGAAGTTCGCTTAACTTTGCTAGTGATAATATGATTTATCAATTTAAAATTTTGCCGAGTAAAATCGTGAGGATACCCTACTTGTACGACTTATCGACGGTATCATCCACTGCGATTCCCACATTAATAACACACCTCTGAGTAGAGTTGAATGTGTTGTCGACTTCGGTGTAGTTCTAGATACGAAGCTCCATTTCAATCTTCATTATGATCTAGAGCTTACAAACTACTGAACTTATTCAAAGGAGGGCCGAGAATTTTTAAGAATGTTTGGGCAAGATAATGGTGTATGATCCCAAGCTTTTCCACAACTTACCACCCTATGAAAATCAACCTCAGATGATAAACCTGGCAGCCCTATCTTTGACGAGAAACGCGTTGTCTTCTTGTCTGGTATTCGAAGTCCTGAAGGGTACAATTAATATTAAAATTATCTGCGATAAAATCCGTTTGAAGCAACCTGCTAGAAGCACAAGACTCTCTCCCATGCTTACAATCAGCAGATACCAGACTAGTTCTGCAGAGTTTTCTTAACTTATTCCCTTTTTACATAACTATACCGATTCAGCTGACGATTAATGACTTTGAAACTAATGCAAGCCAAAATACAATTCAAGTATTATTCAATACATATTTGATTGACTTCTTACAAGAGCTCGAAACTAGGCTAAATTATATAGTGTTATTATGAGGTTTGGCTTTTAATATAGTCTCAAATAAAAGGTATAAAGTTGAATTTTATAGTAAAAAATTTTATTGTTAGTCGAAAGAATAATCTATAACATTTATTTTTTAAAGATTATCTCGTGTAAATGTTGACCGCGACAACATCGTAACTGGTCAATTCTGAGGGTCCAATTTTGGATGATGCTTTCGATTCTTCACGGTCTTCAGTCACACTCTCAGCTACAGCCGCTATATTCTCTTCGCTACGTGCTGGATGTGGTCTAGTCGGTCGACTATCATCCAATAATGTATGCTGAGTTTCAAATTTGCGGATGTCATTGTCTATAGTGGTTTCGGTAGGTCGACGGTGCACACCATAATTTGCTCTAAGAGCACGAATTGCTCACAGAACGCTGATTTTCGTAATTCAACTGAACAATTTGGATACGTTGTTGCGTTTTAAGTTTTTTTCATAATGAATTGGCAAACAATACTGAATAAAAATTACACTAAAGTTTGACAGGAGTCACGCGTGATTTGTCAAAAAAAGCCTATTGAAAACAAACCTCATAATGAATCACCCTTTATATGAATGAGAAAAATCACCAATCAGCAACTTAGTTTCTTTTGATCTTCTATCTAAGGGAAAAGACAATTTCCCTACAATTATCTTTTAAATGAAACGCTATACTAATTGCTTCTGCTCATCATGTCACGAAACCATTGCACTTCAACAAGAAAAGATTGCTTTGATGACAAAAGGTCTCACCTTTGAACAATAGCGCGAAAATTGTCCACGGAATTCCGTTTGAATCTGAAACAAAGTTTTCGTACGAGTACATGCGAGCAACATTCTTATTATCCTATCCAATCTTAACATACTCGTATAGTTCCTATCTAAAGTAAGCCTGCCGCTAATTTTGTTGCCGTGCAACTTTGTGCGCTATTCACGCTAATAATATTGCGTTGCACGGAAACTTGAAAAAGATCCACTCCTTAATCTTCAGAGAGATGCACACAATTCGTAATAAATGCATGATCTTGGTACTTGGTAGCTTTAACATGTTTATAATCTTATGATGTGGCGGCGGTGGCAGCATGATGAACGCGGTATGCAAATTTCCATGCTTTTCATGATGCTGTTATTACATGGATATAGATGACTAAGCTGTCGCTGGAGCGCGGTATAAAGTTAGTGTGATATGTGGTAGCAAAGAAATCTACTACCTATGTATGTGTACTCACATGATCATAGCCGTCATAATTGCTGTAGGGGGATACTAAGATGGAATATTTTTTTAACTTGACAATGATCTTGTCTATTTTTTTATTTGCCGTATATTTTTAAGCTGGGAAAAGTAACGATTTGCTTAGCGGAAGCAATAGAAACCTAGGACTAACAGCAATGAAAGCAAAAGTTTTATCAAAAAGAAGCCTGCTCGATATTTTCAGGAATGTTGTATATTTTCGAAGGAGCTACATTGGCTTTCAAAGATGGCATCAAACGACGACAAGAAATTATCGAACAGGCTTTTATTTAACAAATCTTGAAAAAAAAACAAGCAAATAAAATGTTAAGCTAAAAGTATTTTTTGCAACCTTGCAAAAGAAGATTTCTAGTTTCTAGTTTAGTGATCTTGCAAATATCTTGAATACGTAGAAGAGATCTTCTAAGCAAACAGAGATACTTATAAATGTCTGCCAACATGATCTTATCGAGTAATTATAAAAATATTGTGATAAGAAAGCGAGTCGTCTTGAATTAAAGAGAGCAAATGTCAGGTACCGTCGCAGGCGAATGAGCGAATATAGCAAAATAGTAAATACTGTGTAATTATGAGTTAACAATCTTTTGTTTGTGTAACGAATGTTGGAGATTTTTTTGCAGCTGGTAATCACATCAAATTCACTATTTATGTTAAACTATTATTTTCATTTACGGTCATGGAATTAGATACCCTAACATTAAATCTCAACGCTAAGGTTCGGATTATTATTATTATTATTTTCATATAATTTGACACTGCAACTTTAAGTCTTGACACAATTTTACTAGGAAATTTTCCCGAAAAATTTGCTTAATTTCGGCAGGCTTATATTCTCAGACAAAATTTTGAATGATACGCTCAAGTTTGTTTTTAGATATGTTTTATGCTTCTTCTCTTCATTAGTTGTTCTCTAAGACGACTAAAAATTAGAAGCAAATTTAATGTATTCATCAAATAACAGCTCTCCTTAACTTATTACCGTTTACAATAGCTTCCATCCTATTTATTAAATGAGAAGTTTTCACATCTTCCCCCATTAAATCAATTATGAAAACAATAAAGACTTAACTAGCATCGCGTTTTAAATACAAACTGAACGTTAGAATTAATCTATTGGAACTAGTTCATTCCGACAAATGAAAAGACTAAACGGAACCATTGCACGGGCCAATTGCATTTTAACATTACACCGGCACGGACATAACACTACTCCCGTAAGTGAGATGCATTAATTATTGCAATAAGTTTGTTAACATCAGATATATAGATATTCTGCACAAACCTTCTCCGATAGCAACGTAGATAGATCACATCAATTTTCTGCTGAGTTTTGAGAGACGGCCTGCAATCAAGATGCATCGATGCATGAATAGAGGAGCATGCATGTTACGAGTCAGACCGTTCTATACAAAGTGCAAAAACCATCATAGCATCAGTCAGTTTGAACAACCTTATTTCAGTTCCGTGTCTTGAAGTGTGGCATCTTAGCACGATATTCATATGCGAAGAAAATATTAGAATAGACACAGGGTGGCACAAAAAACTCGCTTAATAGCGAGAAATGTTGAACAGGTCAATTTCACACTTCCTTAATAATAAGGTCAAATTAATTCTGAAGGCTACTTCAATTTTTCTTCCATATTAGCAATCTTCTGAAGAAGATACAATCACTTCCCAGGATTAAGAAATTTATTCCTGTCTTTAGTTTGTAAAGTATTTATCACCCTGCTTATGCAATTCTTTGACAAGAATAATTACTTCCCACTTTCGACTTGCAGGTAACTAATTAGAGCCATAAAGCTAGTAATTATAAATCAACACTGGTCGCTTCAAATCTTTCTAAAACCTAGACTCAGTCTCCCAACCCCTCAATCTGCACGCCAAGATAAACGCAGTAAAAGCACAATTATGAGTAGCATTTGAACGAGCATGAACTTTCCCCAATCTTTGCCTCACCTTTCGTCACCTCTCTAAATCCTCGGTAACATTATTTTATGCAAGTAAGCATGCAAACGGACCAAAGGAAAAAAATTGCACGTCGAATCATGTAAAAAAGTGCATGCTACATCCGAGTTAATAGTGTTTATCCATATGGTGCATCATGATGTTCACATTGGTTAGAATCACCAAAGAGTACACTCTACGGAATCTAGGTCATAGCAATCCATACAGGCTGACGGTTGTTACCTCTTTGATGCTTCTACTCCTTCTTCTTTTTCTTGTTCCTTGGCACAAAGTGCATTACCCACGTCTTTAGATGCACAGAAAATGCACTGAACAAAATCAAAGGTTGTGAATAGATCGGACAGGTATGCACTACAATGAATGCTTGGATGCACATATATGTGTATAAACTGTATACGGAGGAAAGTACTGATCATGGATTACATCCATCCCATGGTTCATCTTCGCAAAGGTGCTTATCGCATCAATGCAATATGAATTGCTGTCTGGAATCTTGGGCTGTGAGTCAAGAGAGCTGGCCAGTCTATAGATGTTTGGAGTTACCTACGGATAGTTTGGTGTTATTCATGCACTCTTTGCAATGCATTTTAAACGATGGTTTTCTTTTGTTTTTCTGGATTTAATCGCTGCTTTTGGTGTTTTCTTTTCTGGTTGTGATTGTTTTAGTCTGTTTTGTTTCAATGAACGTAATTAATTAAACCGTTACCGGAAAGTTTTGCTTTCGATCACGATTTCTTCAAGAAGGATCTGAAGGAAGGAGTCTGATTAGAGGTTTTAAAATTGAAGATGTTCCACTAGCACTGTCTATCTTTCTGGGTTTTCTGTTAAATTGATGAACGAAATTTAAATGAAAGGAGGAAGTTTTAGGCCTGGAATTTAATCAGACATTGAAACCCAACCAAACATGTCCAAAGCAAGCTTGCAAGCGCTTGATATGGTTTTTAGATTTCAGGACTCGTGTGCTTTCGAGAAAATCTCAGACAAATGCAGTGTTCGTTTACTCTTACATCATACTCGTAAATGCCCTGTCTCTAAGATAAAAAAAAATACTGCAAATTTTAATTACATTTCATTTAAATCCGATCATTCTGACGAGAACCTTTCCCATTTGTGTGGTTTGTTATTGCAATCAGCAGCGCCTCGGGTGATTTTAGGCCTTCACGATACATACCCGATATTAAGGCTATTATCGGTATCGCATAGAGCTAGTTTTTAGGGTTTTGTAAAATAATTTTACAAAACCCTCCTAAAATCGCGTCCTGTCCGTCCGTCTGTCTGTCCGTCCGTGTGTCACAGCAGTTTTTCTCGGAAGCTACTTAAGCTAGAAACATCAAATTTTGTATGTAGGTGTAAAGTGGTGCTCTCTTCAAAGTTTAACTACAAAAATCTTTTATAAGGTATTTAAGGGGGGTCTCCCCATATAGGGGAGTGACCCCCCAAAAAAAAATTTCATTGAAGGTAGCCGATATGGGTATCAAATGAAAGGTCTTGATGAGGAATTTTCAAAACAGGTCTTAATTTGGCAAAGTTTGCTTCAAGGGGTGCACAGGGAGGGGAAGTACACGAAAAATTTGTGTCCCCCCCCTCGCGATTGGACACCTGTGATCCGAAAAATCTGAAAAAAAATCAAGAATGTAGGCCTTGATGAGTACAACAACAACAAATACGTGAGAAGTCGCAATTCACTCAACTTTGTTAGTAATAGTATGATTTATCGATTTTATGTTTTCTTGAATAAAATCTTAACGGTACCCAAAGTACCCTGAAAGTTTCATAAAGATTGAATCATATCGAGCGAAGTTATAGCGGTTTGAATTTTCCTGTATTACTATGGAACAATATGCGCTGCATTTATTACTATGGCAACATATGGCTACAGAACAACATGCGCTTTTTACCGACTCAGACACTACAGTTTTGCTAGGATTTGCATGAAAATTTCAGGAATGATAGGTCTCATGAATGTCTTTGAGAATCGGTTCAGCTAGTGGTATTAGTAATCGCCAAGCAAAATAGTGGCTGTTTTAAATGCGAAGATTGAATAATTTTGAGTTATTTTTTCCCAACTTCAACATTTAAGTTGCATGCTTTTAACACTTGATTCAATTTAATGAATGACTGAAGATGAGTACCTGCAATTAATACTCATAAGTGAAACAAGTCAAGGAGGCGGGAGAGAGCTCCTAGCAAATGGGCTTTGTAACCACTCTAGGATTCGAAAATATTGGCCATTAATCGATGATAACAGTACAGGGGAGTGGCCCCTGAAAAAAAAATCATCAAACGTAGCCGATATGAGTATGAAATGAAAGTTTACATGGGAGCTTTTCAAAACAGTTCTTAAACTGTCACTTTTTTTGCTTCAGGGGGGAAGTACATGAAAAATGTGTTTCTTCCGTCGCGAATGGACATCTGAAATAATTATCGAGGGAGATATTTATGAGTATAATAATAACAAAAACTTCTGAAGTCGAAATTCGTTCAACTTGGTTACTAATAGTATGATCTTCGAATTTCATATTTTCTCCAATAAAATTGTCATTGACATGTTTCTTGGTTTCATTCGATCTGGTGACTGCATTTTGTAAATTGAATACAAAACCCTTCTGACATGAGCGTAGGTCTGTTTACCCAACTTGTTTTTAATATCATATTGATACCGGCGATATTTTTTTAAATTTTTCGTATCGGTATCGATTTTGAGTCGATATCGATACGATAACCGATAAAATGTCGATATTTCATAACCTAAAGTATCTACATATGAAATGACAAAAAACACAGTGAAATTCCTTTTTAGGTTTTTGTTTAATAGTTTTTATAAAAACCTACTAGTTTCATGACCTGTCTGTCCAACCGTCTGTCTGTCCGCGCGTCACAGTGATTTTTCTCAGAAACTACACAAGCCATAATTTTGTGAACAGTTCAGAAGTGATAACCTCTCCATAGTTCAGGTATAAAAAACATTTCATAAAGTTTTTAAGGGGGGGTCTCCCATCCACAGGGTTGACCCTTAAACATTTTTTTTTTTCGTAAAATATCTCCGGTATTGATTTAAAAAGAAAGGGTTTTGTGAGAGCTTTTTAAATCAGGTAAAAAACGTAAGATGACACCACAGGGGAGTTTGAGGGAGGTCAAAATAGATGAAAAACTTGTGTCCTCCCTCTCAATTGAACATTTTCGAGCGGAAATATCTGAAAAAAAGTCATGAAAGTAGACCTTAATGAGTACATGGGCAACAAATCCCTGAGAAGTCTAGTTCGATTAACTTTGTTAATAATAGCACGGGAGCTTTGAAATTTCCAAAAATTATTATTATTTATCATTCTTATTATCCCATGTATAAGCTCATATACCCCAAAAATTTTACAGGAATCGTGCAATAAACAACAAAGTTATGGTCAATTGAAAAATATACAATTGGAACAACAGCCACATGTGATTCTTTTTAGATACGAGTTTTTAAATGACTCACACAATACATATTTGTCTCGACTTTCGAAAAAATTTCAGAAATCGTGCATAGCATTTGTATGGTATTGTTAGTACAAAGACAAGGACGTCGGTAAGGATTTTGGTATTTGGAAAAATTGTTTGATTTACTAATTTTTTTTTACAAAACCCTTCTGGTAGGAGCACTCTCCAGCTACCGCAACTTATTCTCTTCTATTTGCCAACCGATTTTCTCTTTCTTACTTTATTTAGTAACTTTTGAGGAGCTTTAGTGTCCTCAATAAGTTAGTGGTCCGTTATCTTTAATCGACTAATTTTGTTGTTGCTTTTTTATGAATGGCCGGGCATAACTCTAGACCGAAGATGGATATAAGAGTCCTATTTTCTCCATAGCATAGGACTTACTTCTTATTAGGTCCCGTTTGAAGGACATGAAAATCAAATGACAGTTAAGGATATTTACTGTTGAAACAAGAAAATTTCCTACTTTTACGCATTTTTTCGGCATAACTAATCGACGCATTTGAGGATTATGATTATTGAGGTTTCAACAGGGAGACATAATATTGGACTAAAATGTGCCATCACAAAATTGTAATCTTTGTAGGAATCTGCAAGTGTTGATAGTTCAACACGTTGAATTAAAATTGTAAAATTGAATTTTATTGCACTTTCGTATGAAGTACACCTATTATTTCGCAAATCTTCAAGGATTTCAATGAGGACACTGAATCCTTTTGTCAAAGATGATGAAATGATAAATAACGTCAATTTTTTAATTTTTGAATCCTCTTGATTGGAAAAAGACAATAAATTAGCATCAAAGCAATTTTTTTTTTAAATAGAAGAAGGTTTACCAACAAAAATCACTCTAGACTCGCAAGCAGCACACGTCCTATAACGAACAGTCAATATTCCATTTAGTTTAAGATGAGGATCATAACTTTTGGTTTGGTCCGCTAATCTAGATTGACAGACCGATGGGACTATAGGCTAAAGTCCCGAGTAACAATCAGGGACTCGAGTACACTATAATCTGATTTGCTGTTCTCGTTGCTTAGTGGGGCCAGATGATTTTAGGAGAACTTGTCGTTCAAATGCATCTTTTCATTTTCAGAATGTTCCAGCGTGCCTTTTCCTTCTATGGATGCTGTTTTTCTCATGATGTACTCAAGTGTTACCTTGAAGAGAATTGGTACCAAACCGTTTCACTGTTTTAATCCTTTCTTTATGAAGATTATTTCCGTTAGATCGTATTTGATTTCAACTCGGCACTCGGTATTATACATTCTAATCTCTATCAAATGCACTAATTTTAGTGGGATTACTAGTTCAAGGAGTATATTGTAGAGGGCGTTTCAGTCAATGCTAGCACAGGCTGGTTTAAAGTCTAGAAAAAGTTGGTATGCATCGATATTATGTTGCCAGCATTTTTCTAGTGTTTGTTTTACGGAGAAGATCTGCCAAATCGTCGATCGTCCTGCTCTGAAGCTAGCTTGGTACTCTCCAATAATTCCGTCAGCATGTTTCCTGAAAACTTCTTTAAATATTTACGTTAGCCTTTGTATCGAATTTCATCTAAATTGGAGCTTTACTTTGGCCGAAACAGATATCACCGATTTTTGACAAATATGGCCGCCATTTTATTAATTCTCGGCCGATATGGCCGTATAATGAACTATGTCGAGATATTTATACTTTACAAAAGATTGAAGCAAAATTGCGATTTGTTCTTGTTCTTTTCAAGAAAGAATTCTACCTAATAGGTGCAATTCTTTATACATCGCCCTTCTTACGAGTATGCCATACTGCCTCCCCTATTCGCAAGGTAGTTGTCGGTTATTCCTAGAAAGGACCCTTTATTGCCTGAGAAAGAGTTGGAGTAAAACTTAGCCATGATTTCTCAGGAATGCGAACGTAAAGTTGAAACGTAATACGAGTACGAAATTATTTAATTTTCTGGACTTCATTCACGGTATTTTATTAAGGTCAGATTCAAATCACCAGTGCTTTTGACTAAAATTGAAGTCGACTTTACAATATCTAATAGAGGAGCTTTATTATATTTTTATCGGACTTAATACTAATTTTTTTTTAAACTCTTAATGTCGATATCGATATTTTCGATAATATCGGGACGTATTTATCAGCGATACTATAATATCGATAATTTCCTGAATCAATTGTATTGTGTCCTTATTGGGATCGTCACACCGAATATCGTATCGTATATCGTATCGAAAATCGATACGATATCGATATTTCGATATCGATATTTTTATCGATTATCGTGAAAGCCTACGTGATTTTAACGCTTTCAATAATTGCCCAAAAAGAATGAAGGAAATTGCTTCCATAATATTACATTGTGTACATGAAATTCAGAGAATAAATAACATCCTTCAGAAAGATGGCCAGGAACGAAGGAAGACCGGTGGCTGTTATGAGTTATAGTTCTAAAATATTTGTAATTAAATCAGAGAACTTTTGCCACATAACATGAGTATTTTGAACAGGAATATTAAAAGGACGTGAGTGATTTGATTCATGTTTATTTAAAATTATTTGAGCATGCTCCGGCAAATCAACTAGCCAGGGCTGCAGATGAGACAAAGCACTATCAGGGAAAACTGCAGATTGATATAAAAGCAAATCAAGCAATTCCAATAATCGAAAACCGAATGGCTATGATGAACGCCGTTCAGCGGTTGAAATCTCAATTGTCAAAGGAAATTTAGGAACACACTTTCGCATATATTCAAGTTCAGCGCGAAGCAACATTTTGGTTAGGCCAGTGAGTTAGAAGAACTGATTTTAAATATTTGGGAAAGTCTGCTGATTTTCAGCTGTGATTCAACAGATTATAAAACCAAGTTGGGTAGGTAGAACTATGCTCCTATCAGAAGGGTTTGTATTTAATCTACAATACGCAGTCACTAACAATGAATAACTGCTCAAAACACTTCAATGAGATGTACATATTTTAAAGAAAAACCATTGTTACTCCATTTACGACGGCCGCCACTTTGCTGCAATTTGACAAAAACACTGATATTATGAATTCGCAGAGATATTTATGTTACTCGTCTGATATGAAAATTTTAAAAAGATCAAATCAAAACTGCACTGTCTGGTTCGATGGAAAGTCTGCAGAGTAGTAACACTGTGCGTTGTTATTGTAGTCGGAGAAAATTTAAATTGTTATAAAATTCTGTAAATATGATTCAATTTTCTTGAAACTCAAAAAGTATGAAAGGTTACTCAAAAATTGAACTTCGTTGAATTTGATAAAATTTTATTAAAGACATTGTAAAATTTGTATATAATACTATTATCAATAAAGTTGAGAGAATTTTGGTTTTTAAGGTTTTTGTTGTTATTGTGCTCATAAATCCTTAGTTCAGTAGTTTTTCCAGATTTTTCGAATGACAGAATCCCAATTGTGAGAGAGAGGACACAACTTTTTCGCGCATTTCCTCTCCCTCTGCATTCCGCGAAGCTGGTAGCGCTTTTTAAAGACCTATTTTAGAAAGCTCTTTTCAAGAGCTTTTGTTTGATACTCCACAAATTTACGGTAAAAAAATGTTGAAACTCCCCTTCCGAAATTTATGCTATCTTTTTCTGTGAATTTTATATTTTCTTTAATAAGTTGCCACTACTACTAGCATAATTAAATTTTTTAATTTTTATCAAATCATAAATGAATATCAATGTTGTTTAATTTCATCAACCAGTAAAGCTCAGTAAAGTATATAATTGTTTTCAGAATAGCAAAAAATTGTACAAAAGCGTCCTGAAGATTTTTGTGAAGATTGTGGTGACCTGATTGTAGCTAACACTTCCAAAAAAAGCATTACAAAAAAGGACGAAACAAAAAAATTGAAAAACTTAATTGAATTCTTGGATTTTTATCGAATACAAATTTCACAGAAATTTTTGACTAACCAGAAGCCTCAACGATTGTAAGACTGCGGTATTAAGGTATTCATATTCGAAGACAGTACATCGATGCTCGGATTTAAAAATTGGAGGACGCGGTCTATGGACCAAGACAGTTGGAGGCGCTATTTGCAGAAAGCAAAGGCCCGAGGCCCGGCTCACTCAAACAAACCTGTTGTTGCGTTTATATTTCAGCATCTCATAGAGCTAAAAAAGAGGCTCCTGATGTATTTTGCCAAAGGTATAAGAAAAGATGAACCTCTTCAGATACAGGTGAAAACAAAACACTGAGTTTTTGCATGTTAATAATATGGAGAAAAGCAGTCAAGCACGAAATTGATTGTCAAATAAGGCATTTGGTCTAAATCCTGGCATCAAAGATAAAGTAACATGTACAGATTTTCCTGCGAAACCCTTGGTATCATGAATCCAAAGAAGGCCAAATTTAAAGTGACGTAACGCATTTGACATACCAATACCCTACATTTCCTGATTTTTCTGGAACGAAATCCAGGAAGTAGCAACGAACAGTCTTCATTGACTGAGTCAGACTAGCGTTTCCTCAATTTCTTCACTGGTCTTCACCCTGGAGGCCCCCCTCGACACCTTCCAAAGCACGTACCACGAGTGAAGAAACACCGGCCTGGCGTTTTGATGCGGAAGGAATCTACATTGAAGAATTTCAACCACTTGTAGCTATATTCTTCAACAATTTTATTATCCTGAACTTATTCTTCTTTATTATTACCAACAAATTACAACCCACTTTCGAGAGAGCCAACATGAAAATCGTCAACACAAACACAAACAAATTGTGTTTCTCATTGGCTTCAACAAAGGACAAAAACCAATAGAGGAACAGAGCGTCATATACCAAATAACTTGTTCAAGATTCAAGAACTTTTGTTTTGGTGATTTACCATTTTTTAACATATATACAATTCATCAATAGCTTAACCTAACAATATACATGCGGGTTGTGCCTTAGGGCTTTTTCCGGAGTTCAATAATAATTTACTTTAATTACATTATAATAATAATTTTTTGGTAAAAGAAAACTTTGAAATGTTGACACCCACAACATTTTCATACATTAATAGATTATAAAAGAAGTTTGCAAAAATCATTTACTCTAACAACTAGTTTTAAAATTGATTTCCTTAAAATTAAGTACATTATTTCTTTAAGACTACCTTAAAAACTACTCATTCGCTGCGTCCATTGAGCGTTTGTCCGTCACTCTCCTGACAACTCCCGCCTTGTACTCCTTGGCTCTCCTGATTCCCGGTTCCCCAAGCTTTTCTACATATCGGCTCCATTCCTGTTTCCTGGTGTAGCACCTCGTTGGGGTAAGACCGTCCGTCCTCCCGTCTGTATAGGCCTGTGCAACCCGGAAGGATTTTTCGCTCTACTAATCCTACTTTGCCCCATTCAGTTTTCGGAGCTCCAATCCATATCATCACCGCATATGTGATGATCGGACGAATCAAGGTTTTATGGGCCAAACCCCTGACTTGCTGGCTCGCTGTCGAATGTTTCCTGAAAAGAGGTATAAGAACATGGTGCGCATGTCACTTTTTTCAAAATAGTATCAACGTGAGCACTAAACGTAGCCTTCCTGTCAAAAACTACCCTCAAGTACTTTGTTTGCCTGAAGCAGTGCCCATTCAACTTAATCCTGGAGTCACAGATGCCTCTTGCACTAAGACCGAAGTTTTTGTTTTTGCAAAGGCGGTTCGTCTCCTCATGAAGCTGCCTATAATTTTCACAATATGGACCGGAAAGCTAAGATTTATCATTTTGTAGAGAAGCCCGTTGATCCATACAGAGTCAAAGGCTTTCTCCACATCGATCAGACAAGCTACAACAAGCTTATTGTTGCGCCAGCTTCTCGTTATATCGGCTTGGAACACGGTCATAGCATGCACCGTGGAGTGAGCTTTTTTGAAGCCAAATTGTCTTTCCGGCGCAATTCTTGCCCCGGCAAAGAATTGTAGGATGCCTTCAAGTATTACCCTTCATGAAGCTTACCAATGTTTGAAAGCAACGAAATCGGCCGAGTGTTGACAACGTCAGTACTACCCGACTTCTTGGGTAGTGTGAAAATGTTTGCATATTTCCATTGCTGAGGGAAGTAGCAAATATTAATGCAGTTATTTAGAATGATCGCGAGGAGAACAAAGAAGACATGAGGAAGCCTTTTAAGCATATAATGGGAGATTCCATCAACCCCTTCTGATTTTTTGAAATTTTGCTCCAGTGCCAACAAAGTGAGCCTCTCAGGACTGATGAACAGACCATGGCCAGAAGGCGCGTCAGAGAGATTCGAAACAGAAAACGGAGTCAAGCACAATTGATTATTGTCCCTGTCGAAATTCATTGTGGTGCTGCCCACTAACGAAGTAACGGAAGAGTCCTCACTTGTTTTCTCTCCTTGAAGAACTTTCGCAAAATGTTTTGCGATAGAGTCAGCGATGGATTTTTCATCCATGAGCATGGATCCATCATAACGAGGACCCCGGGCAGCCTTTTTCTGCCCATCATCCTATTGACATGACGAAACATACAGGGACCTGGTTTGATACTTTCCAGGACCAGCTCAAATCGCACGTTAGCAAAAGCCGTGGTTATCTTCGAGATTATTTGGTTTAGAGACGTAATCACTAGGTGAATACGTTCATACTCCCAGTTGACCATCTTTAAATTGCGGTGGTATATTCTTGCGAGTAGCTTTCCAAGCCGACTACGTTTACGATGAAGCTCCAAGATGTCTTCTGGTAAATATCGATAAAAGTAATTCGTCGAGGATTTCTTAGTGGAAATCTTTGAGATGATCGTATCCAGGGTTGAATTTATGCAAGCAATTCCCTCATGTATTTCAGGAACAGAAAGAATTTTTGATCTATTGATCGAAATTCCCTTCAATTTTCCATCAAGGTCAGCACTTACTGCTGCCCAATCGATTCGCTTGTATGGAGTGAAAAATTGAGGATCTGCAACTTCAAGTTTCACACGCTTTTTCACTCTTAAGGTCATCTAACCAAAAGATGGTCCGACTCGGCGTCAAAAACTCCACACTCGAAATTCCTCCGACTGTGGGAGAGATTTACTAGATTGGCAGACACAATGAAGAAGTCAATAATAGACGAGCTCCGCGGAAGGTAGGCTCTTTCGGGGTAATCAGTAGGAGATCCATATTTGATTGAACCCAGTTAGAGATATCTGTTTCAAAGCCATTCACATTGAAATCACTCTCATGGGATAGAAATCGAATTTTTTGCACAGAGTAAGCACTGTTTCCAAGTCGTCAAAGAAGTTCCCTCACCGAGTATCCATGTCAAACATAGATCCCCACGAACGCAAAGCTGCACCCTCCCACCATGGAGCTTATTATTTCTGCTTCAATACATTTCTGACTTGGAAGGCAGTGCCTTTGGACTTTCAGGTGATCTTTGTGAGCTATAGCAACTCCAAGACTTCCCTCTGGATCATCACGCCTGCTGATCTTGTATTTCCCCAGATGCACTCTTTGTCTTTCTTTGAGTCTTGTTTCCGATATAAGCAAGAATTCTGGTCTATGGGCGTTCAAGTATTTTTGAACGAAATTTCTCTTATAGCGTGGAGCTAGTGAACATATGTTGAGGATGGAGAGATTAATGGAACTCATCACAGCAACATACTTTGAAGGCGAATTCAAAGTACGCAGCTTTTTAGGTCTGTGTAAAAGAATTTTTACAAAGACCTACTAGTTTCGCGACCTGTCTGTCCGCCTGTCCGTGCGTCACAGCTAGTTTCCTCAGAAACTATAGACGCTAGAATGCTCAAACTTTGTGAAAAGGTCAGAAGTGATCGTCTCTCAAAAGTCAAGGTCTTAAAAAAATTAAAAAAATTGTTAAGGGGGGTCCCCCCTAATAACGAATGAACCCTTAAAAAAATTTAGTAGTCGAGTGGGGTATCAAATGAAAGGTGTTGATTAGAACTTTTAGAATCAGAAATAAAAAAATCATTTTATGAATTAGGGGGTCCAGGGGAAGGCAAAATGTACGCAAAATTTGTGTACCCCCCTCGCGATTGGACACCATTGAGCCGAAAAATCTGAAAATTGTCACGAATGTGGACCTTTATGAGTACAATTGCAACAAATACCTCAGAAATCGAAATTCACTCAACTTTGTTAATAATAGTATGATTTATAGATTTCACATTTTCGCCCATAAAATCAAAACGGTACCTTTAAACTTTTTGAAATATAAGATATGTACATTCACAAAATTTGGTAGAGATCGAATCATAATCAAGTGAGTTATAGCGATTTCAATTGTATGGAATTACAACAACAATAACACGTGCATATGGTTGATACATATTTCAAATCGACCTAGGCACTTTTATTTTCTTTCAATTTTCATGAAAATTTAAGGAATGATGTTGAACTTGAATATGTTGGATTGGCCGAACATTCAAAACAATCATTTAAGCTAGATCAAAATGGCGGCTACACTGTGCTTATGAAAGAAACTGTGCATTTTTAGCATAAATTTGAACGATTTCATATCCAAGTATTGGATAAATAATTCAAGTCATCGATTCACGCTATTAGAAAACTTGTTTCTAACCCTAGAATGTTTACAAAGACCTTCCGGTAGGAGCACTTTCCTGCTTACTCAACTTGTTTCTCACTAGGGTTAGTGAGTTTTTTATAGTGGGGGATAAAAGAATGAGTGTAAACAAGTCACACCCGAAAAATTGCTGGCAGTCAGTGCTCAAAACCGTATTTCGGTTATTCTGCGACTGCTGGGGCTACTGCATTGGTTGCTGCTTTTGTTGCTGTATAAGCTGCGGTGCAGGCCGCTTCTTTGCACCTTACAAAAGGCTAGAGTACGAGGCCCCTTCACGTACAGTATTTTTTATAGAGGCGGTGATGAAATACTCCTTTCTTCTTTTTTCTTTAGGAGGTTCTTCCTCCCTTCTTCAACTTCTTTTGCTTTAGGACAACCTCTGAAACTCGCAGAGTGCCCCTTAGTGTTGTAGTTGACGCAGAAGATCTCGTCTTTTTTCTTGTCCTTTGAGATTGGACATTCCATGGACTCATGCTGCTTGTCGCATTTTACGCATCTAACTTCGAGTCCGCAGTTAGAAACGACGTGGCCAAATTTTCGGCAGTTGAAGCATTGGGAAGTACAATTTTTCTGCAGATGCTCCTATTGTATCTTCTGGTAGAATGAAAACTTTATTCCATTGTTTTCTTCATTTCAAAGTCCGGTTTGAACTGCACTAAGAAGGATGAAATCGTCCCTTTTTCCCTTCTAGAGGTTATAGTGAAGAACCTGTTTGCTGAAAGGATATCTTCTCCGAGATGTTCCCTCACCTCAGCCGTATGTCGTATGAGCTGTGCACGCCTTTGAGAAGGAGAGTCCATTTTCTCTCTCTTGGAACGGTATAGGTGTAGCAAGCCGCCTTCGCACACTTCAGAAAATCAAAAAGGCTAATGTGATTCTCACCCATTTTAGGGTGGAGCGAAGCTCGTGGGGAGCTGTTCACCGTCACGTTGAACTCTGGCTCCTTTTCAGAGTTTCGTGCACAAGCCCCTATCCTGAAATTCTTCAGGTCAAGCCTATAGCACACTATAGGAGGAACCTTCTTTTTTTTTGGTAGCAGCCATGCTTGGCTGCTGGGGCTTCAATTTCCCTCTAGGTCCGATTTCCCTTCCACCCGGCTTAGGTATGGTCCCCGAGAAACTAGTGGAAGCTATTTTCGTCACCTTTTTGAGCTGGGGAAAATCCCGCTCGCTCACTTCAAGGATCTTTGATACCTTTGATGTGGGCTCTTGCGTTGGAGACCCCATCGGCCTCTTTCTGTACAGTTTTTATATATTTGTGTGATTATTATTTTTGGATCCAATAAGAAACTAAACCAAAAGCAAGTATTTATAGAATATCGACTCCAAAATTTTCTTAAAAATTGCGAAATAAATTTCGTGGAATCGGTGTAAAATCAGTTTGTCCATTGTGACATTAAAAACTAGCAACATGTTAACCACCATGAAAGACATATTCGTGTCATCTTTTTAGGGGATTTTGAAGTCGAGTTTCACGAAAAGTGATATTTCAACGAAATTAAAATCGTTCTTTATATAGAATCAATGCCAAGCAGTTTTCTCATTTTGACAGTGTTTGGCACATAAAGATTTTTAGTTGTGACTATAGATGTTAGTTTCTTTCAATCATATTTTTTTCTTCTTTGAGATGAAGCCAATTTCTTAAAGATGAAACCAATTACGAAGAAATCAATTGCTTAATATTTCAAGAATATTACGTAAAGACATCACAAAATCCAACAGTCCATCACGAAATCCATCAACATCTCTCAATCCACTCTCCACACATTGTCTCGGACCACTAAATTTTGATATGAGATCAACGATATGCATGACCAACGGAGGAAAAAAACTACCGCCAAACAGCTTTCATATTTAAACGGACACATTATACAAACATCTCTTCAACCTTTGATCCGGTCACGATCATTTATTACAATCATTATTTATTTGTTGCATACCTCCTAAACTGTATTGCACACGCCGCCGCTGTCTGTTGTTATGTCCATATCGTCATATAGTCATACAGAAGACAAACCCAACAATGTTCATCCTAAAACATTTTCCAACTGACTCAATCCGTCCACTGAGGCTGTGAGTGAGTTTAATAACAAACCAGTTCACAATTATTTCATACATAAACCACCACACAACCAGCAATGTATGCAAGAATGTTTGTATGATTGCGGAGTATCCAAACTGACAATATACCAAAGTACAGCACTAACAATCGCCGCAAAAGCTTAAGTTTAAAAGATACAAAAGACATTGTGTAGATACGCTCGTATCTAAGGAATTGAATCGAATCGAAAACGAATCATCGAGTGGTGGAAGGTAAAAGATAGTTTGGTGTTTTGTAAGAGATTGGTTACTAACATTTTTCACTATCTGACGATAAGGTGTGAATTCCATTGTTTCAACTGATAGCATTATAAATGGAAATGCTATTTGAATGAGTGATAAATTTTTGAGATACCAGTATGCACCTAAATGAAGGTAAGGATAGCATTGTAAAGAGGCGCTAAAGTGGATACATTTCATTTTTTATCTCTGTAATATATATGTATTTAAATTTGCTGATGGACCTAGACAACTTTAATGTAATAATCTATCTAAACAACTTTAATGTAATAATGTATCTAAAATCATTGGGAAGACATTCGTTTAGGGTTTAAGGCCCAAAAGCTAATTTGGAGCTTTGAGATTTACATAACATAATTTTGCGATATTGGAGGATGCGGTTAAAGGTTTCAGTTATTGATTTTATTAAAAATCAACCAAATTTTGCATGAACATTTTGAACGAGTTTTTGAATATTTCAAATGCTTTTTCAGTAATTTTGCTTCACAGTTAATATACAAATTTATAAATACCATAGAAATAAGGTCAAGTTGGTTGTCGTTTTTTGAAATTGAATAATTTTTTCCTTATACAACTTATAGGGCCTGGCATTATCTTCTCCTCTCCTAAAAGGGTTATTATTCCGATAAATACCTTGCACACGTCTACTACGTCATATATCATCTCAGATAACCTATAACCGAACGTTAAGATTAATTGAGGTACACAATTTTGACATTTGGTCGTTGAGAACCTCAGCGAGAATGTACGAGTATTTAGTCCTCGACAAGAACCAGCATCATGAATGCGGCGCTAGGTACTGATCGACAAGTTTTGACTGACCTTTTTGTTTTAACTGAATGGAATCTACTACGATGAGAGGAATGATGATCATAAGGTCGTAAATTCCAAGATACCTTATATTGGCATATTGCACGATATGTTAACTGTGTCGTTCGGGAGATAAAGAAAAATACGCTTCCTCAACAGCTTAGCATTCCTCAATATAGGCATGAATGTGTAGTACATTAAATTAAGGGTGGGTATAACTAAGCGATTTATTTATGCATCGTTAGATACAATTATGAATTTTCGCTTCAAAATCTTCTAACCCTGATGATGATGGTACATCAATTCGGACGATGGAACTTGTTTTCCAGCAGACATGAAATTGGTGAGCGTCCACAAAGTAAAAAGGCTCAATCGCGAAGGTATCTAACGATTCAAGGTAATCATTTTTTCAACATTGCCATGACATACCGCGAAAGATGAAGAGAATTTTGATTTGCTCTGTCATTAATTATCTTGTTAGGTAGGAAAAAGGGTGTTTCAAAGAAGCAAACGATCTGTTTTTATCATATTAACTTTGAACGTATGAAGAATTGAGTAGTTAGGAGGTGTTTGATGAGAATTTCGTATTCTGGGTGTATCATTCCGAAAAAATTTCGAGAATTCAAGAGCAAAGAGGTTAAAGTGAATAATCACAAGTTTAATGCATGGTTTTCTTTGTTGGAAGCCAAGAAAAAATGACAGCTTTAATGAGCCACAAGTTAATAAACGTTTTCTTGAATTTGTAGGTTTTCATGTCTCATTTAAGGCAATAATAAATATTACCTATAAATCACATGCAAATAGGCTCGCTTATATCTTTTAAATGCTACATTTTAATTGTTAATGATAATTATTAACACTGTCATAAAATCCACCGTAGCCAATAAAGTCAAGTGAAAAAGATTTGGCACACCTCCAAAAAAGTCTGACAATTTTTTTTATGTCATAGCGTCACAACAAATGTTTATTTGACTGCAACATATGGTTCGCATTTAAAGTGAATACTATGCTTAGGAAGATTTTCAATGAAGAAAATTAATAGTTATCGTACGTTGACTTTGTCAACAGAGGAATTGACTACTAATTATAGTAGCTTTGAGTAGCTTTGTCAATTTAAACGGAATGGGAGCGAGGATTGAGGACTATGGGCTTAGTGGATTTTGGCAATTTTTGAGTGCAGTTAGAGGTTAGCAGGTAAGTATCTTTAAGAAAACAGCTTTACGTTAAAAACAGTCGCATAATCGACTAGTTGCTATTCTTTCTAATAAGGGATAAAGGAAAATATTTTTACTGGGTCATGCTCAACAATTTTTCCTCTTATAAACATACAAGAGGTGTCCCAAGACCAAACAAAACATTTATATCAATAGTTTGCTGTTAGTTTCGAGAGTGAGTAAGGAAAGAAAGGGAATGAGCTATGTGACGATATGCTGGTTGGACAGAGTGTATTTTTGCCAGGAAGGCTTTTGTGACCAATCCAGGAGAAGACCTTCTTATTCGTCAAGCTGTTCACGAAAGATTTTAAAAATATTTTAATTACATTTTTAATGCATACTTGTAGAGACAAATGAACTTTTATTTTCTTTTGGGTTTTATTTTCAGGTTTCTGATTAAATTGTCTTACAAAAATCCCGTGGGTACCACCAACCGGAAAGTATTTTGTAGGTACCCATTTTTTTAAAAGCAAATAATCCTTTTTTCGGCCCCCTCATTGAAAGTTTAACGCTTTTTTGTAGGGAGACTTGATTTTAAAACAAACTCAAGGTTCCAACTTTATATTCTTTAATTAACATTTAACCGAAGACACATGCACGTCTGACGTGTTTTCTCTTCCATGTCTCGGTCACGACTCCCATATCGAGACCTGTATTCGGTAGTCTAGGACTACGTTCGTTTTCCGTATTTAGTGTTGCCTACATTTTAAAGACAAGTAAAACTAGCAAAGGAGTACTCTTTTCTGATGGGTATTGTAAAATAATTAGTAAATAAAAAAACGTGTACTGAATATTAAAGCTTGGCTCACACATATATTCCATGAATTGAGCTCAGAAAAACGGTTATTATGTATTTTAATTTTCCGCCATTTTATTTCCAGTCTTGTGAACTCAATGTCGGGGTAGTCATGATAACATATCAATGATTTAAAATAGTTCTAAAATTTCATCAAAAACCTTACACATCTGTAGTTTTTGGGTCCTTTGTGAACGTGTATTTACACAGTATTACGTGTAATTGTTATTGTAATTGATAAATTTCAATCGTCTATAACTTAGCTGCTTACGACTACATTTTTATGAAACTTTCAGAAAGCGTTTTACATCAGAAAATTGAGATACAAATTTATGGCAAATTTAAGGTTCATTCTTCGATTTTATAGATGAAAACATAAGATGTGCTATTATCAATAAAGTTGATCGAATTTTAACTTCTGAGGTATTTGTTGGCCTTGTACGACCTACTGTCGTGATATTTTTCAGATTTTTCTGTTCAAAGATACCTAACCGCAAGGGGCAGGATACAAATTTTTCGTACATTTTCCCTCACCCTGCATCCTTCCTTGAAAGTGCCTGTTGTTTAGGGCCCGTTTTGAAAAGTTCTCGCCAAAACCTTTTATTTGACACCCATATTGGTTACAATCCGTAAAAAAAAATGTTTTAGAGTCACCCCCATAAGCACCTTAAAATATTTTTTTGCACTGTACATTTTGAGAGAGAACCACTTTTGGCCTACATAGAAAGTGTCATGACTCTAGCTTATGTGTTTTGTGAGAAAACTTGCGGTGACGCACGGACGGATGGAACGGACCGATGAACGGACGGGACGGACATATAGGTCGCAATTTTAGTAGGGTATTGTGAAACTATTTGAACAATCTCCTTAAAAATGTTCTGTTGCGTAAATACTTCCAATTTAAGCCATTAAAAACGTTTCCATGAAAAATATTCATTGTTCTAATTGCTACTAAAACAACGAATTGAGCTTGCTTTCGGACCTTTGAGACTGCCATTTTGAATGCATACATTTAATTTTGAGGCTTTTTTAAAACTTTTGTGTCTTAGGGTCTCACCAATCAATGTGTCAAATCTTATTCAAATCGGAGTTTTGCTCTAGACAGGGTAAAAGTGTTAAATTTTAAGTGAAAATGACAGCTACAAATATTAGGTTTTGAATTCTCGACATGTTTACTTTTTATCCAATTTTGATAATTTTCTGCATAATACATGAACTTAACATAGTACATTTATCCATAATCTCATGCCTCTTCAAAATCCGTTGGAAAATATACAAAATAAATGAAGTCACTGGAAACAACTTCATTTCTCTTTATATCTTCTCATTAAATCCAAAAAGTTTGGTCTAAAAAATTAAGTATTCTTTTATAAACAGATTATACGACCAACGCTACTTTAAGGAAGTTTTGCTTTATACCAAATGAACAAAACAAAAAAAGCACTCCAGTGCTTCCAAAGTTGAATTATTAGAAAGATCTTAGGAGTTTCATGGTTTTCTAGAAAAACGGACATCTAAGAAGGGTCTGAGAACTGAGACCATGGAAAAATACGTACAAGACGAAGTACTTAAACTTTTCGACACAATCAACAACCACACCGATAGCACCCTTGCGTTCTTTCAACCTTTACAAAACAGTGAAAACCTCAAGTAATGTAAAAATCTTTTGATTCAAAACTTTTATAAAAACTGAAGCTGACTTCGGTTTGCAGGCGGATACAGAAATACTTACAGATATGAGGGATTAAGGGTGCGAAATAGCAATAACCAAATTCGCCCACATTTCAAAGAGAAGGTAGTTTTTCAGCCCTGTTTGGTGAATTTTAGCATAAATTGGTCATTTTTAGGCCATTTTGGGCCTGATTGTGTCGTAAATTAAGCCTTATTTGGGCTCAATTTAAACCACGTTTGAGTCAGTTGCCTTGCAATTAGACTATCGACCTCAACTCAAAAGATATTTAGATAATAGATAACCCATTGTGTATATGTATAGTAGCTATCTCATGCCAAAAATTCCATCTTGGATTAAAATGTTTTCGTTTTATATTATCCCAGTATAAAGGGCGTCCAAAGGCGGACAAAATTGCTTCTATTCCTAAGATATTTAGAGAGTCTGCATAGAGTTTCTGTACGGGAAAATTGGAGGCTTATATTGGAAAAAATATTGGGTCCTTTCAAAAGAGTACTGCAGCAATCGACATACTGAAAAGATCGTAGAAAGACTTACAGCTTCTCTAATTTTCTATTTTTAAAAGATTTGCTAAAAAAGTATAGTCTGATGGCGATGGGAGTTTTGAAAATGTACAGATGGTATTCTTTCATGTAATTGTGTACAGCTGCATAATATCAATATATTCCCAGCTAATTGTTAAATTAAAAAAAAAATGCATATTAGTCTCACATCTTCTTCTTCTTCTTCTTTCTAGCACTACAGCCCCTCTTGGGCCTTCGCTTAGAGATAGTTAGAGTATCTCATTTTCATGACCGTATTGATTTTTCCGGAAGTTGGTTTGGTCAGTACCATGCTCCCGTGTGCCTGCTCAGCTATGATATGATCTGATTAAATCAGTACATATCACCACTGAGTGAACACTCATAGTCTGTCCGAAAAATCCCCTGAACTAAATCACGTTACTCCCAACGAGATTTGAACCTGGGACCTTCGGCTTATGCCGAAGTCTTATATATTCCGAAAAAATAAAATTTCGCTAATTTATTCTACTATGTAACAATGAAAAAAATTTGATTAAACTCAGAAACCAAAAAAGATTCTGTGTTGCATTCGCAGTAAATAGGGTACTTCAATATGGCTTTAGTAGTACTTTATGGTTTTCTCAATTATATCTACGTTGTTATTACAGATGATAAAGAACAATTAAGAGCTTTAATTGACCCAAGAAAATAAGAGCTTAAAGAATTATCAGAAGTTTATGGTCTCTCATATAAAACGTAAATTATATGTCACAAATTTTCCACACGTCACAAAAACAATTATGTCAATTTCTGGATCAGATGAGTATAATGAAAAAAATTTGATGAGCTCCTCTAGACTTCAAGCGAAATCATGCATGTCTCACGGTGAAGATTTTAATTTTTTGAAAACATTGGAAAACAAAGACAGCTTGTGCAATAAATAATACGTAGAAGAACAACGCCTATTCTTGGCAGTTTTTATTAGAAGTAAGTATAAAGTTGGCGCTATTTGCCCTCAATAAGTTTTAAACTAGCTCATAGGTGAAGATTACTATACTTCTGCTTAGAATCAATCACCTACCAAAGATTTACAAAAGAGAATGAAATGGGGCAAATTATTGCAGCCACGAATGACTTTTAGAAGATTGCACCATTCGTCACAAAAAAAGCAGAAAAACATGATGAAATCTTTATTTGAGTCCACAACAATAGAAAAAAAAAGGAAACAATGTAATCTACTGGATCGGATACCAAGAGTATTAAAAGGTATATATTTGATAAACAAAATGCTTCTCAAAAATTAGATTTTAGGAACATATTAAGGAGGCGGATAAAATGAACAAAAACGGATTAAATCATCAGCAAAATGAAATATTCTTAAGGATTCTCTTGATTGGAAATCATCATTGTCAATAGGAAAGCGGTCATGATAGACATGAATGTATGGTCAAAAATATTAGAAATTTTAAGTTTTTGATATTCCCAAGACAGTGAATGCTGGGTCAAGTACCCAGAATGCTTTATCGCCCTCAACTTGAGAGTTCCAGGTGGGGCTTTCGGGTTCCAGTTAGTGTAATGGAGAAGGACCGTTGCGCCACTCGTTCGCCCGTTATCGTTGTCGCCCCCCATGGACCAGCAACCCAGCAACCGAGAGTGACTTGAAAGCAAAAAAACAACAGTCCATTGGTATGATTAAAAAATAGTTTCTGAAAGCGCACTTCACTAACGTAAATGCAAAGAACTTCCCCCTGAAGGTATAAGGCCCAATCCTCTACCTAAAAATAATCGCCTAACCTCTAAATTGTCCTTTCGCATTTTTCTTGCACGTCACGATTTAATTTCGGAGAAACTTCTCTCGAGCCAGGTGTACAATAAAGTTATCCATCTGCAAAATTTCCACATCCTTTGTTATGGAATTTAAGTTACTTTATTAATTTTTTCGCAAAATGCTACATTACGCTATCCTTCCAATTTAAGATTTCCAATTTATTTTAAAAAAGAATTCTGGAGGTAATTTATTAAACTATTTTTACTTGGGACCCCCGATTTTTTCACCGCTAGCGGGAACATTTTGTTGTTCTTTGGAGTGTCGTTTACTTCAGTGCCCCAGAAGTTTTCCCTCTGACTTTGGCAATTCGCAACTTCCAGCTCCTACGTTTTATTTGATGCGTTTCCAATAAGAGATATAATGTAGGCTGCACTTCTTGCTAAAGCTAACATTCCCTCCGGGTATCGATAAATATACCTCGCCTGGTTGATACCACTTTTTAACGTACTAGTTGATTCACTACTCAGGCCGAATTCAAAGTTCTTTATCTTAATTTTGCTGGGCTGCCAGGAAAATTTGCTGGAACTTGAAAATGTAGATAATGCAACTCATTTCCCCCTTTTAAATTTTGACAATCGGTTTAGATATTATATATATGATAGCTGCAAATATTGTGGTTTTTTGGTTTTGATCGAGTAGCGAGCTAAAATAGTGATCTTAATTGTTGTTGCTGTTGCTGCTGAAGTTTCTCCGACACATTGCAAAGATTCTTTCGGCCATTGCTACCGTAAATAGGGTAAGTAGGTAAGTACAGGGAGATATTCCAAACGTATTTCCAATGAATATCAATGACTAGTACAAGGTCTCAAACTCGCAATTGTAGCATATGCTACGGGCATGGTTTTTGCTAATACTGTCCTCCCTGATAATATTCTCTTTTCTTGCTTTGATATCCTCCATAGGTAAAACTATAGGGTTTTCCATATGGCACATAACAATTTTGTATTTTTATATGAACGCACCCTTGAACTTTTTTTAATAAACTGTCGATGGCAAAACGTTAAAGTCAACATTTTAACCTTGGTAAAGTTCTCAAACCCGCAACGTTTGGAAATTAGTAAAAATTGCTTGTTGGTGGGGGCAACTTTAAGAGTGCTTACTCCGATTTTCGGCCGTAATAATCGTGCCACCCGACAGGCTGTGAGTACTATAGTGGATAAGTTCAAGTTTAGATTTCTACTATTTGACGTCCCAGTGCCAAAAACACGTCGTTTCGCTCGAAGCGAAGGAAATATCCCAGCTGTAAGTGCATCGATTCAAAACGAGCCAAATCAGTCGAGTCCACGTCACTTTCAAGAATTGAGCAACGCTCAAACGACACTGTGGCGTATTTTGCGATAAGATCTTGGCCTACATGGTTACGAGATCAAATTGTCTCAAGAACTAAAGACACTTAATCATTAGAAATGTCGAAACTTCTCCAATTCGACTCTGGCAAAGCTTGAACAAAATTAAGAATTTCATCGAAAAATCATCTTCAACGACGACGCTCATTTCTACCTCAATGGCTTTGTTAGTAAGCAAAATATGCATTATTGGTCAGCAACAAACACACATGTGCTTCTTGAGGCACCGTTGCATCTGCAAAAAAATACTGTTTGATGTGCTTTTCATGCCGGAAGTGTGATTGGGTCGTATTTTTTATTGGATGAAAACGACCTTCATGTTACCGCTAATTGAAAGCACTATCGTGTTATGTTGGAAAATTATTTGTGGCCGGAATTGGATGAACTTGACATCAACGATATGTAGTTTCAACAATACCGTGCTATCAGCCACAGAGCATCACTCACAATCGACTGCAATCTAATGCCATTGGATTTTTTTTTATAGGGCTATATCAAGTCACTGGTCTATGCCAACAAACCAACAACTTTAGACGAGCTCAAAGATAATATCCAACGCAAAATTGCCAACGTTCCGGCCAAAATGTGTGCCAGTATGGTGGAAAATCGGGTCCAAGGAATCGACTACTGTAAACGGGCTTGTGATGGTCATAAAATGTGATGCTTGCGCTACATCCACAATAAATTTGAGCTTGATATCTCAAATATTTTTGTGTTTTATTAATAGATGAAATTGTTATGTCCTTAATGGAAAACACTTTTTCTGGGACTTTTAATCTTTTATGCACACTGAGATGAAATGCTTTTCCTTTTTCTTTTGGATGATATTATAAGAAATTAACTCAACTTCGGCAAGTGTCTCAACTTCATCTTGTGATTTTTTTTTGTAGGATATGGTAACAAATGTTTATATTACCCTACTAAAATCGCGACCTGTTTTGTTGTCTGTCCACCCGTCCGTGCATCACAGCAAGTTTTACCGCAAACTACATAAGCTAGAATAATGAAATTTGGTGCATTGGTCAAAAGTGGAGCCCTCTCAAAAGTTACAGCACAAAAATAATATTTCAAGATGTTTAAGAAGTGTCTCCCCATAAAGGGGGTTGACCCTTGAAAAAAATTTTTTACCAAGTAGCCAATATGGGTATCAAATGAAAGGTCTTGCTTTACAAAACTAGAAGTATTTGTATGGAATGGTTCAGTGTGAGGGGAAATGTACTCGTGATTGGGCATCTTTGGACGGAAAAATCTGAAAAAAATCAGGAAAGTAGGTCTTTATGAGTACAAGGGCAGTATTCATTTATTTATTTATTTATTTTGCCAAACAAGACATATCCTTATATAAAATTACTACACAAAAAAAAACCTTGTAAACAATACATTTTCATGATACATTAATTTTTACGCACAATTATACAAATTATATTGAGGAATGAAAGGATTTTAGGATATTATTTTTATATTAGGTTTTGGATATGGACGGGGAGTAATATTTACTAAACTTGTTGAATGCCTTACAACATCTGTTTATTGGCTCATTGTCCGCATAAGTAGTGTGATGGCGACCTACGGTAAGCATTGGTGAAAGTCTTGTGATTCTTAGGGGTTCATTCAGAGTAATTTTTTTTTGTTATATACTGAACCTTAATATTGTCTCTGAGGACATCGAATGCTAGACATGCAGACATCATCATTCTCCTAGAATCTAGTGATGCCATATTTAGCACATCGAGCCAATAGTTATATGATGGTAGGCTGTTGAAGTTCCTAGGGTCGTAAAGGGATCTGAGGGCAAAAAGAAGAAATTGTTTCTGGACCGATTCTAACCTGTCAGCGTGAATATCAAAAACAGGGCTCCAAATCAGGCTGGCATATTCAAGAATAGGGCGTACCAATGAGACGTATAGTGATTTAGTAACCCAAATATTCTTGAATTCTTTAGCTCTTCGTTTGATGAATCCTAGCATTTTATTAGCCCTGGATACTACTCCATCATACTGAAGTTTAAAACGAAGCTTTTGGTCCAGAACAACACCAAGGTTCGCAATGTTATCGACTCTTTTAAGTGTTGTGTATTAATAGGGTATTTAAATACCTAAGAAGTCAAAACTTCATCAAATTTGTTAATAATAGTATCTGTATTTACGAATTTCATCTTTTTATCTGTAAAATCGAAAGATGACACTTAAATATGTCAAAAATATGTATCTAAATTTTTTGACATAAAACGCACGTTTCCTGAAGGTTTCATAAAAATCTGGCTATAAACAGCTAAGTTACAGACAATTGAAAATTTATCAATTACAACGACAATTACACTTGATACTGTGCAAATACATGTTTGCAAAGGACCCAAACACTACAGATGTGTAAGAATTTTGATGAAAATTCTAGAAATATTTTGTAACATTGATATGTTATCATGCCTGCTCAAACACTGAGGCCAGCACATTGAAAATAAAATGGCGGCAAATTTCCAAGCTTGATTCATGGAATTTATGGGCCAAGTTTTTATACGTTGTTTGAATTTGAAATTGTTTTACAATAACCTTCTGGCAGGAGCACTCTCCTGCTACTTTATCTTGGGTTGTGTCTGTTTTAGGGCTGTTGACGTGGACTGCATTCTGCATTTACTACTTACAACTAATTTAGCTCCTTCAGGATTCTCGATATTGACTTAACATTAACGCTTTATATTAAATAAAAATTTGGGGATATTATTCTACTGTAGCACGGGTGGTTTTTTTACTGTTTTGTAAACACAAGTTTTTAAATACCTTATTAATATCGGTACATGTCCATTCGTCCATTCGTCAGTGCATCGCAGGAAGTTTTCTCAGCAACTATAAAAGCTACAGTAATCAAATTTTGTGAACAGCTCAGAAGTTACTGGTTAATGAAAGTTCCATGGTCAAAAAAATTTTCAAAGGTCTCCCCATATAAGGATGTGAACCCTAAAATAATTCTTTTCACCAAAGATAGTTTTCAATTTCAAATGAAAGGTCTTGATGAGATTCTTCAAAAAAATACTTCAACCAATTTTTGCATATATGGCCACTTATAGATCCAATAAGCTGTGTCAATTTCAGGAGGCTATTAACTCTTGATGGAAACATACATTTTAATGGTGAAACATTTCAATTCAACAACAACAAGTGAATATGGTATAATAATGGTTTCTCCCTTTTGAAACGAGTACGGATTTGTTCTAGATGTCGTTAAAGCTTTTCTTGAGTTTATTCATTATTGGTGTCTGCATATCGTAGGCTGAGTACAAAACCCTTCTGACATGAGTGTACCTCTGTCTACCCAATTTGATTATATATTTGTTTTAGTTTCTAAATTAAAAAAAAAGTAGAAGAAATCACGCTACTCTTGCTCCAGAAATGTTAACCGTAACAGCTTGTTTTGCAACAAAACAGCCATAATTACTTCAGAGTATTGTTTTTCAATGAAGCAGGGTTGAGGAGAATTATTCTTATTAGATAAAGTTGGGATCTCAATCTTAGAAAAAGAACTTTAATGTTATAAATAAAATAGAAAGGATCTTTATGGAAAAATACGAGCATGTGAAAGAGGTGCAGTTAAGAACACAGAATAGCATATGATGGACTGCGAATGACCATATTCCGCCTTTCTCACAAGTTTTTTTCCCGGTGCACGGAATTATTAAAAGCTTATTTTAATTCGATTTACTTAACTCTTTAATTTAAGAATCCTAACATTTTACTTTAAGATTTTTGACGCTTTTAGTAAAAATATAATAAATATAAGAATCTAAACGTATTATTTTAAGAATTTAACTAATTTTTCATTCGATGTATACCTCAAATTATTAATTTCTTTTCCAGAACCAAATAAATATTCATGATCAAAAAAGTTAAACAATTTGAAACTTCAATAGCCGCACCACTTCGCTAACTTTCGAAATTCCCATAAATTAATCAAAAGGGAATTGAGCAAATAAATACCTGCATGTACATGCCATCTTTATTCTTAGCATCAAAGCAAATATAATTTTCAATTTTATCAATGAAATACCCATCAATGATATTCTATTCATTTATTTTCAATTCTTAAAAACTTGATGATGATTAAATATTCATATCAAATTTTCACAACTCAGCAAAATCGTGTCAGAATAATTAATGTTCATAAGCACGCGGAAAAATTTACACTTCTAATGAAACACATCATGTAATTAATTTACTCTACTCTGTAAAAATGTAAATCCATTCGAAATGCTATGAAAGAAACAAAAAAAGCAAAAATTGAAAGATTGGAATTCGCAGTGAATTAATTGTTGAAGAAAACTCTTCGTTCAGTTTGGATAAGTAAACGCCAAGTGAATAATCAAAAAAGCAAAAGCCAATTCCACAAACTATACGTTTTGAAAATTTATTCATTATTTTGACGCCAACAATCAAAACAAAGGACCATTTTGATTGAAACTCTCGCTATTAATTTCTTTCATCAGTAACTATAGAAAACAATAATTTTCACTAACCAGGTAATGATATATCATCCTTTCGATGCCGGTAAATCTTTCAGGGATTGGTAAAGAGCAAAAAAATAACAAAAAACGGAATGAGTTGCTATAAATATACAACTGTTGGAACCAGTATATAAGGAAGGAAGCACAATCGGACAGCTATAGATCATGCATCATGCATCAATCTATCTTGTACACCTTGGATCTGTGCATCTTTAGCATCTACTAAGATCTAACATAAGACAAATAATTCACGCAATATTCATTGTATATCTGAAAGAAATTTATGGAATGTTTGGTAATCAGGTTTGGTTTTTAAGGTGGGTACAGGTTTTCATTTCTACGACAAGTTAAGAAATGTTTTTTGATCGTATCGCTAAATAAAACTAAAATGTAATGAAACAGTATTTTTGATTGAATGATTTGTTGATTTTAGATGATCTGATTGCCTTGATTTTCCAAAAGCATTTTCAATTGCACCAAAACTTACCAAAAAAAAATCTTACAGAATTTCAGTTGCAATTTAGTCAATTTGTAAAAACAGAAGTGGTAACGTAATTTGAAATTCCACTGGATTGTCAGGATAAAAGCCTTCGCTCGCAAAGACCCTTTAGTGCAAAAATGGCTGAACTCACGAAATGTTCTTTTACTTCCTTTTAGGATTGAATAAAATAAACGTAACTTTAGATAAAAAAAGTTATTGGAGATTTAAGCTCCGGGTCATATACTCCAAACAAGCAGTGCGGTGTCTAGATTCTAAGATATTTTGATTACCGAACTTATCCCTATGCTCAACTAGCCCCGCCCTACCTTACTCAATTAGAAGACATTTGATATATCACGAAGCACCACTTCCCTCTGATCCTGGACTACATCGGAGACTTCTACTTCACCAACTTGGAAAATGTGGGGAATGAATGGAATTGGGGTATCTTCTGTGTTGAAGCCAAATAAAATTGTAGCTGCCAATGGTAAGCGTAACGTCGGTGCTATGACTTCGGGAGTGCGAAGAACTAACGTAGGAGTAGTGACTGCTGTATCTGCTTATGAAAACACAGTACCCTTTATTTGTGCTTCCCGAAAAGAGTGTCAAATGCATTTTCTTAATGGTGTATTCATTCAGTTTATGCAGCATTTTATAAAACATGTAAAACCGTTTAGAGAGCACTGTGTTTTGCTAGTACTGGATAATCACTCCTCTCATTTAAACCTGTAGATACTCAATCAGGCTAAAACGAACGAGATTATAATGCTATCATTTCCCCCACACTGTAGCCACATGCTGCAACCATTAAATGTCTCGGTGTTTTGATCATTCAAAAGTATTGCTCTGCCGCACAAAATACGCTTGGCTCCGTAATAACCCAGGGAAGATTTTAACTATTTATGACTATTTTAACTACTATTTTATTTTAATTTTTATGATTATGCCGTTTTAACACTCTAGTAGAGTTTTTATACGTACAGCAGTGTCCGCTCCGTATTCTTAGAGGACAGAATAAGATCCAGCAAGAAAATGAACAGAGTACTCACCCCGTAAGCCAAAGGCTCCTTGGTTCAAATAATGTTGGTGAAACAAGATTTATTTCGCGTGATTCTTCGGACGTACTATAAGCCTGTTCACTTATGATACGTGCTAGTTTAACAAATTTGTCGATCCTAAGTGAACGGACACACGGCCAAAACGTGGCACTGACCATATCATCTTTTCGATTGCCGATATATTCGATTAAGATAATAAGATACTCTAACTGGGCTGTAATTCTACGTCTAGCACTTGTTGCGTGTAGACGTGTTTTTAATTGCTCCTGTCGTTAATTTTAAAAATTAATTAATTCTTCACAAACGTCAGTTTCAAAAAATTAAATTAATTTTTCTACAAGTCAATCAAGAGCAAATTTTGTTTTGTTGGAAAAGCATTTATCGTCGAAGGCATCGACCCACGGAATCAATAAATCGACGAAAGCAAATAAACCGAAGACTAACTCGGGACTGTTGTATGGAGGAGCCCGACGGCTTTCCCCCGTTGGGGGCCCCGGGGAGAATAGCAATGCGAAATTGGCGGCAAGCGTCAATAAACGAAGACACACCACTACCCAGGACTCCGCAGATGGTGGGCGTAAGACTCAAGTAGTCGAAGATAAGCAAGAAGTGAGTCGACTTAAAGCTGAAATTCAAGAATTGAAACTAAGACTGAAAACGTTCGAAGATATGTACGAGAGAGCGAAGAATGTTCAAGATGCAGAACCGGTACGGCAAACAAATACGGAAGCTAAGCAGAAGAAAGCTGTCAAAGAAATCATCCCAGAAGAAGTACTAAGTGCTGGAGGCGCTGACGACAGCCAGAACTACTATACAGCGCTGGACGGACTCCAACGAGAAATGGGCGTTGACGAATGTACTGAATGTAATGTCAGTCAAGATAACGATAATTTTATCCTCTATTTAAAAAATAAGGAGAAGGAAGCAGCCCGTAGTTCTGCTGGTCCTCCTCAAAAAGTTGCCAAGAATACAGAGAAAGTTCCGCCAATTAATGTGTTTTATCAAAGCGGAAAGGACATGGTCCGGCTATTGGCAGCCGAAAATAACGACAAATTTCGAGATTAAACGAATCAATGCCGAAAAGTTAACTTGGAGAACGAAATCACTGGTTGATTCCAAATCAGCGAAAAATACTCTACATTCTGGGGAGGTTCCACACTTCACATATACCCCGAAAAGTGAGAAGAACCAGACCTTCTTGTTAAAGGGCTTGAACTGCGGAGAAGATACCATTGATCTTCTTCAGGTGCTCAAGGAAGTAGCACCAGAAATTGAATTTATCGCCGTTAAAAAACACTACAAATTCAAACGTTTTAAATTAAAACGTTTTTGGTGTTTTAATTCCCGTCCCAATTTTAAAACACTTTTCAGGCGATTTAATAATTAAAACACCTAAAACGTTTTTAATTAAAACACCTAGACGTTTTAATTTAAAACACTAGGCATTTAAAACGCCAGGCGTTTTCATCAAAACGGCTGGTGTTTTAATTAAAACACTCAGCATTTTAGTTAAAACGCCTTGTGTTTTAATTAAAACACCAGCCGTTTTGATGAATATGCCTGGCGTTTTAAATTAAAATGGCGAGGCGATTTCATTTGAAACATTTTAGGTGTTTTAATTATTAATGCGCATTAAAAGGGTTTTGAAATTGGAAGGAGAATTAAAACGCCAAACGCGTTGATGATAATATGTATTTGATTGTACTGCAACAGGTTTTACCTTACTCAACAATGGAGTGGACAAGAAAATAAGGCGAATGTGATACTCGGTCAAGCCGTTGAGAAGTGATTGTGCTTACATTGTGCCTTTCATGAAAAACCTACGAAATTTACCACTTTTATATACTCATACACCTTTGCTCGTACTTCACTGCTTTAAACAGGAAGTGTCAAGATTTAAATACCACGTCTACTTTAACTAGAACTTCATTATTTGTTGCACTATTTGCACAAAGAATCACTGTAGAACACATATTGACAGACAGAAGTAAGTATGTGGACGAGAACTCGAAACCAAACTTTCTATCACTCTTATATACTCACAATACCTTTTCTTGCACTTCACTGCTATAAACAAACAGTGTTGAAGCTTAACTACCACTTCTTCTACTTTAAACGAAACTGCATTATTTTTTGCACAATTTTCACAAAAAATTACTAAAGAGCACATATTAAAATGTGTCTGTCAATTGACAGACGTGTTTTGACGTGAGCTTGAAAGCATGTTCAATAAAACGCCTGGTGTTTTAATTAAAACGCCAAGCGTTTTAACACAAGAAGGGCGACTTTGAAAAAAAAAGTGTACCACTTTATTTAGTGCAGATATCAAATAAGAGCAGTCCAAATGCTCTTCAATAAATCAGATACTTGTACTTGCGAGTGGTGAGGTAGAAAAGCCTCCAAAAAAGAGAAGTCAACCAGTGTTATCGCTGTCAACAATTTGGGCATTCGGCTTCCAACTGCGCCATGCATAACCGATGCGTCAAATGCAAGGACGTGCATGCTTTCGAGGAGTGCAAATCGGCTCAGACAGAGCCAAAAGAGAAATTATACTGTCTTAACTGCGGTGTTTTTGGTCACCCGGCATCATATCGAGGATGCTCCCAATATCAAGATGCGAGAGTAAAATTTGTCCCAAAGCAAACACAACTACACTGCAGTGTCTTAGCTCCGAACTTCGTCAAGCTCCAAATATAATTTGCACAAGCCGCTAGAGGACTAGCAGAAAATGCGTTAAATAATGTAAATAATGTAAGTGGCAATAATGAGCTGCTTCTCAAAATTTACCAGCAACAAAATTTTTTATCGGAGAAAATCGATAAACAAGATACGAAAATTAGTCTTATTTTTCATCGTTCAGGGGTTTTAAATACCTCAATATAATTTGTCATCCAGTCACATTTCCATGGATAGGATTCGTCTCATCTCGATCAACGTCAACTCCATTGTTAAAATACATCGGCATAATTATCTCCTTGAATTAACTGCCAAGCAAAAGCCCGACATCATGCTTCTCACTGAAACCCACCATGGCCCTCCATGACATTCATTGATTTTGAATTCGTAAGAAACGATAGGGTAATAGGTGATGGGGAAGGTAGCACCGGGATATTGGTTCGAAGACCCTATTGTTTCCAAAATATTAAAAAAATCGAATTCAAAAGCTTTGAATCTCTTGAAGTGACCGTTATCAAAATCTCACTGCCAGGTGGGGATAACTTCTTCGTTATCTCTGCCTATGCAACTGGTGGAACTGTTCTCAAGCTCAAGGAGGAACTCAATTCCTTGTTTTAAATACTCGAATTGAACAAGCTGCATAGTTATTATATTCTTGCTGGTGACCTGAACGCCAAGCATACATCATGGCTGAAAGCCACTAATAATCCAAGAGATGTATTCCTGAAATCGTGGAGAACAGAGAAACAAATTGAATACAGGTGCAATCTATATGGGTCGGAGTTCCCAACATACCCTAAGACAAATGCATATTTGGGCCTCTGCATTGCTGACACAAGACTTGAATTCCGCTTTAATAGTCCTCAACGGAAACTGCAGGTGCTTCCTTATGATAGCGACCATAACGCAGTCGTAATGGAGATCAAAGGGATGATTTCTTCCTCATTCCAGTTCAACATGAAAACCATCGGTTGAATTTCAAAAAAACAGACTGGGGAAATTTCAAAAGAACTTTAATTGGGATTACTAGAAGCAATGTCCTCCTTCTGATGATGGCAACTCTTGCTCAATGGTTTCTAATGACAGGGATCTAACTAACGATGAAATAGATCTCTATTTGTTGAAGTAAGAGAAGCTGACGTTGAAAACGATTGAGAGAGTAGTTCCCAAGATTAAACATCGAAACAATATGGAAGGATATGAAACATCAACCATTGTAAGGTCAAAAAGATTGAAAAGCCTCTTTCTCACCCACGTCAACAATATTTATCAGCGATTTTCGGACTATAACCATCCCTCGTGGGCTTTGTTGAAATTACACCATAAGAATGCCCGGAACTTAATTCGTTCATACTTCAGTAGTGAGGACAGCAATCAATGGGCGGAAAATTTGAGGGATATCAGTCCACAGGACCTAAATGGCGTTTTCGCGAAAGTGAATAGCAAACTCCGTAAGAAATCTCGAGTGAAGGTATCCAATCTTGAAGTCACTAGTGATGAGACAAATCTTCTCGATAGGGCTGGTATCGAAATTGATAGTACGACTCCGGGTAGAAATGGAAACAGGATTATTTGTAAGGGGTTGCATAAACTTGCCCTGATTGGAACGCATTTTGAATTGGTTCATCTACCAAACCCTGAAAGAGGGAATGAAATATTTTCAAAGGTCGTTGAAGCAAAAGTTTCCGACTTCAAATCAAGCCTGAACGGCCAATCCATTCTTCATTTCGTCTCGCCTACGCGATCATTGGTAGCGTTTGCTGGTGATCTGATCATCTACACGGCAGACCGAAAAGCTACAATAGTTCAGAGCAATTTCCAAAAAATGTACAATGATGTGCAGCAGTACACTGACAATTGGCGAATGAAAATCAATGCGCAGAAGTGCGAAACAATTTTGTTTTGGACAACGCTGCAGGAGGTCAGTCAAGACCTGAAACGTGATTGGAAGGATTTCCACATCATGGCTGGCGAGAGTGGTTCAGAACGAGTTCCACATAAATCCTGTGTTCGATACCTCGGTGTTTATCTCGATCAGTATCTGTACTATACTGAACATGTGAAAATCATGCTCAGTGAGGCACTAAAAGTAGTCATGTCCCTACGAAGACTCTTTCATTCCAAATATATTGATCAAAAGGTCAAAATTATCTGTTACAAGACCCTGGTTAGACCAGTTTTGACATATGGATATCAGATCTGGTACAAGCAGAGTGCTAGTACTATGGAAAAATTAAGAGTTTTCGAAAGGAAATGTTTTCGTTCATGTACTGGTTTGTATAGAAAGCCTGAGATGGATTGGAAGCATTATATGTTATATCAAATGATATGATTATATGTTATATCAAATAGAAGAATTTTTCAAACTGCTCAAGTGACAAGAGTCGATATCTTCATATTGAAACTTCTTTGGAATCATATCGCAAGGTCTGTGAGTGAAAATCCTTGGATTTCACAGCCGTTCCATCCTAAAGACGGGTATATTGCGACTTGCCTTGCTACTGACTTCGTTGCTCCAGAAGCATTCGTGTATTTGGGCATGAATCGATATGGTTTTGATTCTAACGGCGTCCCAGTTATATACCACACATATCGACGGGCCACCGATAAGAAGATAAAATATCCTCCGAGTTTGAGTTCACGAGACCAACAATTCCAATGGAGATACTCATTTGCTAGATTCGTTGAAGCTGTTCGAGCTGAGACGGAGCAATCTAGGTATTGGTGGCTGAATGACAATGTCTAAATTATTCGTGTTTATTTTCAGTTTTTCTTTATTTTGTTTTTTGAATTTCAGCTCATTATTGCTACATTTAGTGTTGTTGTTTATTTGAGTTAAAAATTAGGGATAGTTCAGGTATATATTTATGAGGTTTCGAGATATTTATAAGGTTTAGAGATAAGGTTGAACGCGTAGGTTAAGAGTATTGTGATAGATAAATGATAATAAAAAATTTCCGGTGTTTTGAAATTTTCGTTATCATTTATTTACATTCCGCTACAGAAATTTACCGCATATAACAAAATAATGCGATAGAATTTTTTTGCATAAGATAAAGTTTGTTGATTGAATATTATTGGAGTAAGGTTATAGTATATAAGGTGTAGGATCAAAGTTCACTGTTGCGTTTAAATTAGAAATAATTTTTTCCCTTTTCCAATCAAATCATAAAATATGTAATAATCTTAATTAATTTGAATTCGCTATAGTTTTTTTGATAAAATGTATTTAACAGATAACGCATAAATTTAGAGAGCCATTTGGATCACTTAGTTTTTGTATTCATATTGTTTGGAACTTGCTTTATATGCTTTTAAAATTTATAACGATTAGTATTGAATCAACCGCTTTTGACTTTGACTTCTGGGCTATAGTACATTCAAATTTTTGGCTTTAAGCAATCATACGACAGTATTGACCGTAACGTGCTGTACCAAATAATGCTTTGCTTTGGCATCCCAGCCAAATTAGTTCGGCTACCAAAATTACAATGACGTCAACAACCTTCCGAGTCCGCATCAACAACCAACTCGTCGACACCTTTGACATAAATATCGGACTAAAGCTGGACCCATTGTTATACAATTTGGCACTGGAATATATCCTAAGAAAGCTATCTATCGATACAAGAGGTAAGTTATAGTATTTTACACGTCAAGCCAAGTTGTAGCCTAAGTGGACGGCATCAACGTTTTGCCAGGGTTGTTGACAACAGACAAATAGCTTTTCTTGAAAGTCGACAGCGTAGCGAAACTAGTACGGCTACAAGTCAATGAAAATAAAACAAAGCTCTAACGTAGTCGAGCAAAAATACCTCAAATACACAAAATATCACACTTGGCAAATACAATATCGAAAATGTGGGCCATTATGTGTACTTAAGTGCCAAAATAACAAGAACCGCTGATGAAAGAGACAAAAAACCCCGAAGAATATAGCTCGCAAATAAAATATTTTATTCAGTTTTGTCGAACTTGAAAGCCAGCTGCATACACAGGAAAACAATGCTTCAGGTATACAAATCTGTCGTAAAACCTGCGTTATAGGAACCTAACCCAAGCATCCGCAAACATTGAACGCCTTCGACAGACAGATCCTGAGGCAGATAATCGGAGGGAAGCTAGATGGGGGGCAATGGCAACTTCGATACTGCCATGAGCAGTATGAAATTTTTGACGAGCTAGAGGCCGCGACGATTGTTAGACTGTGCATTTTCAACGGTCTGGATTTCGAAACCGCGGTCAATGGACCGAGAGAGTTGGAGGCACTTGTTACAGGAAACGATTATAACTATGATTACATAAGTTCCACTAGACTGATTTATGAACATATCAAAAAACTTCATTACAAGAATTTATTAATAGTAAGAGTAATTTTCTTAAGCGCAAACAATATGGGAATATAAATAAATAACTTTGTTTTTAAACCGTTGTTTGTAATTTGGATATTTCCTTATAATACCTGATGATATCACTATCATTACTCTGCCAACATTTTGTCATTCCGGGAACATTACAAAACTTCAATAAAATACGCATAATTTAAGCTGTTTTTTAGAAAATACATAATTTATTGCATTTATAAACTTTTATCTATTCATTTAATGTTAATTCGATTGTAAGAGATTTTTTTGAAATTTCTTAAATTTTATTCAAGATAATAGCTACTTGTTTTATTTTTTGACTTTTTTTTGCTTGTAGAAGATTTTATATGTATTTTTTTCATTATTGTTAATATAATATGGATACATAATATACCCATGTTATTAAACAATACTTAAATTATGTACTTTTTTCAGTTTTTGTTCATTTTATCAAACTTAGAAAAACGTTTCCGAAATGATAGCTTTCTGCAAAATATCCACTAAAAAACAATGTAACAATAAAAGTATAGAGTTCTGTGCGCTGCCCTGTCAAAGTTTATTAGCATACAAATTTTGATACATTATAAACCAAGAGTCATCATTATAGCTTGCAATTTTTTTTTTGTCCTAAAAGCAATCCTGACATTCGCAACCTTGGTGATTTTGAATTAGATTGGAAAGGTCGAGAATGACAAATCACAAGCAAGAAAACTTTGGAAAATGCTCTTAAAGAAGAATGGGATAAAATTACAGCCACATTTAACAGGCCATTAGTAAAACGAATGCCTAGAAGAAAGGCGTTTTAAAAGCATAGGGAGGTCAAATCAAAAACTAATTTTACTCAAATTCTTAAATTAATTGTTATTATATTATTTCATTCCCACTCTCAGGGTTTGGTAGACGTACCAATTCAAAATGTGTTCCAATCAGGGCTAGTTTATGCAATCCCTCACATATAATCTTGTTTCCATTTCTATCCGGAGTCGTACTATCAATTTTGATACCAGCCCTATCGAGAAGATTCATCTCATCACAATTGACTTCAAGATTCCATATCCTCACTCTAGACTTCTTCCGGAATATGCTATCCACTTTCGCGAAAACGCCATCTGGGTCCTGTGGGCTAATACCCCTCAATTTTCCCGCCCAATGGTTGCTGACATCACTACTGAAGTATGAACGGATTAAGTTCCGGACTATCCAATATAAACTGTACACTTATTTTTGTTTCATATTTCAAAAATGTTTTGATTTTCTTGTTCTGTGAAGTTTTTGGGAACTAATATATGGAACTGATTGCTTTAGATATTATTTTTAACACAATAAGAATTAATAATAACTAATTAGAAATATTTTTTATCAGTAATTTGTTTGTAATTAAAGCCCGAAAACAAATTTCATAGATGGTTACTCACTTCTGGTACTCATAATAGTTGCAAAATGACGTGACTGCATTGCAAATATGAATCATTTTATACTACACAAATTCTACGTTTCTTTATAAACCTGCAATACGAAGTAGGAATTGTCCTATATGCGTAACATGTATAAGTCTATCAATACTTTGAACAACATTTAACTATCTAAGTTTTCCTTGGAGGCTTTAGTTAGAACATCAAATCATCAGGGTTTGAGCACTATTTTATCGTATTGTTACCACTGGTCCAAATGGGCTGAATTTTAATATTCCGGTGCATTTTTTGATTACAAAACCAATTAAAGATGAGGAAAAATTCGATTTAAACATTTTTTCAATTAAATTCAATGTACATATTTTAATTTTGTCATGACAGATAGAACTACCACATTTTTTTCGTCAGCTTACAGCTATCAAGTTTATCTCCTTTAGAAGGGTATATTTTGAAAAAATAGACGGGTACCGTTCTATACAAGAATAGTTCTTCTATAGAAGCCCCATGGTGCTGGAATGGGCAAATGTATCAAAGTGAGGAAACATTCGATGTTAACAATTCTTCATTAGACGGGCACTTTTTTTTTTTTTAGAAGGACACGCTTCTTTCTTTTACGATACTCTTCTAAAGGAAATAGATTTGGTAGTTGTAAGCTGATGAAAGAATGTGGTGCTTCTTATCTATCATGTCAATTCTAAAATACATTAAACTTAATTGAAAAACTTTTTCCTCACCTCACCGGTGTTGTAATCATCAAGTTCACCGGCATATAAAATTTCAGCCCAATCGGTCCAGCGGTAAAAATTTGATAAAACAGTGCTTCAACCATCATCAGTACCAGTAACAGAACTGAATTTAGGAAATATGATCACTAAAGGTGTGTCCATAACGGTATTAGATGAGATAGAGACTACTTGTTAATCCCCTTAACACTGAAGTCCTTTGATTTATTTCTAGGATTTCTTTAGCAAGCTCCTTTATCATCGGCAAAATTTTCCATTGGAGTAGGTATTCTAAGCTGAAAACTTTTTTCTTTTTTAAAACATCAACTCACCTTCGCACGTAAATTGCCCGTAATGTTTACCGGAACTTTTATCACCACACACAACACATTCAATATTTTGATTTTTGCTGTCAATTTGCGATCCACCACCACTACTACTTTGTGAACTGTTCGCTTGTGAACTTGGTGTTGTGCTAGCCGGCAGGCAATCCTTTGGATTCACTAAGGGTGCTAAACTACCGCCACCACCAACGCCCGCACTTCCATGATGACCGCCCGATAAACTTGTTAGTTCTTCCTTGGGCGTTATAGAAGATGCCCCGTTACCACTTCCGGCTCCACTACCTGGACCACCGCCCGCACCGGAACTCAAACCGGTCGCTGATCCCGACACAGGTATATGACTGCTTAAATTCGGATCGTGCCATGCGCTAGGGGGTGGCGGGGCCACTAGGGCCATACTCCGCGGGAAACCGAGTTCAAGCGCGCTTAATTCGGATGATTGTGACCGGGGATTAAAAAACCCGGTCGCTGTGGACGGTGAGGCGCACATAACGCCACCCCCGTACACACTTAAAGAATTGTGGGTGATAATTTTGACGGTTTTTTCAACAACGCTGGGGAGAAAATTTGTACGATAAAAAGGATCCAGGCACTAGATTCTGTGCGATCAGGATCCTGATAAACTTGGAAAGGAGAGCCGAACGAAATTAAAAAAGAATTCTACGACGATTTTTTTCAGTCTTATGGGAAACGAATGTCACTACAAAGTCAGTGAAAGAAAATCATTTTATTATTCCAATTTGGGGTTGATGCATTTCTAAAGAATTTTCACACAAAACGCACTGATGGAATTTCATCAACTTCTAGCATTTATTTATCCTTGGACACATACTATTCTGCTTTGTTTCACTTTCCATCAACAGTCTGAACTTAATTCTTGTGTATTTTATTCTCATGAATCTTTCTAAGTCGCCTCGATTATTCTCGATCGGTAGCACTCAATTGCGCGCCAATTTGCTAATCAGTTCTAGTCAGACGTAAGGTCACTAACACGTCACTTTTTCGAACCGACACTCTATCCATAGGAGTTAAAAGCTGCGTTTTGTGTATTTCATTGCACAATTAATTGTGCAAATCCAGTTCACTAGATCAAAGAATCACCTCAACGCCGAACGATTTTCATTAATTAAAAATATCGACAATAAACCGAAAATCTTTATCGAATTAAAAATTTTAATTTTTTAAATATTTGCCTTCGAATTACATTAATATTGAAAGAAATCGATTAAAGTTTCGAGTGATGATTTAGAGTGCAATACATTGGCTAGCAAGCACACACGGAACCACACACGCAAACAACAGTGCTCTCGTAAGGCCTTTTAGAGCCTGACTGGCAAAACAGTCGGTGCCAAAAGGTACACGACCCGACCCGACTCGACCGTAACCGTACCGACCTGGCACATTACAGCACTACTATCTTTGGCTGACTCTGTCGCGCCACACATAGACAAGACGTGAACCTGTGCTAAAGCCGAAACCGGAGCCAGAACCCGACCCAAAACACACAAGAAAAACGACGAACGAGAAGCCAAGCCCTCCCTACTACTTGGCACTCGAGGCGCGCTGTCTTATCTGCTATATACTCTATAAAAGTATCTTAAAGATTCCTCCTCTGTTTTGCTGTTGCTGCAACCGTTGCTTCCCTTCGCCTACTCTTCCACATCTGAGAATATGTATGTGAACATTCGTTCCTACTGTGCGGTTAAAGGTGCTATCTTCTTCTTTGAACTTTCCAAGCAACCCTTAGTGCATATACGTGATGGAGACTGGTGGCAAAACATTCTCAGTCACAATCTCAACCCCCGGAACTTCCATTCCGCGCCTGTCCAGTTATTAAAAAAAAAAACACACAAATATTGAGTGTGTGTGTATCTTCAAGTAGAAACCCAACCGATTCCATTCCCCTCTACCGTTCAAGTCACATTAGATACACATTGAACCACTCAGCACCCATTGCTCCTATGCTTTTGAAATTCACTTCTAAACCGCCAGGAGTTCACGCGAAGTATCTTTCGTGGCCCGCCAAGTCAGGCGAGAGCAATGGGGCAATGGGAGCTACCTAGGGGGACGGGTTACCGAGGTTATACCCCCGATGCCATGGCATTTGTTCGTCGGCAAGATGCCACCTCCAAAAAGTCGTGGCCTCGTATCGGTTCGCTTCTCTGTTTGGTTCATTTCATAGCGCGGAAAATATTCTTCTCAACACTCTCGTTCCCATACAATTCTCCACCCCTCGTTTCAACCGTTTCGTCGCGTTTGTTTGTGCACACACTCGTTCTCTTATCTGTAACGCTATTTACTTCCCGGCCTTTGCATGTTCAGAAAAGATACAAAGAGAGTTCGCTGACGAGTGGCAAAAGATGCGACCATTGGAAACAAATACGAATGCCCCTGCGAACCGATTTCGATGCAATTAGCTTCATTTATTTAAAATTCGAACAATTACCAGTGATAAGCCAGAATTATTGTGATGTATCCTATAGGAATGCTAATCTCAAATCATTAGAAATATTTCTTCATCCCCATTAGTATTGAATCTCATTGCAGTGGAAATTCTAATTAGAATGCAAGAGTACGCGTGTGTATTTCCACGAATTAATCGGAAGATATTCCATCTGTCGTGTGACTTGGAAGAGGCGAAGGAATGTGAGATGTAGCGCTCTAAATATCACATGTGGTGTTAGAGATAAAGTAACTTAGTGTACGTACTCGTAGCCTGAAATATTTTCAATTGCCCGAGGTAATAATAGAATGGGATCAGTGACAACTGACAACGAACTTTGTAGCTCCGCCCCATGCACGAATATCATACCCCCAGAAGACGGAGGTCTATAACGGGATTGGCCTTTTGCTCGCTCTAATCATTTTGTTGGTGGCTGAAATGTGTTTGTACGGTACAAAGTGGCACGGCACTGACACTGCCAGTCCTACCATAGATTTCTTGGAAATCTCGCTCATGGGCTTTGCCGTCGTTCGCGTCACATACTCCCACGCAAAAGCATGTAAGTCGCTAGTGCAAGTACGTGCTGTCGACACGGCACTCGAAAAGGGGGAGGTTTGTGTGTCATAGCAAATGAGAGTATTTATTCAGCTAGAAGGGAGCACGCAGATCATGTCTGGTGGAACGGGATCAAATGTTCGCAACTAACTGTGACATTTTCTAGAAGCTATTTTCAGATGCCAGTCGAACCCTAGGAACTGCGATGTGAACTGAACGTTGCTGACACTTTGCTTTGCTTGCCAAGGGGTGTTGAGTGGTTGGAAATGGGTGGTATATAGCAAAAAGCCTGCAAACTTAGCATATACTCTGCTCCTTAGTGCTGGTATTAGTTCAGGCTAGTGTCACTGAAAATACGACCGCATATAAGGGGGGTTTCATTTCTCTTAGCTATCGTCTACTGCTAAACTAGGACTGCCACCCTGTGACCTAATACGCTTCCACTCTGACCGGATAACGGTCTGCATATAGTGGGAAGCCACCAAAAAGCCAGTGCCCGGGCATCCGGGCCATGTCATCGCGGTTAAACTGATGGGCATGGATCCTCCAACTCTGAGACTTTGCTATTCGCTTCAGTAATTTGTTGGACATCAGGAATGTCGGAATACAATTGAAAATATCCTTGATGCATATGAGCAACGATACTGCGAATAAATCGGACGAGGGCTGGTAAACAAGAGTCCTTTTGTTTCAGATTGGCCAGATTGCAAAGTGTATTATGTGTGCCTATTAACTAATTAATGTTTGACCTGGATGTCGATATTTGTGCGGATGATACAGGTTGGAGATTAAATGCATGGTCCAGGTTTGATATGAATTTTTGCGCATTTATATGTATATTTTGATGAGAAGGATCATTTCATGTGTTTGGATTCAAAATTGTATAGGAAAAATTGAAATCCTTTAGGCATTATAATTTAGAATTCAGACTGGTTTTTTTTTCTTGCTGGTTGATAAAAATACGACTGGCCTCCAAATAATGTTATAATAATCTTAACATAGTGAAAAGTTTCAGTTTGAATGCTTCCTGAAAATCGTTAAGAAGTAATTCCTGTATTTGCATATGTTAACTGATAAATTAATGCAACATGATAGGGGCCATTCAAGTATTAGGGGCCGTTCAAGTATTACGTAAGCACTAGTCTTTGCTTTGCTTATTTTTGATGACATGGGGGTGGGGGGGTCTAGATGGTGATTACGTTTGCAGTAGTTATTTACTTTTTTACACACATGGCAACCCACACATTGTCTATGTTTGAAAACGAAACCTATTTTCGGGGATTCCCACAAATAATGTATACGTTAACCCTCTAACAGGCAAGCCCGCCTTAAGGCGGGTTCAGTAAAATCTAGTTTATGCACGCAAATTAATTTTGTTTGTAGCAAACACGCAGCCCTGACTTTTGTTTTGAACGTACCCATGCACTGATAGAGATGGAAAGATAGCCGTGTTCCGTTTTCAGATGTTCTAGTCAGTATGATGTGAGATGCCAAGTGCGAAGTGTACAAAACGCAAGAGCATAGTTTTCAGTGTGGAAAATAAATATAAGTGGTGTGTTTATCAAACTAGAAAATTTATAAGTGAGTAAATATAAGTGTTTTTAATGAAAAAGCTTGTAAACAAAACTTGCTTCGCCTTTATTTTTGCTGCTAACTACATACAACCACTACCCGCCTAAAGGCGGTCTTGCCCGTTGGAGGCAAAATTTTTAATTCTTGTTCATTGCCGTTTCGTACGCAGACATGGCATCAAATATGAATCGAGGAAATGGTTATTGCTCTTCCAAAAAAATTGACTTATCTAAAATGTCAGCTGATGTAGTATTTGAGCTTTTCGAATCTATATCTGTCAATGAAGATACCACCGATTATGAAGATGATGAATTGGGATGTGATTTTGATGATGACCACATGGAATTGCCAGGTTTAGTACACCAAATTGATGAGTGCATTGAGTTGCTGGATGTATCTCTTGATGATGAAGCAGCTGAGACATTCAATAACAATCATCAAGTATCGATTTCAGCGGAAGATATCAATGTGGAACAATCAACATCGGGTTCACTCACATCAACAGTAGCGTCTGCGCCATCTTCATTTTCAACAGAACCATCGAAAACAGAATCATCCACCACCTTCCAACGACGTAAGAAACCGAGCAAACGACCTCGTAGTCCTCTCCCAGAATTTGAAGTGGATGCTGATATTCCTGACACCAATGCTGATGGGTATACTGGAACTGTGCATGAACTTACAGCACAATCAAAAGAGTGCAAATCGATTTTATGGTCAAAAAGCATTTATAGCTACATAAAAATGAAGTGGTGTTCCGTGGAAATGCAAATCTGCCATCAAGTTTTAACGATTTGGAAACACCTTACCAATGTTTCACGTACTTTTTTACCCAGGAACTTTTTGAAGAAATTGCAGAACAGACAGACTTGTACGCTCGGCAGCATGATATTCAAACAACATTTTCAGTAGCAGCTTCAGATATACGCAAATACATCGGCATATTAATATTCATGTCAATATATCGATACCCAAGTGCTGCAGAGTATTGGGGTCGTTATTCTTTTGAGCCGATTCGCACAGCAATGACATCCAAGCAGTTTTATGCGATTCGAAAATATCTACACTTTAACGAAAAGTCAAAAGAAAAAAAACGGGGCCAACCTGGATTTGACCCATTATACAAAGTTTCACCTTTAGTTAAACATTTCAATGCACGATTTGAAACAGTCCCTAAATTACCTCGATTGTGTGTAGATGAACAAATGTGCGCAACCAAAATGGTTTCTACTTTGCGACAGTTCATGCCAGCAAAACCCCATAGGTGGGGGTTCAAACTTTTCGTGATCTGTGACTACAGCGGATTCTCCTATGGTTTTGAAATCTATACCGGAGCTGGTAGCAACACCATTTTGCCAAATATGCCAGATTTAGGTCCAGCAGCCAATGCTGTTGTACGTTTGTCGCAAACCATCCCGAACTTCGTCAACCACGTACTTTATTTCGACAGTTTCTTTACTACATTGCCGCTGCTAATTGATCTCAGAAGCAGAGGAATTTACTCATTAGGGACAATTCGCTCTGGTCGAATTCCTTATTGCAAGCTACCTAGCGATAAAGCGCTTGCATAAGTTGAAAAAGGATTCTCTGTTGAATACGTTGGAAGTGCACATGGCGTAGATTTGACAACTGTTTTATGGAAGGACAATAAAAACGTCCGCTTAGCGTCTTCATATGTCAGAATACTCCCTTCCAAGAGCACAAAGGATATGCAGTCATCTAAGGCAACTCGGTTTGATCGAACTAAAACAAAATACGCAGAGATTGATTGCCCGACCATTATACGTGAGTATAATGGATGGTCTGCTTGGAAGGTACCACATCCGTTTGAAGACCCGTAAATGGACTTTACGATTATTTTACCATTTCATCGATGTGGCAATGGTAAACGCGTATTTATTACATAAGCGCATTCACGGCACCTCACCCTCATTGCCAAATTTTAGAGCTAAAGTAGCTTCTGTGCTCTGCGCAAATGAAGCTCCGAAAAAAGGACTTCACAACAAGATGAAATGCTAGAGGCAAAACCGAGCAATAAAACACACACTCCAGAGCCAGATATTCGATTTGATGGTTTGAATCATACGCCAGATTTTCTTGACAGGAGCGGTAAGCGAATGTGCAAAAATAAGGTTTGCAAATCCGAAACCCAGGTTTTTTTGCTGTAAATGCAACTTGAATCTGTGTCTATCGTAAACAAGAAAATGTTTCCGAGAATTTTATACTAAATAAAATTAATAAAGATTACTTTTGTTAATGGCTTAAATAAATTTCTTTCACCTTTGTATGTTTTTCTTATATATGTGTTTTTTTTCGTAACAGGGCAGGTCCGCCTTACGGCGGGGTGACTATTTTGGTACCTAGAACCTAGGATATTGAAAAAAAACAGATTTTTTCCCTAGTTAAAATATGTTAGTATGCACGAAATACACCCTTTAAAATTTTTTCTTGTTATATAAAAATTGGCCTGTTAGAGGGTTAAGGTACTTGCTTAGAACCGAGTAGGGGAACTACCGCGCGCTATTCACTTGGCCTAATTTCTTCCATCAATCTAGTCTTGTTTCGGTACGATTGTCGATTTAACGTATTGTAAGCAAAGCAAAGTAATTTAATGTTTGTGTTAACGTTGATCCACTTTCGCCAAAGTTGAATTGTTTCAATAAGATGTCCTTTAAATAGACAAATCCAAGTTATACCAAAAGTTGTTCGAAAGTTTCAAAAAATCTCATACAAATACAAAAGTACAAAATGTACAGAAATTAGTTAATGAAGTGTGGAGTAATTATAAGTTACAAGCAAAGTCCGACAAGGAACTTGATATTATTGTCTCCAAGAGAATTGAAGAAGAATTTCAAGCAGCGACTAAGAACAAATCCAATCTACTACGATTTTTCCAAGGTCAGTGATGAAACCATTTTAAGTATGAGTAAAGAAAACATAATTTTGACGTTTGATGATTTGCAGACATTACAGCCTACCTTTAATTTTAGAGGGTAATATTCATTAGATAGATTTATTCCTTATGACTGACTCCGTCGATTGGTCACAAAAATACAGGGTGTTAATTTTTTGTATATGACGAGTTCGATTCCCGGCTGTGGCTGTTAATAATCTTTGAATGCAGATTTTATGGGGCCTAAAAGAGTAAAAGTATTTTGAGTTTCTCTTACAAAATGTCTATTTTTTTTCAAAAATTTAGAGAAGGTTTGATGATTTGCAGACATTACAGCCTACCTTTAATTTTAGAGGGTAATATTCATTAGATAGATTTATTCCTTATGACTGACTCCGTCGATTGGTCACAAAAATACAGGGTGTTAATTTTTTGTATATGACGAGTTCGATTCCCGGCTGTGGCTGTTAATAATCTTTGAATGCAGATTTTATGGGGCCTAAAAGAGTAAAAGTATTTTGAGTTTCTCTTACAAAATGTCTATTTTTTTTCAAAAATTTAGAGAAGGTCTCTCAGCACGCATTATTGTGACTATAAGGGTATCACACCTTTACTGACGTGCCTCAATAATTTGTCGGCCCTGTATTTGATCGGATAAATGTATAAAACTGTAGATTCATTGTCGCTTTGTTAAAGTAAATGAAACATGGTCAATGTACTCACTATAGTGTGTATGTATCTCTTTTTAAACTTAATAAGGGAATCATTAGCAGTACCTATAGAGTGTTTTAATTTTTAGGCAACGAATAGGGGAAATACGGACAAAATGACATATATGGACAAAATGACACACTGGGCTTTTTTAAAAATTGGTGGGCTATGGTGCTTCTGTTGACATTGCATCACGTAAAGTTGGTAGCATCTGCAATCATGTGAAGTTAAGAGCGCCATTAGCTTAGTCGTGCCGGTGTAACAAGACAGAACGTGTTGACAGTGCATAAAAGTTTTTTATTGACAGTGATTTTTCGCTTGTTATGGTGAGTTTTACTTTGTTTATTTCGCTTATGTTTATTGACATCGATATAATGGTGCATTGCGTTGCAATACAAGTTGTTTTTATAATGAGTTTTTACTTTTCGTCGAAATCATGAACTAATTATTGTTTCGATATATTTTCGTACAAAACGACATATCATCACTCCGGGCAAAATGACATGTTTGTCATTTTGTCCTTCTTTTTTTTTAAGTAGTTACACCTTAATCTTATTGTATTCTTATTCATATATCATGCCACGCAACTATAAAAGAAAAAGTGATCGCCAAACTTGGAGTCAAGAGTCTATGCAGAAAGCTATTAAAGCAGTCAAGGAAAATAGAATGGGAAGACTTTTGGTGTCCCTCAGGGTACACTGAGGAGACATGCACTAAACACCAATAAAACTTTAGCGCCTATCGCTAAAGGCTTAGGCAGATTTAAACTGACGTTTCCTCCAGAAATTGAGAGGCAGCTAGTGTATCATTTAAAATTTTTGGAAACTCGACTATTCGGATTAACTCGAAGATCAGTCCAAGAGTTGGCCTTTGAATTAGCAGAGAAGAATGGGTTTTCTCACAACTTTAACATAGAAAAGAAGCGTGCTGGACAAGAATTGCTAGATAGCTTTCTAAGCAGGATTAAAGACATTTCATTACGTACACCTGAGCCTACTTCTACAGCCAGAGCACAAGCATTCAATAAACTACAAGCAACCAAGTTTTTCCAGTTATCCCAAGAAATTTTGAGCACTCACAACTTGAGCCCACATCGCATATATAACGTTGACGAAACAGGCTTATCCACCGTTCAGAAACCTCAAAAAATTTTAGCCACTAAAGGTAGAAAGCAAATTGGCTATCTCACCAGCGGCGAAAGAGGATCAAATGTCACTGCTGTGTGCTGCACAAGTGCCACTGGTTCATACATTCCTCCATGCATGATATTTCCTCGCAAGAATATGAAAAATCAACTTGTTGATGAAGCACCTACTGGCACACTTGGACTAGCACAAGAATCAGGATGGATGACTACTGAAGTATTTTTGAAATGGTTAAAACATTTCCAAGTACATGCCAAATTTAGTAAAGGGGATCCAGTTCTACTCATTTGTGATGGACATGCAAGTCACAAAGGCATTGAACCATTGACTTTTGCCAAAGAGAATGGCATTCATATGCTGTATCTGCTTCCTCACTGCACTCACCGTATGCAGCCACTGGACGTGAGTACCTACGGACCTTTAAAAACCTTTTTCCACCAGGAAGTTTCTAAATGGTTAAAAAATCACCCAGGTCGTGTAGTGACTCATTTACAAATGGGGTATTTATTTAACTTAGCATATGGAAAGACGGCTACAGTTTCAAATGCATGTAATGGCTTCAGAAGTACGGGTCTTTGGCCGGTCAATCCAGATATTTTTCCAGACTACATGTTTGAGCCTGCAGAAACAACTAATATTCTGTTAAGCAACATAAATGGTGGAAATACTGTGCCAAACGCTCATGATATCAGGCCCCGTTCATCAAAAGAATATTTCACAACCACTGATTCAACTTGTGTTTCATTGAATACTGGAAATACTTTGGCAACAAAGTCAGCTGCTTCAGCAACAACAAATGATAATGAAAGGAATAGTCTTATAAATGCAGGCCAATCTTTTGAAGAAGATGTAATCTGTTCCACTTCTGGTAATGATGTGACACTTGGCTCTGCTGAAAAAGATGTGGCAACTGCTGATTCAACTAGCTTATTACTGATCCAAGAAAATCGTAACAAACTCGTGGATAATAACCTTACTTTCGGAAGAGATGTCACTGAAACAACCGCAGATAGGAATTTGAGACCAGGTAAGTCTACGGACTCATTACCATTTCCTGTTGACACTCTTTCACCAGCACCACAAAGACTTTTCATGCGGGGACAAGGCAAAAGAAAGCCGAAAACTCAAAAGTCACACTGGCTTTTAACTTCCACCCCTAACATGGAAGAATTAAGAACAAAAAATGCACCTAAAAGTATCTCAGCAAAAAAGGAAAAACACGTCAAGAAGACATTCTTCGATGATGACACTGAAAATACAGAAAACAAAAATATTCGCACAAGACGACGAAAAAAAAATAACAGACAAGTCAAAAAGGTTAATTACACAAATGACAGCTCAGATGCCGAAGATTTCCCAATTGACAATGATAATGATGACGAAGACTGCCCCTCTATTTATTGTAATGATATTTTTTCACGTTCGAAGCCCGGAGAATGTTGGTTGCGATGCCTTACGTGTACTCATTGGGCTCATGCGTCATGTGCTGATGTCCCTAAGAGGACTAAAAACTTTATTTGTGAGCTTTGCATATAAGTAATTAGGTATGCCATAATGTTCATATAGTCTAGACAAAATGAATTTTGTGAGAGGGTGATAGAAACCTCAATATTTTTTTCTTTAGTTCCTATTTGATTATAATTAATTAAGAAGCTGAAAAGTAATAAATCAAGGATGATTATTAATTTCTAAGACTGTTTATAAATGAATTAATTAAATATATATGAATGAAAAACAAAACAGTATGTCATTTTGTCCGTACTTCCCCTAGCTGTAAGCCTGCAGACAAAACACAAACTAAACAGCCAGCATCAAATACTAAAACACAGGAAGAAGACGACATAAAACATGGAGTGGAATCAAAGCAGCAATGCGAAAATACAGATAAACAGCAGAGAACAAAACCTTCTCAGGAAGCTATGAAAAATAAGATTGGTCTACTCGAAAAAATCGGAATACTTTGTATTCCACCAAAGATACTATGCCAAGCTGTGTTGAAGTTGATAAACACATCATTAAGTTCCACGAAGTATTAAAAACAGTGAAACAGTTTTTAGACAGGATGATTCAAAACGTCGTTTCCCAAAAGTAACACAGAGATTGTATGGAAAGAAAGTTAGAAGATATTTGTCTTGAAAATCCAGAATTTAAAAAAAAACCTATCCCTGAGGGGTTCAGTGGGACGTCCTAACCTAGAAAACGATCAATCATTACTATTGAAAACAATTGCAGATATTGCTTTATTTGGGAGTGCAGCAGAGATGAACGGAGACGAACGGAATCTATTCGCAGTGTAAAAACTCTGGATGAACTCACACAAGATTTTCGTAAAATAGGATTTGACATTAGCCGAAGTGAGACATTTTCTTTTGATTCCCAGACAATCTAATTCTGCAGACGGAAGAAGACATGTGTCAACAGTCGCCGTTAAGCTCACTCGGGCTCAGGCTGATTACCACAAAAGCGCATCAATCCATTATTTGGAGAACATAGCATCCATATTTGGACCAGATGAAGTATTTTTCATATCTCAAGATGATAAAGCTCGGGTCCTTATTGGTGTTACTGCGGCAAATAAGCAAACACATCTTCTAATGCACATGGAATAGAGATTCGAATTGCCTGATCACAACTGGGTAATCGGCATAAATTAATACCATCAGTTTATGCTGGTATCAAAATCACTTCCAGTATGTTAGGACAACCGCAAGCCATTGGATATTCTGGACCTACATACATCGATATCCCAACTGGAAAGGATAGTTCATCTACTGCTAATACTCATGCTCAGGACTTCGAGACGCTTCTCGAACTTGAAGAGTTTCAAGCATTAGCTAAAACTGACCAGGGATTGGTAAAACCAGTGGTAATTATGAAGGTTGATGGAGGGCCAGATGAAAATCCACGTTATCAAAAAATTATAGAGTTTGCTATACAACACTTTAAGTGACATGATCTCCAAGTATTGTTTTTAACTACCAATGCTCCGACAGAAATGAGCGTACAACAGAGTAGAGCGCAGAATGGCTCCTCCTAGTCGGGAATTGGCTGGTTTGATATTGCCTCATGACCATTTTGGGTCTCATTTGGATGAACGTGGCGTTACAACTAATGAACATTTAGAAAGATCCAATTTCGAGTTTGCAGGAGATGTGTTAACTGAAGTATGGAGTTCAATGGAAATTGATGGCTATCATGTTACTGCGAAATATGCTGGGCCGCGCGAACAAGAACTTCCTGATTTCCCAGACGTTAAATGGCATTTTCTCGACGAGTGTATTGCTGTTGCTGCAGTCAGATTATAAGATTTTGCAAATACAGATTTAAAAGGTATTAATAAAATGATACATTCTTCATTTTCTTTTTCGATGGCTCTCTGAAACCAATCGTGCTTATTTCGGCATACATTTCTTTTGGCTTTAATTTCTACTATGTTGAGTTTCAATTGAACCTTATATTTGTTTTTTTCGCTTAATAATTAATACCTAACATTACTTAATGCTAATGATTTACATCGGTTATGCTACCTTTACTTTAGTCCTTCCCACCAGTACTGCAGCGCGTGGAGTGGTTCTTTGGTAATCTTCCGAATAAAATGTTGAAGTGCAAGGAATCCTTCCCTTCTAGGAATGGTTTCGGGGTTTAATTTATATTTCGTAACAGTTTAGTGGGTAGTCCTCCCAACCACAAAAAAAACGTAACTTCTTCCAATATATTTGTGAGCACTTCAGTACCCATCTACCTTCTTAAGCCAGTTTCAGTTATTATATGCTTTAAAAAAAATAATTTTTGCAATGTTATTTGATGGATAATTGGGAGCCTGAGTTCATTCTGGTTTCGTGAAGCTCGGAGGAATGCTAACGTACGATTAGTATGGTTGTCAACTGTGTCAAAAAGTTTCAGTGGATTGTCAAGTACGTATTTTTCAACTGTCTCAGTTCTTAGGCCCTTGTAGATGTTAGTGTTTCTAATATACCATGGAATTCTTAAGATCTTTCGAACAAATCTTTTTTGGTATAGTAGCGTTGGTCGTATAATATGTTTGTAAATGGGCATTCGACTTTTAAGGCTAAGTTTTTTGGGTTTAATGGGAGGGTATGAAGAGGAGAGAAGTCCAATGCAGTATCCGCATTTGCTTTGTATATGTTGATTTCATGTAAATTTTCTTGTCAATTTTAAGTCCAAGGTATTTAGCAGTTGGTATCCAGTCTATTGTTTTGTCATAAACGATAAGTCTCTGTGCTATTTGCCAATTTTTCCTTGTGATAAATCGTGCGGGTGTTTTGTCAGAATTAATCTTAATTTTCCATTTACGAAAGTATTCCAATAAAATATTTATTAATCGTTGCAACTTTGAAGCTGATAATAATTTTACTCCGAGAGGCATGGAGGATGTGTAAGATTTCCGATCTAAACTATCTGAATGTGTAAGATTTCCGATCTAAACTATCTGATGCCCAGTCAGCATCTGCAAATCCTATTAAATATCGGTTGTCCTTAACATATTTCAAACCAAAATGTTTTGTCCCCTTTAGATACTTCAAAATACGTTTTACATGTTTCCAGTGGGCTTCCTTAAAATTTTTATTAAATTGCATAATATATATCTGGGCGAGTTAATATTGACAAATAAAGCAAACTTCCTATCAAGTGCGCTGGTAAGGATACTGAAATGAACAGTTATCTTCCTTTCTATGTTTTAAATTTAACTCCATAGGTATACTGACTAGGTTACAATCTTTCATATTTAATGATCTACAAATTGTACTTTTTTTTTGTGGTAGGGAGGTGAAGGCATTTACGCCCGCCGAGTCTGGCAGTGTGGGACTCCCATGGAGGATACCCTTGGACTACCCACTAAACTCCTCCCCTGTCAATCTGAGAACCTAGGCTGGAACCGTTTGACACATTACTTCGGGCCAGGTCTCGTTTTGTTACGCCGTGGGGCGCCTTTAAGCTGGGGAGTCCCTTTACTAACGGGAGGGGAGAGGGGAAGAGAAAATGCCAGAAGAGCGATCCTCCAGCCCCAGCACCTCCGGCTGCTGCGAGTCCCTTTTATCTTTTAGGACTGCCCGGGCATAATGCGCCACCTGGTTCCATTTGTCAACTGATTCGAGCATCACCGCAACTATATTATCCGGGGTGAGCTCTCCCGTCTCCCTGTAGAGTTCCCTTCGCAGCCTGGCCCATTTGGTACACGCAAAAAATGTGTGACAGGCATTGTCCTCCTCTCCTGGGCAAAACTGACAATCGGGAGACCGTGACAAATTGTACTTGGGCTACAAAGAACTCACTATTTCTTTTTCTAATGCTCATACCTTAGCATTGTTTGGTCTCCCCCAAGTTTTTCAATCTAAGTTTTGACTTTAACTGGATTTTAAGTACAAAAAAAATGAAAGAAAGTATATATCCTTTAATTCTACTATTTTTATTTTAAATTCAGTATACAATTGTTTCGTTCTCTACTTGAGAACTTCCTCAGTACTACTATTCCCTAAACTATAAGTGTCCTAATATTTAAACTTAACTCTTTAAACCATTAAAATGAATCTTTAATTACATCTAATCCCTCAAAGTACTTTTACTTAATGTCTAATTATCTGATCCTTTTACCATTCAAGAATTTGTTTTTCCTTAATTACTACTTAACTACATTCATTATTTTGTAAGCTTGAATAGCCAGGTGTTTCCGTTACCTGGGTCGCCGTTACAAATGCCCTGCGTCTACCGATTGAATACCTCCAAACATTCTGCTTCATCAAGCTTCCACCCGTTTGTAACCGTTTTCAGTATGCTTACGTTGTCGGCAGTGATGTCATGTTTTTCAAGGGCTATATGCTCCGCCACTTTTGATTTGAAGTTTTTTGCATCCTTCTTTTTGTTTTTGTTGACTGCTTCCCTTAAGTGTTCATTCCAACTGACACCTAGTGATCTCCTCGTTTGTCCAATATAACATTCATTACATTTCGTACACGATACGTAGACTTCACTCCGCTCCATTTTAGGTATGGGGTCCTTAGTTGATCCAAGCAAGTTCTGCATTTTTGTGGCCCGGCTCGTATGAACTAAGTCGAAGTCTGCGTTCTTCAAAGCCCCCTTCATCGACGCAGGACATTTGGAACGGCGACCCAGGTAACGGATACACCTGGCTATTCAAGCTTACAAAATAATGAATGAATGGTAAAAGGATCAGGTAGTTAGAGATTAAGTAAAAGTACTTTGAGGGATTAGATGTAATTAGAGATTCATTTTAATAGTTTAAAGAGTTTAGTATAAATATTAGGACACTTATAGTTTAGAGAATAGTAGTACTGAGGAAGTTCTCAAGTAGAGAACGGAACAATTGTATACTAAATTTAAAATAAGAATAGTAGAATTAAAGGGTATATACTTTCTTTCATTTTTTTATGTTTGAAAGTTCTACTAAAGGCGGAATATCTTTAAATATAGGGATTTTAAGGGTTTCAGTTTACATTTTTAGGTTTTCAGTTTCCTCTTTACAATCAGAAAAGATAAAGAAATCGTCTACAAATAAAGCTATCATTATTCTAGCTCTATCGTTTTTCTTAAAAAACAAACAAGGTTCATATACTGATTTTTTTTGTAGCCTGAGCCTTTTAAGCAATCGTCCACCCGATCATACCATGCTCTACTGGATTGTTTTAGGCCATAAATGGGCTCTTTTCAACTTCAAGGTTTTTTTTCTGTAAGAACATATAAAATTTTCAGGTTAAGTCATATATACAGTGTAATGAATCGGCCCTACACCACTGGTGACGAATACATACACATTGCCGCCATGTGGCTTCCCATCTCGTGTCAGTTGTGACGACTTCCCATCCTACGTCTAGTTTTGTTGTGGGATGTCAAGTTGAGTGGACAGCCACATGGCGAGCACGAGTAAGTTCGGCTGCCAGTGCAAGACATGCAACAAAACAAGAAGTAAGGAATGAAAGCGCCGTATATGTGTGCACCAGTCGAGTGAGGTTGTTTGTATCGCTCATATTTTAAAGTGTCGACTGTTGTTCGTGTTAAAATCAGGAACAGTAAAATATGTTTTTCAAGGAAGCTGTGTGTTATTTTGACAAAAATTCAAAGGGAAGGTACGTGCAATAATGCCACACAGAAAATAAATTATGAATCGATATTTGCATTAGAGTTATTGGAAAAGGGTGATCCAGTTTTACCGGTTTACTTCAAAGGACGTATAGTACAGTCTCCTTTATCACTTTTCGGAGAAATTGGAGGCTAAACCGACGTTGATGTTTCTGAAATCCAATCGAGATTCAGTTTGCGGGATAATCAGAGTTGCTGAAAGTCATTACGTGTGGTTGCGAGCAGCACTAGCATTGATTTCCGTTTCACAATGCACCATGTTCTGAAATGCGTAAAAGAACACGTGCATCGGAAGTTTTATTTGCTTTTTTTTTTGTTTGAATATGAAAGGATACGGATCAGCTGACGTACCCTGGATCAGCCGACCGGCCACTGGGAAAATTCAGAAAGTGTGCAAAACAGGGTAAATGGCAGGTGTGGATACTATGTGAATGTACTATACTTGAAGGTGTCTATCCTACTCAATTTTGATTTGGCATCTTCTATTGTCATCTCCTCTTCAACAATCAAAAATTCAATGATCGTCCTTATTTTTTTCACAAAACTAGCTTTTTGAAGTAGTGCAATGTATTTATTCGTCTTTTAATTTTCCTGGTGTTTCCTGGTGGTGTTATTTAAAACAGAAGATTTGCTATCAAAACCCATTTTTTTTCACACCTAAATCTATCTCAATAAAAGCAGTCCGTAATCATCCTGCTCAAGATATTTCTAAATCCAAAAGCAATCGAAAATCCATCCCGCTCAAAATTTTTGCGAGCCTCTAATGATCCTTTGAAATTCAAAAAAAAAAAACAGAATTTATTTCGAAAGATTTTACAATTTTGAATTACTTTATAACTTCAAACAAAAATTATGTTTCAAAATTGATCAATTATTATGCATATATTTTCCGTTAGACATTAGCTCGTACATATTTTTAACGATTATTAAATTCGAAATATTTGGTGCTGATACGTTTGTCATTTATGCTAGTTTTAAAACGAAAAATTAAGTTACATATTATGAAATATTCGTAACGATGATGACACAATAGCGAAAAATTCAAGCGATTATTGTTTACTAAATACGAATAAAATATCGTTTATATTCTTAAGAGTTTAATTAACAGTTTATTTACTATTAGCTTCTATAAAGTTTTTCCTATTTTTCGTATTAACCTTGAGTAAACTTAATGTTAAGGTTTTGTTTCGCAAATAGAATTTTTTTTTACAATGAGCAAGAAAGCAGAAATTAGGGAACAACCTTGAATTGGGAAAATATGATTTACTACTTACATGTAGAGTTTGCATGCATACACGAATAGACCATGAAAATGTTCCTATAAATGCTAGTATTTTATTTAATTTAAAATAAGACTTTCAAAATTAAGAGCAGAATAATATGCACATGACTTTTAATAAAAAAAAGAGAAAATAATATCATCAATTTATTAATATTTTTATTGAAGTAAAGTAATTGATTCTAAGTGAAGAAAATGTATTGAATTCAATTATTAATTTGCATATATGTATAAGTAAACGAAGTGACAAATGATTTTTGCTGCTTTGTCAAAAGTCACTTCCCAAAATTTTTCTTGTCAACTATCCAGAAATTTTGAGTCATTAACTACTTCTATTTTTGTATAATATTTATCTAACTCATTAGATAATGATTAATATTTTAAAGTGTCTATAAAATTAATTTAATTCTTAATTAGACCGTTTTGATTATATCCATACATTTTGTGAAAATTATTCATACAAGTTTTCCAACCCCCCCCCCCAGTTACTTCATTTTTCGATTCATGTAATATTGAATCTCGTCAAAATTGTATTCGACCATTAATAATATTCAAATAGCATTTTCAAAATAATAAAAATCATAAATTGCTAGTGGATAACCAGGCTTTCTTTTCCAGCCCGCCCGTTTCTTTTCAGCAGGATGGAGAGTGTACGGTAGATATGCCGTCTCGAGGGTAGGGTTTTAAGAAATCCGCGGATTGCCGGTTTCGTGTCAAGAGCGGCACGCGGTACCTTAGTTTGCCTTGTCTTTTCATTAGCGTAGAGATCTCGGCATTGAATTGACGTAGTGTATTTTTCGGTACCGTGTCGGTAAAATTCGGGAACGCGAAATTGAAATTAGGTTTTTTGTAATTGACTGAAATAATGAAGAAAAACGGAATAAAGTAAAGTAGGTTTCCCTTCCGTATGTTTTTATTCCTGACGCGTTTGAAACGGGCATTTAATGATGGCTAAAATACGTTATTGAGCGTAATCCATTTAAAGGCCTGCGACCGAAATCCTCTTCGAACCAGCTGGCTGGCAAGCAGCCACCGCGAAATGGATTACGGGTGCACGGACTGGTTAACCGGTTGGTAACATTTGTTGGCACAACTTAGACTTCACGTCTAGCACCGATGAGAGGTCGGTTCCGACTTCGTCCCAACGAGTATAGACTGAAAATCATTACAATAGTCTCATCTAGACACCCATTTAAAAAAGCTGTGGTGACATCCATGTGAGTTATATCCAGGTTAAATTTAACACTCATGTGAACAAAAGTCTCAAGGTTGAATAACGAAGCACCGGTGAAAAAGTTTCTTTATATTTTATTCCAGCTTTCTGTGTAAAACGTTTTCCGACTAAACGATCACGATATCTCACTTTTTTGCGTGTTGTAAAATAATTTTACAAACCCCTACTAAATTCGCGTCCTGTCTGTCCGTCCGTCCGCTTGTCGCAGCACTATTTCTCACAAACTACTTAGCTAGAAACATCAAATGTAAAGTTGTGCTTTCTTCAAAGTTCAACTACAAAATTTTTTCATAAGGTGTTTAAGGGGGGTCTCCCCATCAGGGACGGATCTAGAAAATATTTTTGGGGGGGGCCCGATCAAAATATTTCAAATTATACCCTCAGTCCCTTACGAAATTCCATATTGCATTTCTGCGCACAAGTATCAGTTCATAGTAATTAAAAAGGTATAATATGAGCAGTTAACATACTCCATGTCCACAGTTACCTAAAGAAAAGTTCAAAAGTACTATGTGTTGCGTATTGTGCAACATCATATAAAATACGTGCTACTGTTTGAGATGATTGAGTTTAGATTAATTGAGTATGGATGTATGAGTAGTCATTTTGATCTTTGAACAATGAAAATATTGTTTGTATCGTGTTCTTCTTTAATTCACTAAAAAATATGATGATTCTTTATAATTAATTATCTTTGTTTGTTAAAGCGTAGTTTTTCATTGCGATTTATTGAAATAAGTTACATGCAAAAACAGTTGAGCATTTACAAAGTGATGTCTATTCGTCTTTTTTTTTCGCAAAAATATCCAGTACTTGATCACTAGTTACTGGAATATCGCGATGAATATTGAGTAACGCCAGCCCATTGAGACGTTCCTCTCTAGTTTTGTTTCGCAAATACGTCTTCAATCTGCGTAAAGTTGAAAATGACCGTTCATTTGAAGCTACCGTGACTGGAAGTGTAGCACTGATTTGAAGGAGCCGGTAAATGTGTTGGTAGAACTGCACATCACACAGATCGAGAGCTTCAAAAAATGTTTTTGGTCGCTCCCTGAGAGGAATTTTAATGCAAAACCTGTAACAGTACGCATATAATTGTATAATTTTGAACTACCAAATGAAAGTTGCATAGTTCCTGGAGCTATTTCATACCATTTCCACATTTTGAAATCTGATTGCATTTCTTCGGTAATTTCTGTAAATTCACTCAGCCATATTTCCTTGAAAGCAGAGATGGTCCTGTCTATTTCAGCTTCACCGATATCTGCACATTTTGCTGGGATAACATTTTGTATCTTGGAAAGCAGATCTCGTTGCTTTAAAAATCTCCATTCAAGCTCCTCAGAGTACTTATCCAAGAATGGGATGTAGATTGATCGCCTATAGTACTCTTCAGCATCCCCACCATAATTGTCTCGATTTTTCTGACGTCCTGCTCGTCGAGGAACAGTCAGTACGGCACCAATTGATTGAGCAATGTGTGTCACTGATTCGGAAATTCCTCGGAATGTTTCATCTGCTTTGGTACGCATGTCCTTAATATCATCATGGGCATCATTAGCGTATTCAATGCATTTACTCAAGTCACAGTCTTCTTTCTGTAAATTAAGACTCAAACTTTTTGTCAATCCGAAGATTGGTTTGAGCACTGTCAACGAAATTATGAACTGTGGGGTTTGAATTGCAGCAAGTAGCTCATTTGGCTGCATGCCATCAGATTTTACTCTCAGCTCATTCATTTCTTCTAGAGCGGATCCGATAAATTCAGTGCTATCGTAAAATAGATTGAGTGATGCAAGGTGTTCGATCCAACGCGTTTCGCAGAATTTCAAAATTACGAGTCTGCTTGGCACCAGTTTCCGACTCAAGTATGTGTTGCTTTAATATGATTCCAGCTTTGTTGCAATTTCGAAAGAAATTGACCACTTTTTTGACCGTCCCCAAGCAGTTGCGAATCGGTGCAATGTCACATGCGTGACAAATAGCCAGATTCAAATTGTGGTTTGCACAATAGAGATAAGGTGCATCTAAACCTGAATTTTGGACAATAGCTGCACATCCCTTAAACTCACCACTCATAGCTCGAGCTCCATCATATCCTACAAAATAGAACATTGTTAGTAACATATTTCGCAATTCCTCAATTTGTAATTATAAGATCGTTGTATACTAGACTAGTAGTTCACCTTGCCCTTTAATGTACTGAATCTCGATACCAAGTTTTTTCAAAGTTGTCAATAGAGTATTGGCCAGCCCTGCACCTGTCACATCCTCTACGGGTTCAAAACACAGGAAATCTTCTCGTATGACGTGTTTCCCTGCAACTTTTTGGACATACCGAACTCCAATAGAAAATTGTTCTATCCCACTTATATCAGTCGTTTCGTCAGCAGTGACTGCGAAACACCTCGTCTCATTTACACGATTCACTATTTCATTTGTAATTATGTCCCGCCCAGCATCAATGATTTCATTCTGTGTCTTAAAGCTCAAATAGGTTGCATTAGCTCCAGCTGTCAGCAAGTGGTTTCGCAAAAAATCATCCCCGCACTCTACTGCATAACGTAGAAGAGCTTTAAAATTTCCGTCGTTCTCTTCCGGCATCTCCAAGGACACAGGACCATCATCTCGACGACCACGAAGGGCTTTTCCTTGACGACAACAAAATAAGACTGCACGAATAATCGAAACCAATTTCTTTCTGTTTTCGATCTGCAACTTCTTGCGGCTTGAATCAATGTCACTAATGACATCGTTCTTTTGGCTTTCGTAGATAAGCCGAAAGTTGCTCGCATCGATACGGGCGTCGTCGTGATACTTCGCTGCCGCATGGTCTTTTAACTTCTCTAACGCTTTCTTCCAATTTTTCAAACCAATTTTGATGAGCGTGTTTGCATTTTGATGACGACCTTTCCCAACTTCCTCTTTAGCAAATATGATACACCATTTACAATACGCTGCATCTTCGACTGCTGAGTAAGACAACCACGGATACGTTTGCAGCCAGGACAGCTGAAATTTACGATTTTTATCGCTGATCATCGATGCTGGACACGCGAAAGAGGCATCTGGTGTCCATACATTTGCTAGAAGTTGATACTTCTCCTCATCGTCCAATGTTCTTCGACAAAAGCGTTCCACGTCATTATCTCTATCTAGCAACTTTTTCCCCTTCTACAAATTGTAAAAAAAAAAATATATACATGAATTCCAGGCATTTAGCTGATACAAGTTGAGATTTGAATTATAAAAAAGTCATTCAAATAATGTCATAAGCAGTGACTTATTCAAACACTGCAAACTTATCAGTGTGAATCACAACTATATTCAAAACGATATCCACTCAAAAGTGTTTACAAGAATTAATCTACATTTTGTCACTTGCTACTCATGAATATGCTAACCGATATTTATCCTTGAAAATATCGATATTCTGATACACCGATACAAAAATAAAAAAAAACAGAAACAATTTTTTGTTGATTCGTATTTTAACCGAATATTTCACGAAAATTAGTGAATAACTTTTTAAAAATTTTTAATTTTTTATAACCGATACCGTGAATTGTAAACATTGATATAATATCGGTGAGAAAAATATCGGCAAAAAAAATTGAAGAATTTTATTTGAAAATATTCAAAAAATATCGATATCGATAGTATCAGCGATAAAAATATCATCGCAAAAATATCGATATCATCAGCAAAAATATCGATATTTTGTATTATCGATAATATATCAACAACCCTAGTAAGCATTTGTATTTTACAACGGCCTTGTTGCCTGACTCCAAGTTTAGAGCCAAGGCCGTTGTGAATCAGAATATAAGAAACGCTGAATTTCTTTCCTTAACATTTCCATTTGTAATTGAACTTCTCGAATTTTACACTGTCAGAAAAATCAATACTAACCTCAAACTCTACTTTATCTGTTTGGTCTCGTTTCGATCGTTTTGCTGGCGTTGGTTCGTCATCGGGTTGTTCAACAGGCTTTTCCAAACTGACCGATTCTTTATCAAGGTTTTTCGGCTTGAAAAATGCAGTTATTTTCACTGGAGGCATTTTTTCAATATGAGGACCATGAGGGCTCACTGAAATTGCACGACTACTACGAAAACTCACACTGAACACACATCAAATTGGCGATACCTATACAGCTTAGGCGACATAGTCGCTATCTTGAGGTCTGAGGTCTTAAATGAAATCGGCGCGCTATTTGAATCACGGTTTTATGACTTCAGGGGATATCGTAGTGATATCATATAAATACGATTTCAGAATGGCTTTGTTAATTAAATTTATTTGCATACAAGATTATCAACATATCGAACTGATCGTAAATTTTATATTCATATTTGTTTTTTTTTCATTTCAAAATTTCGGGGGGGCCCTGAAGCCCCGTGCCCCCCTCTGGATCCGTCCCTGCTCCCCATATAGGGGAGTGGCCCCCCGAAATAAAAAAATTCATCAAAGGTAGCCGATATGGGTATCAAATGGAAGGTCTTGGTGAGAACTTTTCAAAACAGATCTTAATTTGACGCTTTTTGCGTAAAGGGGCGCACAGGGAGGGCAAATACACGAAAAATTTGTGATCCCCCTCCCTCGCGATTGGACACCTGTGATCCGAAAAATCTGAAAAAAAATTATGGAGGTAAGTGTTTATGACTACAACAACGAATACCTTAGAAGTCAAAATTCGCTCAGCTTTGTTAATAATAGCATGATATTCGAATTTCACATTTTCCCCAATAAAATCGTAAAGGTACCCTTAAACTGAATGAAACCCGACATTTAAGCAGTCCTACAAAAGATCCTTAAACTTTGTAAGCTTGATGAAAATCGAATGATATGCACGGAAGTTATAGCCATTTGAAATTTCGCCAATTACAACACCAATAACACATGATTTTGGTATTTTATGGACTTTCCATCAAATCAGTCACTGCAGTTTTGATTTGATCTTCTTGAAATTTTCAAATAAGGTCAAAAACATTAATATTTTTGAGAATTCATGATTTGAGTGATTTTTGTTGGTTTGCAACAAAATGGCGACCGTTGAAAATAGAAAAACAATGGATTTTCTTTTGAACGTGCACATCTCTTTGACATATTTCTTGACTTTATTCGTTGCTGGTGACAGCATTTCTGAGAAGTTGAGTACAAAACCCATCTGACATGAGCGTAGATCTGTCTACCCAACTTGTTTTTTTTTGAGTTCATATGAAACACTCTAGTATCATAAAGATGCACTTATTAACTGAAGGTTTTCAATTCTAAAATTAATCTGTCGTCTCGTACTTTTTGTTATGAATTGCAACATATCAAACACCTTGCATTTCCCACGCTCTATTAAAGTATCGTCTGAATAAAATCAGAAGCATCTCCTCATCCTACTACCCCTTGCATTTTGCACAGCAGATCACATTCAATTATTACCCACCTACATAAGAAATCGCTCGAAAAAGCGCAGCAGGTGGGCTACCGCAAGGTACGTATTCACTCAATCAATTTAGCAACCCTACTTGTCGTCGTTATTGTTGCCGCTGTGGTTGTTCCGCTTAAACGCCTCTCAACATTAATTTCAAGGCGTAATCCGGTCGCATTCGACACTTTAACCATCCAATTTTTATTGTCATTAGACTGCTCTAATCCGATGTTTATAACTTAGTGATTTTGGAATTGTTGCGGTAGTGCAACTGTTGCGAAGGTGTTCGATTCCCATCATCATAATCTTTGTGTCGTCAAGTCTTCTTGGCTCATCCAACACTGCCTGCGGTCCAGGATACGAGTTTGTGAAGGGAAGACGATTGTGAATGGAGAAAATTGCCGGCCGCCCAAGATGACAGACAAACAAACAAAACGCGCTGCCATAGAATCATCTCGTAATCCTTTCAATGTGGTGCTTAAGCGGATCAAGGGATCGGGGTAAATGGGATAGAAGCGATGCGGTGCTCTCTTTTAAGTAGATACCCTGGTTACAAAACGCAACCACATCATTACAATAGGACATTTTCAGTTCGCTTCAACGCCTTATCCTTGTACCAAAAATGATGATGAGATATAGTATATCAGGGATGAAGAATCAACGACGAAATGTTGGTTTGGTTTGCATTAATGATACAGGGATGTGTTTGTAATATAAACGATAAAGAGGATTTGCGTGAATTTGATTAGATCTTTGTGGGATTTTGGGTGAAAGGCGAATAGTGAAAGGGTTTTATTTTTACTGAGTTCTAACTCCTTTGACGAATGGCAGAAGTGTGCTGGACCGATAATGCTTCATTGGAGAATGTGGTGTTGGCTTAAAAGCAAAAAAATTAATTATTATCAATGATTTTTTGTCGAATAAGTATAACAGATTCACAAATAATATTTAGTGTTCCTTCATATGCATCGTTCCCAACTTCAATCGTTACGAGCTTTGCAAAGCAATTTTTGAAGATTTTCATCCACCAGCCTACGATGTTGGTGGTTGCCTATGACTGTTGCAAGAGAGTTTCAACGAGCCTTCAATTTTTCCTAGCATCCCTCTCAGAATAACCTATGAGGCTACCTTGCCATTCAACATCTAGTTGATTACACGTTTTTAATTGGTCACCCTTTGAATGAATGCCTCTTTGTCATATAAGAAGGTCTTAGCAACGTTGAGTCAGGGTCACTCAAATAATCATAGAAGTAAATCCCTAATTAAAAATTGAATAAAGTGCATGAAGTTATGAGTTTAAGGGGGCAGGGGGTTAGGTACCCAATGTTGGAGCTTGACTGAGGCTCACAAGAAGTTCCGCAAAAAATTGAACCCAGCTTCAAAGAAAAAAGCTGGAGAAAGTTACATCGAACTATCGGATCAGATTATGAGTTCGGATAGGGCTTCAGTAACAACATATGACCTAAGGTGTCAAGAAAAGGTCAAAACAATAGAGTTTGAATACCTTTTCCAGCTTTTCGTACTTTTTCAATCTTACTGCAGAAGGTCTTTCAGTTATACCTGTTCGTTCAGTGCGGGATCATCAAATACTCGAGTAGGAATTCAATTGAGGCAGTAATTAGGCCCTAATTTGGCATGCCTAAACGGGCGGAATCCGCATTAGGCCTCTCATGCCGAACCTAATACATTACCCCATCATTGCCTAAATTAGGCAGTGCTGGGGCTTGCCTAAACAGTTCTTAATTTAGGCTGTAATGGGGCTTGCTTAAGCAGTTCCTAATTTAGGGAGGGATGGGGCTTGCCTTAATAGTTCTTAATTTAGGCAGTGTTGCGGCTTGCCTAAACACTTCGTAATTTAAACCGTATAGATATACCCATATATACATAACCTCAACAACATGGTTCTAGCGCAAATTATATGCAGGAAAATATTTTAATTCAATTTAAGCATGCTGCATTAAGGCACCATTAGGCCCGCATTAAGCATGCCTAACTTGGAAAAAAGTGGTCAACGCCTCATCACATCCAAGCTTAAAAGTATTTAAAGTTATGCACTCTCATCTTCTACATATAATTGTCATTTATTACCACGAATTTCACTTGGTTCGATTTTACACAACAAGAAATTTTCTGTTTAAGATCTGTTTAGGCAAGCCCCATCGATGCCTAAATTGGAACTTTATTTGGAAAGTGAAGAAAATGGTTGCCCAGGAAACAGATTTTTCGTTAGCAAATCGTAAAACGATCATAAGACTATTATATGTATAACTCTCATGAAATTATCGTATCATTGTTAAAATTCTACTAAAACTTTCGTAAAACGACCGTAACACACTAAACCATCACAAAACAATCATTTTTGACGAATGTTTGTAAGACTATCGTTTTTGACGAATGTTCATAAGATTGTCACATTTGACGAATGTTCATAAGACTATCGTTTTTGACGAATGTTGGTGAAATGCCAAGTTCTTACTAAGAAATGTTAGTGTTGACCATACTTTCCACAACAAAGTGTTACGCGGTAACGCCACGTAGGTTAAATTTGCGATGACCATGAAGGGAACTTGGCACGATTTTACGCAATCAGCCGCGAATAAACGCAAACCCCCCAAGCAGAAAGCGTAAAGTAACGTACATGAAAATGTATTAGATATTATGAATTTGTATTATGTGAACTAAACATACACAAGAGAAAAGCGTAAAGTAGCGTAAAGAAAAATCTGTAATGAAATGAGTTATAACAATGAATCTGATATAGGTGCCTTATGTTGCAAATGTACAAAAGAATCGGCACAAAATCCCACTATATTTATATCGGATTACGCGAAGTTGAAAAGAAGGCGCGCGAGGACAACGGTATCAATTCGATTGAAATTGTGGATACTAGGATGAATACGACAAAGGCGAACTTGACAAATAATTCGTTATTTAAGACGGCGGGTCCGATCAAACAGCTCCCACCGTGACGTGGCTTATCCTTGAAGCGACAAGTTGCAAAAGGAATACGGAACAGTAATAATGGCAGTCCCAAAACCCTAAATCTCCCATTAGTTTTGGTAAAGATGATATCCTTGTCGGAAATAATAATCAAAAATCCCGTCGTGTTGCTGGAGTTCGGACACACATACCAAGTACAAGTTCAATGGAGAGACATTTGCAACATTATGACGGACCCTCACGAAGAAATGCAGAGCTTCATATAGAAACCCGTACGGGTGTGATGGATTTGCAATGCACATCGAGCCCGAACCATGATGGAATAAGCCCACAATATCATAATAATAATAATAAAAGCAACAACAGTAGGAAAAGCAACAGGAACGTCAAGAACTACTACAAATACGTCTTAATGGTCCGCTAAGTTACGAAGATGATCCGCCTGAGATGAAACATTCAGTAGATCTATCAGCGTGTATAGCTTGTTCGAATAATCTCTGAAATGAACTTCAGCGCAAAATCTTGATCTATAATATCATCCACCAGCAAATATTCGCGCTCGTACTCCTCGTTCGATTCATTTCTGGGGACAAAGTCTAACATCCAATCAAAAAGTATAATCACATTGTTGAATGCGTGTGGAGCACTAGGTGTTTTCGGCCAAGGCATGTTAACAGTGTAAGGGTACTCAATGTGAGATAGAACTGAAACTATATCGCCGATAGAATAAGCCCCAATGGAAAGACGGGTACTAGTAACAAACTCGAGAAAATGCATGAATATTGTACGAAGTTTTTCGTGGACATGAATTTCAGGCCTCCACGCTGAAAGAACTCTTTACCCAAAATATCTTCGATTTCGTGCAGATATTACACGTGCAGCTTGTGTTTGTAGAAATTTTTTATCAACCAACGGCATCCGTTCCTTCTCACCCGTCATCATATAATTGGCACTGGAATACGGAATAATGCGATTTGGCGTTCGCATTGGAGTAACATAGCACTAGAACTCCTCCATCCCTTAGTAACTGAAGCCGTCAAATACGCTGCATTATTTATTTGATCATCAGAACATGCTTGTTCAAGTGATTGTTGGCGCTGCGATGGCCTGCGGATTGGTTGCACTATTTTACTGATCCTTGAAGATTTACTAGATGAAGGCTCGTCAGAACCTTGAGTTTTTCTTCCTCTCTATTTATATGGATTAAAAACGAAATCAAATCCAATAAACAAACCGTTTTCTTCAGAATTCACCGTCACCATTCACCATCATCAGGAAATGAAAGTCACAGTCCTGAATATAATAGCCCGCATAGTGATCATAGCTAGGTATACATGATCGAAAAATGGTTTGGATTTACCTGGATTGGGTGTTGAAACTACAAGCGATTCTGACGAGAAAATGTTGTATATGTTGGTGATAGAAAACTATCCACAAATCCATCAGACAAAGAAAGAGCACCCAAAGTGAATATCCTACGCGAGGCGGCGAAACTTTGGGAGCAATTGACACGATAGAAGAATCAAGTGCAGGCGTTGAAGCAACAATCTCAAACCAAATTTCAGCGATGACAGGCCCATCTGAGGAATTTCCCAAAGCAACAAACCTAAACTGTCGGTGAATTGTCTCACTGACATTTCTCCAAACTCGTTTAGTAGGAGTGAGATTCCATGAACACCCAAAGCACCGATTCTGTTGTGGAAAACTACATAGCCAACCACAAGTAGTGGAATTTTTAAGGTCCTCCACCAACCCGAATGAGCCGTTGGTCAAAAATCCAATAAAAGGGGACGGAAGGATGTCCCGTTCTCCTTTTGAGCATTTAAAATCATCCGGTGAAAAGTGCAAGTGGAGGCAGGAATCGAATGGAGGAACGAGATCAGGAACAAGATCGATAAAATTGGCAGTGAAGATTAGGAACGAGATCAATAAAATTGGCAGTGGAGATTAGGAACGATATCAATCCAATTGGCAGTGAAAAAAGCAAAAAAAAATTATTTAGGGATCCCCACATCAGCGGTAGTGGAATCAGCGTCGTAAGTGTTGGCCAACCGTTTTTCTTTTTTTCAATATTTTCTTACATTAAGGGATGAAGTTCAAGACTGATTGAATTGAATTTTCCGGTTGTTTCCTTTACTTCTTTTATTTCTGTTTAAGCTACTGTGAACTTTCTGCTGAGGGGGAAGATATTATTTTCCCAAGAAGGGAATTTACTGGCGTCGTTTGAAGTCACGGGATTGCCAAGTGCCCGTCGTGGTCAGGCCACGCTTAAAGTTTTTCCTGGCTTTTCAAGTGTTTCATTCAGGGGTGGTAGATAATTACAATTTGGTAGAATAGAATTTCAGGTAAGTAGGATTCTGCTCTTTGTTCTCTGGGGAGCCGTAACCTCGTTCGCTGGCTCCAATTGGGCTCCAAGGGTGGATGAGTGGTGCCTCCGCCATCTCCGATGGAGCTAACCGGGGCCGAGAAGAGCCTGATCGGAGCCCCCCTTGAAAGCGATAATAAAAGGTTTTTCTGTTCAGGAATTATAAGGGAAAACCCCATTAGGTCAGTGCCTAAAGACGTTGTCTTTAGGAATTGATAGGGTAATGCGTTACGTTCAGCATTAGAGCCTAATGAGGGTTTTCTTAACAAATTCTAAACTGAACCAGTCTTCTTCTTCTTCTTCTTTTTCTTCTTTGTAGCACTACAGCCCCTCCCGAGCCTTCACTTCCTGCAAATAGTGCTATCTCGGTCCATTGACGGCGTCCTCCAATTCCGAAATCTGAGCAGCGATGAACTGTCTTTGCTGACTGAGTCAGACCAGCGTTGCCTCGGTTTCACCACTGGTATCTGGCCTTCAGTTCTCCCAACGATTACCTTCTTGGGTGTCCGTTGTTCGTCCATACGATTCATGTGTCCAGCCCATTGCAGCTTCCACAGTTTTACAATCGTTGAGACGGCCGGCACGTCAAAAATTTCATACAGCTCATGGTTGTATCGAATTCACGATTGATCCGCATTTAGCTTTTCTCCAATTATTTGCCTCAGGGTCTGTTGCTCAAATGCGGTCATTGTATTTGCGGATGCTTGAGTTAGGGTCCATGTTTCACATCCATAGCATAACACAGGTCTTATCCCAGATTTGTATGCTTGGCCTAATGGAGTTTCCCTAAACAAATCTGAAACTGAACAAGTTTAGGCGTGACTAATTAGGCCCGCATTAGGCATCCCTTGCTTAGACATGACCCATTAGGTCCGTTGACCGCGTCATCCAATTCCGAAATCCGAGCAGCGATGAACTGTCTTCGTCGACCGAGTCAGACCAGCGTTTCCTCGGCTTCCCCACTGGCCGCCGGCCTTCAGTTCTCCCAACGAATACCTTCTTGGGTATCCATTGTTCGTCCATACAATTCATGTGTCCAGCTCATTGCAGCTTCCGCAGTCTTATAATCCTTGAGACCTCCGGTTCGTCAAAAATTTCACACAGCTCATGGTTGTTTCGAATTCGCCATTGGTCCCCGTCTAGCTTCGCTCCGATTATTCGCCTCAGGACCCGTCGCTCAAAGGCGTTCAATATATTTGCGGATGCTTGGGTTAGGCTCCATGTTTCACACCCATACCATAACATAACATGCAATCCTATCTACATCAAATTTGAAGCTATTTGTTTCATTTGAAACAATCAGCACGGAATATTTTTCCAGTTGGGAGTGGGAACAAGTTAGGTATACAGAGAACCATCTGCACCGGCATCACGTTCAAGCATATTCGTGAAGCGACTTTTCAGCGTGCGTTTTTTGTATTTTGACATACTATAATAAACAGTTCTTTATTTCCATCTTAAATTTCCTTAATGTTTGTGCATCCTTAGTTGATTTGGTCGAAATTCAATCGTGAACGGTTATGTAACAATTTTGTGAATTAGCCATGATTATATTATGTGTACTGTCAGACGATTGGGATACTATTGTATCAGCTCTTTGTGACCAACCAGAAGACAAATTCATATGTGCAACGATTAAACGCCGCTTACTAGCAAGAGACTGTAGAGATCGAGAAAATAATAGTAAGCAAACTGCAGTATCAATAAAAGCTGGAAGAAAATTATAAAAAGAAAACAGATATGAGCAATCATTCGGTGAGAATTAAAAATCAAAAGTATGCCAGAACATGTTTTTATTGCAAAAAGATAAGTCACATCTTACAAAATAGCCGGAAAATCCTCTGAAAAGCGAAATTCTGTTAATATGAGCGCTTTTTGTGGGGCAACTAGGAAATGCAATAGCAGATGAATTGTAGACTTTGGTGCAATGCATCACCTAGTACCTGATGATGGCGGACGATAGAAAAGCGAGTACTGTGGGTAAACGTATCTTAGATGGAAAAGTTAAAGGTAATTCAGCATCCATAATGACGTCGATAACCTCCCAAGTCCGCATCAATAACCAACTCACCGATGCCTTTGATGCAAATATCGGACTAAAGCAGGAAGATGGGCTGGCCCCATCGCTACTCAATTTGGCTCTGGTGTACGGCATAAGGAAGCTACCTGTCAATGCGTGAGGTACATTGATATACAAGTCGAGCCAGGTAGTAGCCTATGCGGATGACATCAACATTTTGTCACGGTCATTAAAAACTGCCGAAGAAGTTTTTCTGAAACTCGACAGTGAAACAAAACCAGTAGCGCTACAAAGCAATGAAAATAAAACAAAGCTCATGACGCAGTTGGGGAAAAATACCTCAAATACACAAAAGATCGCATTTGGTGAGTATAGTATCAAAAATGGTAGCGAATTTGTGGATTTAGGCGCCAAAATAACGAAAAAGAGTAACGGAAGAGACGAAATACGCTAAAGAATACAGCTTGGAAATAAAATATTTTATTCAGTTTGTAATATACATTTTATTCAGTTTGTAATATACATTACCAGTCGATCAGGAGTGGCGGCTCCTGAAGAGATAAGGAGATCACCTCGTCGTTTGTTGTTTTGCTAGTTTAACGTAAACTACATCAGTCAAGTTTCCATCCTTTAGGCAGAGATGAGTGGTTCACTTCAGCCACTTTAACATCTTTAGATTTGGCATTCCCCGTGTAATGCAACGACCTTCTTTGGAGAAAGCAAAGGTTGCATTTTGCCTAATGTTTGCGTTTGTCTTAAGCCTCCGTATCCGCGAACTTTAAGGAGACAAAACAAATGTTGAACTACTGTAGAGTAGCTTAATTGACACAGAATAGAACATTTCCAGAGATGATAAAAATTGACCAGTACGACTCGTAGAGTAGAGTACGCATGATAAATATTTTGTAGTGTAGTTTCGTGGCTCGACAAGAACCCGCCTCATATGATGCCGCAAATAGCTAGTCGACAAGAAGATGTACGCGGTCGTTAAGCGAAGCTAGTCAGTTGAGCGCGGCCTTGTTAGTTCGCTGATACTTGTGCCATACAATCGGCACCCGTGTCCTACACGAATTTTGAGAAAAAAAATTCACCACAAGTTTTGACGATCTTGAAGACCAGCTGCATACACAGGAAAACAAAGCTCCAAGTATACAAATCTGTGATAAACCCTGTGTTTTGCTATGGGTGTACATGGACCCTAACCCAAGCATCCACAAATATATTGAAAGCCTGTGAGCAACAGGTCCAGAGGCGAATAATTGGAATAAACCTAGACGGGGACTAATGGCGAATTCGATACAACCATGAGCTGTATGAAATTTTTCACGAACCAGAGGTCTCAACGATTGTAAGACTACGTATGGACGAGCAATGGATACCCAATAAGGTATTTGTTGGGAGAACTGAAGGCCGGAGACCAGTGGAGAAACCGAGAAAACGCTGGTTTGACTCGGTCGACGAAGATAGCTCCTCACTGCTCGGACTTCGAAATTGGAGGACGCGGTCAATGGACCGAGATAGTTGGAGGCGCTATTTGCAGGAAGCGAAGGCCCGAAAGGGGCTGTAGGGCTAAGAAGAAGAAGAAGAAGAATTCAGCATTTGCGACCAGATTCGACGCAAAAAATACATTTCTGGTGCCAGGTATTAATTATAGCATTTTGCCAGTCCAACAATTTATTAACAAGTTAGGTAGACAGACCTACGCTCATGCCAGAAGACGATTTGATTGGAGAAAATGTGAAAATAATTTTTTTCACGTTTTTTAGATCACAGGTGTCCATTCGTGAGTGAGGAAACACATTTTTCATGTATTTCCCCCCCTGTGCCCCACTAAAGCAAAAACTGTCAGTTTAAGAATTATTTTGAAAATCTCTCATAAAGAACTTTCATTTGATACTCATATCGGCTACCTTTGAAGAAATTTTTTTTCCATCTCCAAAACTATTTTTGATTCACCATATTCATTTCAGAGCTGTTTTTCAACAGCCTACATTCATGATTTTTTTCAGACTTTTCGGATGGAAGGTGTCCAATCGCGGGGGGGTACGCCAAAAGTTCGTACATTTCTCCTTCCCCTATCCCCCGTGGTATCGATAAGGCAATTTTAATACTTGTTTTGAAAAGATCTCATTGAGACCTTTCCAACGACACCCTACGCGACTACCAATGGTGGAATTTTTTTTTGAGGGGTCACCTCCCTATATGGGGAGACCTACAATCTTTAAATAACAAAACGATTCTGGAACTTGTTCATGCTAATCTCATTGGTCTTTTCGATATTTCATATTGGGGAAATAAATATTTATACATATATACTTTCCATCATCGATGACGCAAGTAGATACATCTTTGTGATATTTTTGAAAAATACAAGTGACGTGTTGTGCGAATTCAAGAAATGGAAAATCAAAATGGAAAAGCAAACTGGAAGAAGTCTGAGGAGAATTTGCACCAATAATGGTCTCGAATTTCGTTTGAAAAATTGGATGAGTTTTTGCGAGTCTACGGGAATGAGACATGAAACGACAATGGCCTATACACTGCAGCAAAACAGCATGCCTGAGCGATAAAACAGAACATTAAAGGTTCAGCGAGGTCACACATTCAAGGAGGCGGTCTTTTAAAGGGCTCATGGGTGGAATTAACGTATACTGAGACACGAATTGGCAAACATAAATTGTGAACGGGAAGGAAATGGATGCGAACGTTGTGATTACATTCCAAAACAAAAATGCTCTTCAAAACTATCCAAAAGAGCAGAACGTGGGACTCTTATTGAAAACGCTGTGCATGGTTGAAGTTACCGTATCTGGATGCCAGAAACGCAACATGTCCAAGAGTCACGGGATCATGTTTTCAAAGATAATTCTCCACAACAGCTGACAAATTCAAACAGTCATACGATCGAGGATATTAATATGCAGTACTTCCATGAATCGACTCTACAAGACGATACAGATGATCTCCAATCAACTTTGCAAGGCGATACAGATGATCGTAACAAAGAAAACGTACTAAATGGCATAATGAATCCGAATCATAATGATCTACCACAGCGAGAAGAAGAAGCTGCTTTTGAACGTAAAGCGTCTGAAGAAGTAATTGACACAAGCGAAATCCAAGATTACTTAGTTATGACAATAATTGTATAATATACTACAAGGGTGAGTAATCACGAAGCAAATGCCCAAGCGTCCACAGTTCAGAAAGATGAGTGAGTCAACGAACAGCGAAGCTTCGGAGTGGATGAAAGGAATATTTGAGGAAATTAACTAAATAACAGCGCAAAGATCATGGAACTTAGTAGAATAACCTCCCAGTACTACGCCAGTTAAATGCAGATGAGTATACAAAAGAAAGAAAGCCGCCGGCAAAGAAAGTTTCAAAGCGCGCTTAGTGGCTCAGCGTTGTAGCCAAAGAAAAGGGGTGGACTACGGTGTCATGTATGCACTCTCATATCCAGCTTTAAAACAATGCGATTTTTTGTTGCTGTATGTGTTGAAGAGAATTGGAACATCAACTAATACAATGTAAAGGGCGCCTACGTTATTAAATTGTCAGAGGCCTTACAGGGTCTGTTGTACGGTAGAGACAGAATTTTTCTTCAAAACATTTTTGACCACGTTTTAAATGGGTAATTTGAGTCGGTAGCTGAAAGACTGTTTTCGAGTGTAGTCTACTCGCGTCAAGACCCAAAGCCAAAATTCCTCTCCAAACTTGCTGGCCGACAAGCAGCCACCTCAAAGTAGACTACAAACATGCAAACGTGTAGGTCTTAACGGGCACAATTCATTGATGTTCCTCAAGACTTCACGTCCTTAACTGATAAGAGGTTAGTTTCAATTTTCCTTGGAAAAATCACTTAGTATTCGCCTTAACCCACAAATCGGTGACAAAAACTTGAGCAGAACACGTAGTGTGCAAAAATCAAGAATATTCAATAACACAGAGGGATGAAAAATAGTTAAATAGTGGGTAAAAAAACAGCCGCGGTGAGTACGTAACAGAATGCAGCAACAGTGAAACTACCGGAGTTCAAGCCTAGGAGTGCTATACTATTTTCCTCGCTCATCGAACATTATTTCAAAATGGCGAGGACTACAACTGAGGAGGTGGAATTCAGTCATGCAGTGTTACCTCTCGGTGTACGTTATATAATTGAAGTGAAAGATATAATACTTAACCCGCACCCAATAAGCCCATTTGCAACTCTAAAGAATACATTAGTGACACACTCAGTACCTTGCAAGCGGATAAAATACGCGGGCTACTCGAGAAAGCTGTTATGGGTGAACCAAAACCATCACCATTTTTACGCAAGCTACGTGGTCTTGTCGGTACACTGTTCAGCGACGAAGTGATACGCATCATTGGGACCAGCTGGTTGTCGGTGAACGTCAAAGCCATACTGGTGACGCAACTGTCTTAAACATTCGCCCGTAGACCGGAACTGATCTGATAATTTAAAGGGGTGCAACCGCTATCGTTGGGTTGTCGTCTCCGATTCCAGTTAAGCCGACGGGGACTAGCATTCCCGGGGTACCCGAGTCGCTTATTTAAACTTAATTCGAAACATAGTGGCTTTGTGATTGTTCGATAACAAGATCAACTCATTGCTGTGAATCTCAACCCTGGAGGTATACTCAGGTACCACGGGCAGCTGATGGGCCTCCATCTTCGGATGGTCAGCTGATTGCTTGCGGCCCTTCGGGGAGTATCGTGGTGGTTTTGGTGCAAACAAAGGTTAGCGTTGACCTTATAGCGTCAGATACAGCTATGTTTTGGATCTACCAGTATGAAAGTTGAAAGTTCCTTCAATGTTAACTGGTCCCAAACTTGGGGGCGATGATTGGCGTTTAAACTAACTGCAGTCTAATGGTGACCGTGAGGTTGGGCCCAAAATGGCAGGTACTCACGTTAATCATTCTTGACTTATTTCTCAAACACTCGACCAAGTGGCGGAGTTTGTGGATACAGTCACATTAACGCTGATAAGCGACGCGCAAATCGACCAAATCTCGCACGGCACCACCTCGTTTGAAACCACACTCGTTCTAAAAATGGCGCAAATGAGGCTAAATTTTCGTAAGGAGATGGCGGAGATCATTAAGCATGAGATTAATGCCTTGCAAGTCTCAAATCTTTCACGCAGTCACAGCCACCCACGTTTGAACTTTCACAGCCACTCGAACATAAAATCGCGAATTAGTGAACACTGCTGGTACCATCAATGTTTCGGTGCCAATGCCAAAAAATGCAAAGCACCATGCACATTCTTGAGAAATGTGAATAGTGGTCGGTGATGGCGATCAGCGATAACATCCTAAACTCTTGCTACTCGATCAAAGCTCGAAAAAAATTTTTCTCGTCGATACTGGAGCACATTTTTTCGTGATTTTGCAATTGTTCATGCGCGGCCTGCTCCGAAAGAACCTTGGACCATGGCACAGTTTTGTGTAGAATTTTGTGATTTCTAATGCACATTTTAGATTACTAGTTGACCTTCAAGACGGGCACCTTATCGACAAGCTGACAAAACTCACGTTCCGTGGACGGGTTTTCGAAGGCAGCGGGAACAGACATTACGTGACCAAACGGAAAAATGCCACATTCCAATAACGCTAGGAGCTCCCATGGCGCCTCCCGACTGACACGTACGGCACAGTACGCGCTTCATCCAGCAGCTGGTCGTCGCCATTACACATAGCCTCGAAGAAGGACGGAATTGGTGCCCATGTGCTATCGAGCATTACACCAGCGCGAACCATCCCGTGTCGCTATTCTGTGCACCATATTCACGATTTCGTTCAATCGCTGCGCGCTAAGAGGATTTTTTCAAAAATTGATTCAGTGCACTCGTACAACCAGATTCTCGTTGCCAAGGAGGACGTTGAGAAAATGGTAATAACAACGCTGTTTGGCCTTTTCGATTTTTTGCTCATGAGCTTCGCGCAGCAAAGCAACGAAGAATTGAAAGCACTATTGAATTCGGGAACAGGCTTGCAGCTCAAACCAGTGCATATTCCAGGCACAGATACACAAGTCTTGTCTGATATCTTGACCGTCAGAAAAGCCGCTTTTACATCATCCCACCACCTTTCTCATCCAGGTCCAAGAGCAACACTAAAAGTGGCAGCGCAAAGATACATCTGGCCTTCTATCAAAAAAAAAATTATCGAGTTTGGGCACGAGCATGTCTATAATGCCAGCAATCGAAAATTTCTCGTTACGTGCATGCACCTGTGGAAAATTTTTGGTAGATAAACATCATCCACGCTCAGAAAGGAAACACTATTGCCTCACATACATCGATCGAAACTCAAAACGGCTCAAAACGATCCCTGTAATGGGAAAATTGGATTACACGTTATGGAATCATCACCAACCAAGTACGACAGTTCGAGTCGCACCTCTTTAGGTCGGTAGGTTGCCTTGTAGGTACCACACCTGCATATGACGGCTTACTACCCCAAGGAAACAACATAGTGGAACGTTTCCGCTGCAATTCAATGTCATCAAAACGACCAACAGACGAAAGTCATACCAGACGTTATCATGGGTGTACGCGCAAGCCATGGCGAGGACTTGGCGTACTTGCCGGCTCAACTAGTCTACGGCCAGCCACTACGTTTGCCAGTCGAATTTTCCACCCCAACACCATATGACCACGAACCGTGCGATTTTATCTTGTGATGACGCTTTGACCTAATTCGCACAGTGCCCGTCACTCATCATGGCTCACGCACGCTATTCATTCTCAAGGACACGTTTTTGACTGACATGACACAGTAAAAAACGCTCTGCAGATGCCATATGATGGTCCGTACGAGGTAGTTAAACGTGGCAATAAGACAGTTTTTAGAAGAGCGCACGGCAAAGAGTACACCGCCACAATTGATAGGCTGAAACCTGCATTTATGCTAGCCAAACCTTCACCAGGTAACCGAGAGGTAATTATTTACAAACGGACGGCACCATTTTCGAACGACCAACGACTGGCTCACGCACAATAAGAACAACAGCAAAACGACCTACAGAACCAGGAGATCAACAGCAATACGCAATGCACATACAAAACAAAAGAGACATACAAAATATCATACTTCCTTAGGAAATACAAACTGCAAACTGCATTCAAAACTTACAACCACCTTGGGAATAAACTGAAACCAAAACTGAATGACACATCAATATACAACAAAAACGGCATATACAAACTGACATGCAAGGAATGCGACATAGTTTACATAGGAAGGATAACACAAAAACTAACGACAATATACAAAGGGCACTTACGATCTTTCTTGCACAACAAGGCAGACTCCAGCCATCCGACGCACCTACCAAACCATGCCCACGAGCTTGACGCTATGATAAACTCTATGACATTGCTACGAAACAAAGCAAAGGGCCGAGACTTGACATCCTAGAAAGGGCTTGAAATATATAAACATGGAAAAGCAGGTGGTAGCATTATCAAGGAACAACTTATTACGAATTCCGACGAAATGTTCTCAGTACTAGACCACACTCTCCGAAGGGAACCGGAAACTAAACTAAACAAACGGACATCCAATGAACCAAAAATTAAAAACTCAATATCCCACTTCCTGAGCTAATTTAGTAGTTACCTGCTTAACCAATCCCACGACTATATAAAGTCATTCTCTTCCGCACATCCTTTAAACACTGAAGGCAACTCAAAAGAGGCAAAATGCCTCTACTCATACAACAAAACAAGGCCTGACGGTTTTTCAAGAAAGTTTTGTTTTTCATTTACTTGAGGTTTCGTTCCCGAATAGTAGTATGATTACTTCTATGGCCTGATGGAGCCACTGTTGTTTCAATGCAATAAATGGTAGCTTTAATAATCAGGAAAAGAATGTGGATGATGCCTGACGACAGAGAGTGTTTCAATACTTAGAGCCTTACCGTCGCTTAGATGGACATCCTCTCAATTGTTTCAACCGTATATTCTTTCAGGGTTCATACTTAAAAAATTTTTCAGGTCTAGTGTTTTTAATTGACTACTATCTCGGAACATGGACCCTGATGAGCGAGCCCGAAAAGAGAGTAGACATATTTGAACGTAAAGTGCTCTGAAAAAAACCTATGGCCTAGTGAAACAAGGAGCAGAATGCAGACTACGTTACGATGATGAGTTGTATAAACTTTCAGATGAAGCACAAGTATCTGCTTGCGTAAAGTAATGCAAATTGCAATGGGCAGGGCATGTAGAAAAAATGGAAGAAAGCTAACTACCTAAAAGAATAGTGAAGGGTACAGCACAAGGTACACGCTCAGCTGGAAGACTGCGGACTCAATGTCAAAACACGATAGAAGCTGGCAGCAGATGCTTGCTGGGAGTGACCAGCTAGCGAACGAGGTTGCAGAGCCGTCATGATTGGAGGAGATTAATCCTGGAGGCTAAAACATATAATTTTCAAAATTTTTATAGTATATCGTAAGTCTTATGCTACAAGATTTCGTATTGAATAATAAGAGATTCTCCATGATCTAGTTACAAATTCCTTTTCTTTTCTCAAGTGTGAAATATCAAATTAAACCCAACATCAAATTAAAACCAATAGCATGGAAAACTATGAATCTTGATTGGATATCAATTCAAATTATTACTCCTCTAACCAAACACCTCAACATTGTTTTGCTAATCGCATGGCTTGACCTGTGCCATGCGCACTAGTACTGAATCAAATATTCTTCATCCATCAATACGTTTCTCATCGGAACCTTCTACACAAATAAGAAAACTTTCCATCTGAAAAACGGAGATATTTTATAGCTGTTGAAAACAAAACTGATTGTGGTGCTCAATCTACTAGCAAAAGCAAAAAAGAAATGTCTGCAGCTTCTACGGTATCATTTCTACCACCTTCTCTCATCTCCTGAGATTCAACTGTACAACCGCCTGAATCAGTCTCATAATGTCTGCTCCCTTTACCAATACATATCAACTGTCTTTGCAGAATAAAAGAATTATGGCTGTGCCTTAACCTACCCAGTAAAATCGTCTCACCCCAACAATAGTTGTAGTCATCCGTTTTAAACTCTGGCTGGCAAGGTTGGAAGTCAGATGTGGATACGGAGAGAGAAAATTTATGGATTGAACAGTGAACCCCGAAATAGTGCAACGACCATCGGTGTAAAACATTGCACCCGCCTCCGATACACTCCTGAATTTATCCTTCTACGGTTATGTGCATTAGAGGATGCAACGGAAAAGTTGTCTGCATGATGTTAAGGAGGAAGCTTTTAAACGATGCTAGAGTGGAGCTCCAGGCTTCTGATATATCGTGGAATTTCAGGACAATGCTGATATAGTATGTGGCCTGCATTAAAAAGATGAAACTTGCAATACATATATTCACATTTTCCGAGCAATATCTCAACGTGAAATGGATGCACCGTTGAAAAGATTTATCATAATGGGTTTAAAAGTAACGGAAAGATGAATTCCTTAGAAATCTCGCACACTTATCATTCGAAATAGATAAATAAGTTGAGTAGCTAAACGTAAGCTCCTGTCAGAAGGGTTTTGTAGTCAACACCTGATATACAGAAAAAATGATTAGAAATTTAAGAAAAACTTTAACGGTATGTACACCAATTGTTGGACCAAAGTAAGTAAGTAAATTTTTTTTATATAATATTGTTTATTTTTATATATTAAATTACAGTAATATGAATTTTGCGGTCCGCGTAGCGTAGTGGTTAGAGTGCTCACTGCATAAGCCGAAAGTCCCGGATTCGAGTCCAGTTGGTGATAACAAGATTTGTTTTGAATGATTTTTCGGATGGACTATCAGCTCGTTATCATACGTGCTGGTATAAAATCAGGACATATAGCAGCTGGGTGGACGCACGTACGGTCAAAGCATGGTACGGACCATATGATCATATTGAGTACTGATTCATTCGACCAAAATAAACAGATACTCTAACTATCTCTGAGCGAAGGCACGAAGGGGCCTGTAGTACCAAAGCAAAAAAGAAATGAATGTCAATGAACATTTTGTGAAGAACTAATCAAAACAATAGTGTTCATTATTACAATAAAAAAAGATAAAAATCCGATATACATTAAATTAGATGCCTATTTGACGTACAATTAATATTATTATAGCTCCTGAAAATTATTTGTATATTTTACTATTTTAAAATTCATGTCAAAATACTTTTGTTTTTTTATTGTACCCATAATCTTAATTTACTATTCACATTATCTAATTATTTTTAGCAAGCTAGAACTGCAGTTCTCCTCATCCACATTCAATCTCAGGTGCTGAGGTGCTCGGAATGTCTCGATTGATTGTATGGTGTTTAATTTCCTTGGCTGCCTTATATTGCTTAGGACACATAGATTACCGAGATCCAAGGGATGCTTTTCTTCTACGATGTGCGTTGCTATCGCTGATAACTATCGCCCTCCTGATATAGTCGTTTTATCTTGCAGCTATCACTCGCTTAGTTTGCTCAATACATATTTTTGAGCAACTTCCACATGTAGTTTGATATATCCCGCTCATTTTGCCCATCGTTTTCGGATGCTTACTGGGTCTGAGCTGAACAATAGTTGTAAGATTACGGCTCGAGGTTACCATTTCAAAGTTATGCTTCTTAAGTATATTGCTAATATCTCGCGAGTGTGCTGAATATGCAACGGCTATTCTCCTTGGTGTTTTCTTTAACGGTTGCAAGGGCGTGGTATTAAATGTTCAAGGTTATAAACTAATCAATGTAAAATTAATAAACATTAAAAAATAACCAACGTATCAAGTATATAAATTATGCAGCAATATCCTCCGCAAATATGAATTAACTTTTTTGAGACTCACAGCATACAAGGCCCTTATATAAGACTTTGTACATCAAATTTATCGCATTGGGGGTTCTAATACAATAGTATTGAGAAAAATATAAGATTAACAAATAATAGTCATATTAAAAATTTAACTCGCCTCACTCAGTTCTTCGGCAATGCTCTCTGAAACTTTGGGCTCACACAACTGAGTTGCTCCAATTTAAAAAGCGCATCGGTACATTTCAACAAGATTTATTCCAACATTAACTTGATAAAAACAACAATTGAACCGCAGTTTTGACTATTTAACATTCTCCTACGATTCAGAACCAATACTTATCTATTTGAATATCACAACTTGACATTTAAAGCAATTCTGGCTGAAATCAATTACTTAACGGGCCCCTTTCTCTTGGCAAACGACTATTCATATTCATTTCTGTTCTTCTGGACACACGTGCTTTTCTCAGTAATCTCTTAAAATTTTTGGGAGTACTATTCCTTCTACGCATTAAATTTTTTTTTTATTATATTCAAAAACACTTCTCATTCAAAATACTTCCTTTTTGAATGGGTTAGCAATTCTTTTATATATTTGTGTCAGGATCCACTTTGTAGTAGAAATGAAAGATTGAAATTGGGTAATTACGTTTATTCACTCTAAATATCCTCATGAACCGATCGATCTCTCTGACGTCTCGTCACTAACCCCCTACTCTACTTGAACGTCCTCTGTCTTCTTTTAAGTATTGACGGCCGACAAGAAAACTCTTGGAGGCTAGCTTTCTTTGGGGAGTGCCACGTTCGTGAACCCAAAGAAACTCCCACAGGGGGAATGACGGGTGACAGGAGTACTCTTGGAGGCTAGCATTCTTTAGAAAGTACCACCCCCATGCACCCGGGAACATGGAGGTCGTCCTAAGGTTCCTCCTGGGATGACAGGTAATGGCCCTGACTAAATCTGAACTACGCTTTGGGCAACGAACTGGAATTGATACTTTGGGCCAGTGGATAGATAGTTTGGGCCCAGCTTTGCAAGGTAGCGCCAAGGTGGCGCTCGTGCGTGAACGACTCCAATTCAATTTTCATACCATCTCCATCCCGGTAAGACCTTGGCAGGCCACAGATTACTTTCGAAGTTCGAAGTTATCACTATTGGATTGGTGGTGTAGGATCGGTTGAGATGGACTTCTGATTAACGTCGGTCTGGCACTGAGCACTTGTCCCTAAAGAGCTTGTGCCAACCCTCGCATCCCCCCCCTGCTTGGTAAAGATAACCATCGGACCAAAAAGGCGACTACACACATGAACGGAGAAAGTGGCTTCAAGGGGCGACCCAATAAAACTAGAGTAACTTCAATTAAAAGCCCTAACAACAGATAAAAAATTCAAAAGAAGGAAGCAAAAAATAACAACAATGATGGCGCATCTAGCGGCTGAAGCTACGATGTTTACACTACATTGAAAGTGGTACTAACGATGGCAAAAATGACGATGAATACAATGACAGTAAAGACGGCGAAAAATAGAGATTAACAGACAATCTTGTCCAGACTAAAACTCCAACAAAAAAAAATGATTCGAACGTTAGAACGTCCCAAAAAGGAAGAACAGGAAGCTCTGCACGACGGTCCAGATGCTCGCGGCGTTGGGGAAAATATAATGAACATCGAGAGTTTAATGGTTACTGCTACAAGCGCTACCAAAGCGACCGAAGTAAGGGTCTTAAATCCCTAAATAATAATGAAATGCTCTGAAGTCCACAAAGCGATTACGGGCAGAAAAAGAGTGGAGTGACCAGAAAAATAATGTGATTTTGCCGTCACCGTGAAGTACTGTACTTGGAAAGAAAGGTGGTCAAAAATTACAATTGCTGTCCAGCGTCATCAAGAAGAAAGGCCAATCCGAAATTTTCTAATTAGAATGAAATCTGCATATGACTCGCCAAATACCGCCTAATCAGAGGTTCCAGACAATGCGAAGAAAGCCACGAAGAAACTCCTTCGAAAAACGCCAGAAAATAAAATTCACACGGACACCTAACAAGAAAAAAGATCTGATGCCAAAGTTTCTTTGGGTACACGCAGGAGAGTAAGAAGCCCTAATGAAGACCCCGGCAGCAGACAATACTCATAAAATATGCAAAAGTGCTACGAGATATCAGAGAAAATGTAAAGCCTGAAGACACCAACACTATCATTAAAGCAGTACGACCAACGCGGTCTGGCAAGATACTGTTTTAATTTGGAGTAGAAGCTGACAATAAAGAAGCATTCTGCGACGCAATAAAGAAAATCCTCGGCAAAAGCGCAACTAAAGCCTCACTTGAGCCGGCAGCAATAATCGAAATAAGAGACATTGACTGCGGCACGGACCTGGCCGTGGCAACCAAAAGGGAGTCCCCTAGCGTGGGCAGGACAAAAGCGAGGCTGACACCCGAAAAGCAAAGGGGCAAGTTAGAATAGGGTAAGAGCAGTTCTTCTTCAATGTTTCAAATACCTTGGCTATGGCCACACGGTACAAGTATGCAAAGGACCCGATAGGAGAGAGAAAAGAGTGTATAAAAGAAGTATCTTTTGCAAGGATGCTGATCCGAGACCAGATCTTGGGCACGTCTAAGGATCAGTGAAATGTCAGGTTTTTTAATAAGGTCACCCTGAGGCTAAATTAGAACTACGATGACCCGTATCCTGCAGCTAAACCTAGACCACAGTTAAACTGTAAAAAACCTGCTCGATTAGTTTGCGAGGGACATGAAAGCCAACTTTTTGCTGCTGAGTGATCAACACCATGATAAAACGTATTTAAGTATAATGGTGCCGGGCTCCTAAGTGAAAAAACCACTTATTCTTCACCCAAACCATCTTGGCTATCAACATGTTAGCACATTTTCTTGGCCCGATGGAGACCAGCGTTTCAGCATGAGGGGTGGTGCCAGCAAAACTGCGGTTTCGTCGTGGATGACGGACACTCCTCAGGAGCTTCCACACGCTTTCATCCACAGGGCAGCTCAACCGCGTGGTCCCAAGGTGAACATTGGACCCTCTATATGCATGTGGGAACACGCCCAACATGCAACACTGAGCGTGTTCCCACATGCATATAAAGGGTCCAATGTTCACCTTGGGACCACGCGGTCGAGCTGTCCTGTAGATGATGGCGTGTGGCAGCTCCTGAGGAGTGTCCGTCATCCGTGATAAAAGTTCTGCATCATGGTGTCCTGCTGAAACTGGCCCTATCTACATCTGGATTTGTAATAGTTATTTTCAGGCGGAGAACTGTGGACGAGGGTATAGTTCAGGGACCCCTTTCTTTAGTGTATCTAACGCCAAACGAACCGATATCAACTTTTCAAGCCACGCTTAATGCTTTGAAGGGCACTATCTCGAACGCAGACGGCAACGTGCTCATTGTGGGAGACTTTAACACTGAAGCAATTGAATGGAACATGCCTTCAATAGATTCGCGGAGAAAACAAATCCTAAAAATAGTGGCCAGGATGGTGCTCATCGTACTATACGACTTTGTAAAGAAACCATACCGAACGTGACATTCGCCTCGGAGTCCTTAGTATGGAGGATACACAATTGTAGAGTATTAGAGGACTACTCAGCCAGTGGTCATCAGTGCATTCTGCAAGAGGCCAGTGATGTTGTTTCCCGGTGGTAGAACATCGGAAGGATGGACGTCAAGATGTTCACCAAAGTGCTCGTTGCTGGGTGATTTGCAGGGGACAGAAGAACTGGCAGCTCATGACGTGGAGAACTCAACTATGAGCATCATCACCACATTCAAGGCTTGCCTATAGAGTTTCTCGGTACTATGGTTCTGTTTCTATGGTTCTGATCAACAAGGGAAAGGGAAATCTTGGATCACCGTCTGCATACCACCTTTTATGCATGCTAGGCACGGCTGGGAAAGTGCTAGAGAAACTCAGCAAGGGAAGACCCACTGACGCGATTCGTGCTGCTGAGGACCTATCTCCTTGGCTGGAGAGGTGTCGAGCGCGGTCCAAAAGGCAGAAGCATATAGCCGCACCAAGTGATGGATCATCCTATTGGTGACACTTGACGTTAGGAATGCCTTCAACTCCACAAAATGGGTGAATATTCTGGATACGCTGAAAAATCCCTTTTCAAGATCCAAAATATCTAATGCTGCTTTTGAGGAACTACTTAAAGGACCGAAGCCTTCTTTATGACACGACACAAGGCCAACAAAGGAAAGAAGGTGCATCAGGTGTTGCCCAGGGATCTATTCTTAGGCCAGACCTGTGGAACGCATGTTACGATGGGCTACTGTGACTGCAGATGCCAGATGAGTTGCCCTTGATCCGCAATGTGGATGATGTTGCGGCTCTAGTCGCACAATTTAGGCTAGGTATACTAATGCGCCAAGTGAGAGGCTGGAGAGGCTTGTAGTGGCCATCTTAACAAAAAAGAGAATCCCTAGATTAACGATGATCACTAGTGGAGACATACTAACGAATTGAAGCCAGCGGTGAAGTACCTGGGGCTACTGATCGACTCTAAGATGAGTTTCTCTGACCAAATCAGGGCAACGGCTGAGAAGGCTGCTTCAGAAGTATTGGCTCTGAGTCGACTTATGGTGAATGTAGGGGATACAAGCCATCAAGAAAATGCCTCTTGATGAGTGCTGTAGGGTCAGTGCTACTGTAGGGAGCAGAAATATGGGGCGACGCTCTCAGTAAGTAGGTGTACCGAAAACACTTGGCACAGATACAGGGATGATTGCATCTTCATATCCAACGGTATCTGATTTGGCGTTGGAAGTCATTGCAGCCGTGATACCTGTTGCCCTCTAACGCCTTTAGGCACTGATGGGTTTTTCAGAATAAGGCTCTATTGGGGTTTTCCAAAACAGAAAAATCTTTGTTTTGAAAAATTTAAACAACACTAAATATAAAGAAAATTTTACAAATATCGGCAAAAACGTAAGTTTAACGAACACGATAGTTTTACGAAATTTCAACAACAACGACAGTTTTATGAACATTCATCAAAAAGGCAACCATTTTCTTCACTTTACAAATAAAGTTTCAATTTAGGCTGTGAATGACTTGACTAAAGAAGTTCTAATTTGGGCGGTGATGGCACTTAACTAAATTGTTCGCATACGTTTTGTTAGTGTAAAGAGCAAACAAACCTTAAATTCTTGGTAAAAGTTTATATATTTACAATTTTCTTCACTTCATAAAAAATTTTCAATTTGGGTAGTGATGGGGCTTGCGTAAACAATTCCTAATTTAGCCGGCGATGGAATTCGTCGAAACTGTGATGGGGCTTACCTAAACAAAAAATTTCATGTTGGGTAAAATCGAAAATTATTCGTAGAAGATGAGAATACATAGCTCGAAATACTTTTAAGTTTGGATGTGATGAGGAGTTGATCACTTTTTCCCAAGTTAGGTATGCCTAATGCTGGCCTAATGGGGCGTGCCTAATGTGAGCCTAATAGGGCCCTAATGCGGCATGCCTAAATTGGATCAGAATATTTCACTGCATATAATTCGCACCAGAGTCGTGTTGTTGAGGTTTGTATATGTAGGTTTAACGCTAATTCTGTCCCAATTACTTTCTCAACCCGCTAATTCTGTCCCAATTACTAACACCAAAAACAACTAACTATCTTTTTTCAAGAACATCAACATGGACCGGGGCATCTTCACCCGGACACCATTTATTTTTAAGTAATAGCTACTAAGATGAAATGTTAGTTACCATAATATTAAGCTACTTTTGCTAAGGGGGATTGTCCGCTAAAAGTAAAGTTAAACTAAGAGCCATTGTTTATATTTACAGATTTCAATAAAGATCTTTTTAAATTGTAATTGTAAAATTTGGATTTTCTTGAAAAATGCGAAAACTGGTAAATATTTTGCTAAGTGAAGAGAATGGTAAATTTTATGAACAAATTTATATCTTTTGTGTTGATCGTGCCAAGAAAGTTGTTTGCGTTAGGAACTGTTTAAACAAACCCCCATCACTGCATTATGTTCGGCATTAGGGCCTAATGTAGAATCCGAATTTGGCCCTAATACTCGTTTAGGCATGGCTAATTAAGGCCTAATGACTACCTAAATTGAATTCCTATTTGGGTTGTTATAGTGTTTCAACTACTTGTTCCTTTTTTTGTTGATTCAGTGACAATTTACTGAAGTTTGCAGGTGAGTATTCTTTTTGCTTGCTCGTGCACTTATTTCAAAATTCAAATTCGTGTTTTGATGCAAGTCAGTAAATTATGTAAGTTAATCATCAAGTTATTGATTTATTGTATTATTTCGTTCGTTTTGTTTTTTTTTTTACCTTAGGACAACAATATTTCAAGAAAGTACGTTTATTTAAGGCCTTTAGAAGTGCTAAAAGTAACAGCATTGCGTCCTGAAAACTATTTCTCAGAAGTCAAAGCATATCTGAGACCACTAGTTTAGACTTTCACCAATAATCATCTCCATTTGTTGCTGAATGTTAAAATTTGTTTGGAAAATACTATTCAAGTTGATACTTTATGTGTCAATGATGAACTCAATTGAACCATAATGTATCAATCCAAACAAATTTTAACATTTAGCAACATGTGGGTAGTCCCAAAAGTACCCGACCAGACCTATGAATACAGGTAGTCTTAAAAAAATAATTACTGTGATTGACAATACCACTTTTCAAAAACTTAATGTGAAAAATTCATAACGTTACGTTTATTATTATTTTTTTACAGATATCCAAAGTGAACGCTCTCAGTAAATTTGTAAATATGGATAAAATCGGGCATCATTATGTGATACAATATTTTCATCTGAAAGTTCTAAGTCCAACCGATATCAAAGCCGAGTTGGATTCTACTCTGGGGAAGTCTACTCCTTTATTTACAACGGTTAAATATTGGGTAGTTTAGCTTAAGTTTGGTCGTACGAGCTGCCATGATGAACTCAGTAGTGGTCGACGAAGTGAGGTCACTACGTCAGAAAATATGAAGAAAATGCACAAAATAGTATTGGATGACTGTCGAGTAAAAGTGCACGAGATAACAGACATGGCAGGTATTTCAAAAAGTGCTGAGCATTGCATTTTGACCGCGTTTTCTTACAATGGAGCACAAACAGCAACGTGAGGATGTTCCCATCGAGTGTTTGACAATGTTTCGCAGCAATAAAACCGAGTTTTTGCGTCGATTCATAATCATGGACGAAACATGGGTCCATCATTTCACACCTGAGACCAAGGAGCAGTCAAAGCAGTAGACTGAAAAGGGAAACTAGCTCCAAAGAAAGCAAAGACAGTTCAGTCAGCTGGCAAGGTCATGGCATCCGTTTTCTGAGATGCCGTGGAATAATATTTATTGATTATCTCGAAAAAGAAAAGAATCAATGGCGCATATTATGTAGCCTGATTGCAGCGTTTGAGTGATAAAATCAAGAAAAAACGGCCCCATCTGACGAAAAAGAAAGTGTTGTTTCATCACGACAACGCACCAGTCCACACGTGTGTCATTGTGATGGCTGAAATCAATGAGTTGAAGTTCGAATTGCTCCCTCACGCACCCTTTTTGTCAGATCTGACTCCTTCGGATTATTTTCTTTATCCGAATTTGAAAAAATGGCTCGGCGGCACAAGATTTGCCAACAATGAAAATAGAGTCTGCGGTTAAAAGCTTTTTTGAGGAGCTTGATGGTTCCTACTATAAAGCAGGTATCGAAGCTATTGAACATCGTTGGGAAAAGTGTATCGAGCTCAAAAGAGAATGTGTTGAAAAATAAAAAAATATTTTCGTAATTTTTTTACTGTTTTCTTTGTGGGTCGGGTACTTGGTGAAAGTCTAAACTAGTGGACTTAGAATGCTTTGACTTCTGAGAAATGGTTTTCAGGAGGCTGTTGCTGTTGCTTTCAGCGCTTCTCATAGCCTTAAATAACAGTAATTTCCTAAAATATTGATATAATTTGGCTAATCTTGTAACTAGAAAAGATCAAATGAATTTTCGAACCAGCTGTGCTCGTGTTGGAGATTCCAAAATCTCTAGCGCTAATGAAAACTATTTTTGGTTAAAGACCACACAATCTTAAAGCCATCTGACCCTCGTCCAGAAAATTGCATTATAATGATGTAATTAAGACGAGTTAATCATCACATCCTCTTCTTTGCATCATTATGCAGCTACAAAGGTTTGTACCAAAAACTATTTTTCACAACTGTTCCCTTTCTTTTAGCTTTAGCACAGATCTATAAAATATATCGTATGAAATATAGCGATGATAAACGTTTGTCCAACACTTTAGTGTTGCGATTAAGAGGTAATGTTCTATTGTTTGTACAGTAAAGTCACCCAATTAGATTAGTGTTGCGCGAAACATTTTACACAGGTACGCGTTAAAGTATGACTTTGAACCGTGACCCTGAATTAAGATGAATTTGCTTAGAGAAGTTTTTATCTCCCAAGACGTTGTTAGATTTCCTTGTTTGCTCATGTCGTGACGACAAATTCAAGTGAGACATTAGATGATAGTTTGCAAAGTGTTTTCACAAGGTTATTACGCATTTCATATCTTCCGTAGTTGTATCTTGCAGATGTTGCGATAAAATTAGTGTTTAAATGGTGAGTTACAACGTATGCTGGGAAATTTTCATGATTGCGTTATTTTATTTTTTTAATAAGTTTGCTCCTGTATAGAATAGCCACGTGATTTAGTTTCAAATGTCCACTTTGTAAAATGTGTTGATTCTAGACTTTACAAATAATCGTCCTTACGATATTTTAGATAAAGTATACTTACACTTATTTTGAGGACTTCATTCAATTTGAATGTAAATGTCATAAAATAATTAAATCTCGATGAGAATGGAATTCATTGTTTTAGCACATGGTGCAGAAGTCAATGTACAAGACGTCAGTACACTACGAGTATAAAAAATTCAATGGAGTACACGTCACTTTTGCTAAACGTTATGATTCGTTTGTCTGTTCTGACTGAAGGCCTGTTTTGCCTGACAAACTCAAGTCATCTTTTTTCATTATTATTGATTTTGGTTTCATTCTATATTTATCAAAAGAGCTTCACAACTAAACTATTTTCCGCACTATGTTCTACTTTATTCATACTCGTATATTGTACATGTATCAAACATTGCTTTGACATAATTCGCTAAGAAAAAAACAAAAAATAAAAAAACTAATCAATGTTACCTGCCCCTTCTTGCATATACACCGTGTTACCCTTATTTCCAATACCCTTGAGCTTAGGGTTTCATATGGATAAAAACAAATCTTTCGATCTCTTTTGCATGCATTATTAAAATTTCCTTCATGCAAATTATTTTCGTTATGTCTACGGGATATGAAAGCAGAGTGAAATTAATATTCCTGGAGTCTAATTTCAATTTCGGTTCTATGATATGAAACGATAGAATTGTATCCGTCCTTTAGTTGACTCGTAATTACCTCATCAAGTTGACTGATGATGCTATGAATCTTTTGAACAGTCACGTCACAACCCCTTTTCAATAAAATATTAAATATCTGAAGGAGAGTGCCTAGTGAATTTTTCTGGGAGTAAATTCCTCATGTACATTACATATGTAATTATTACCATTTGTTGTTGTTTTATCAATATCTTGCGAATGATTTAGTTAAGATGTCATTGTGAATGGGTGGAGAAATCAATGAAATATGAGTCGGGTTATTTAATGTAGCTAAATTTTTAGAGTTTTCTAATAATGTGTTTTTACAATACTCTATTAGTATCGGTACCTGTCCGTCCATCACTACTTCACAGCAAGTTTTCTCAGGAAGCTACAATTATCAAACCTTGTGTCACGGAAACCATTTGCACATTGTTTTTTTTTCTCAGCGGTTGTTAAAATACCATCCGAGCCAAGGTTAATCTTAAAAATGATTACGGGTTAAAATAATAAAATAAAAACGTAAAAGATTAAATTAAAAATGTAAAGTAAAAATAGATAAAAACGAAAAGAAAACAAAATCCGATTACTATAACTTACGAGCATAGCAGAGCTGGAAACAAATGAATTATTAATTTGAAAAGGCGGAAAAGTTCACATTCCAAACAGAAGTCAATCGTATGATAGAACTTATCATCACCTTCCCATTTATATGTGGACAAGTACAACGGATCTTCTTTGACGGTAGCAATACCATCGCTAAATGCATAACCAAAACTCCCTTGCCGTAGATGTGCAAGACTCCGCATTGGGTGGATTATATTTAAGAACTTCCGAATAGCAGTCTATCGCTTTGTTGAATTCTCTCTTTTTTATATTCTCATGGCCCAAATTTTTATAATATTCAGCCTTTTCCTCGTCAATCACGACGGCAAGCATTTCTGCTGTCTTATTTATTACGCGATGTAAAAACGCGCTGAAACAAAACCAACGAACGAATCAATCACTGAGCAATAGAACAGGGAAATTGCTGTCTTCGAAAGGTTCAGAATCGAAATCACGTCGCAAACAAAATAACATGCAACGATGGGAGAAAATCTGAAATTTGATAAACCTTTAGTATCCTGTTCGGGCTGCTTGAATTCTGTCGAAGATCCTGTATATGTACCCGCCTTAGGACAAGAATGGCATACCAATTGTTTTCACTGTTCAGCATGCGATGCGAAATTATCAAAATCGATGTAAATACGGATCTTATGTCCCTTCATATTAGAGATCGTATCCTAGAAGTGAATGGATTCATCAATTGAACAAATTGATAAACTTAACAAAGTAGCGATAATGTTCTACAATTAACTACCAAACATGATCCGGAAGATATAAGTCGTAGTAGTAGTCAAGCGGATATTACCATGTCGAACAGGATCACCTTTACAATCGATTGATTTCAATGCAAATGATAGCCGTAGATCGGGAAGTAAAGAACCAGCTCGAGATACTAGTGGCAGTAATAATAAACTTTCAAAACAGGATAAAGAACGTTTATACAAACGAGTAACATTTAAAAGTCTTTTATACATACCGAAAGTACAACGGCCAGAGTCCTGCAATCGTTATGGCATTAAACTATACGTGAGACGCGTCTTCATTACCGACGAATTCAACGACATTGGAAACAAGTCGCGACCACGATTTCTATTTTCCAAACCAAAATAATTTTCCTACATTTTGCCCGAAACAAACAAAAACACAATACTGACAGAGTGTCTGTCACTTTGACATTTACACCTGATGGGCGAGTGTACTAAAGGAAGAGAAATTTGGATTTCAACTGTCCGATGCGCACCAGTTGGGGGATCACAATTGAACATTGAACCACCCAGGGAAAAAGTTAACGACTCGCCGGTTGAAATCGAGCTGATGAAAAATCAGAAAAGAAAGAACGGCTCTTTCTCTTTTCTGGCGGGTAAGGATCAACATCCGAGGACCAAGTGTGGATAGCGAACCGTGATTTTTGGAAATTCATCGAGGGAAGAAATTTGCGACAGGGAAAATTACAACAGCGGCAACGATTCAATCAAGGAAGATTGGCAACATCATCTCAACAATAAGCGCGCTGGCAGGAGAGCTTTGCAGCGCAGATTACTTCGGGGGCCCCCAACTAGGTAGAGTAAGTTAAGTTTTGCATTTAAATTAATTAAAGTTCCATCTTCAATTTTCTTTTAACCATGAAATATATGATTAAATAGAGAAAATATTTTTGTTTATTTAAAAGAAAACTAGGATTGTCACGAAGTTAAAGTGTACACCTGGCTCGGGTGTGTTCGGGAGTAAGTTTTCATTGCGATTTATTCCAGGGTTTCTTTTTGCGTAGATGTTTTTCTTAGATTTTCGCTCGTGCGAGTTACAGGGTGCGATCGGGAGTAAATTTCCAGTGCGAATTATTCCGGGATTGTTTAACGCGGGTATTTTCCTTACACTTTTACTCGCTGCGAGTTACGCCGAAAAATATGAGCCTGGCAAGCTGTGCAATTGGTCACCCGGAGAGTCTTATCCTCCCCTGTTAGGAAAAAAATTAGTGCGTGGTAGTTCGGGCTGTGTGAGGGGTGTTCGGCGGTCGCGTTCTCGCTTGGCAGCTTTTTAGGACGAGGGGATAAGCAAGTGGCGCCTCCTACGACCGTCTCCGATGGCAGGCCGGGTCCGAGTTCCTTAGCCGAAGGAACTCCCACGCATAGGGTAACTGAAGGGTAACAGCAGATCAGAAATTCCTGATTAGTGAATGTTTTAAATCGAAAAAATTTTTTAAAGGATTTTTTTTTTGTTTTAAATGCCTCCATTCCCTACCACTCTCTGCATCACTCTTTCGTCGTCGCACAACGCTCGTGCGATCTGCACTTCACAAGTCGGCAATTCCTGTGTGTGTCTTCTAGGCAAATTAAAACATCGATATAAGGGGGCACGCAAAATGCTGTGAAGTACTCCTTTCTTGCTAGTCTTGTTCAATTCGTGAATAGTTATTAGAGATGCAAAAAAAAAATATATTTATAAACTAGCTGTCTTTGAATATCTCGGCGATAGGGTCTAAATTCCCTAAGATACTGCATTATCAAACCTCAGGGTTTATCATTAATTTGAATTTCTTAGATTTTCCTTAAGGCTTTTCTTAAAAATCAATAATGAGTTCACCTTTTTCACTGTCTTAGGAAGATTGTTATACATACGCAGAGCATCATTGGTTGCATCCATAGTACATTCATATAGTATTCACACTTTTCATTTACCCTGTGTTGCACACTTTCTGAATTTTCCCAGGGTCTGGTCAGCTGAGTTATAAAGCAAATAAAATTTCCAATGCACGTGTTCTTTTACACATTTCACAACATGGGTGCATTGCTAGATCCTAATTAAAAACTAAAAGATTGCTAAGAACAAATTTGTTTTTCTGCAAAGTTATTAATTTTTTGAGATCTGGTAATCTTGAAATCTCCCAATGAAGCACATGTTTATATTCGCGTCAGCATTTCCCTACCTACTTGCTGCCAAAGATTTATGGTTCGCTCTTCGGCTTGTGTTTGGTTTTTTCCGGAGGCTAGGTTGAGTGTGGATAATATGTGAATGTACTATGGTTCGTTAGTCGATCAGTTTTGGCGTAAGGTATTATAAAATTGCTCGCATTTATTGAATTATATGGATTTATTTGTGATACTCTTAAGGAGGTGAATGCATTGGTCCGTTGATACACTAACCTTTTCGCAGTAAGAATTGGAAAATTTAGAATATTTTTATAGGCTTTATTCTGGATCTTGGATACCAAATTAAGGTTTTGCCTTTAGCGGAGCTCGGTAGTCTGAACAAAAAAATTAAATGCGTCGAGATAAAGGTTTACCAGGTCGAGTAGAGAATCAACCATGAGATCAGCCAGGTCGAGGAAAAGGTCAGCCAGGTCGAGGAGAGAATCAACCATGAGATGGAAAACATGAAAAAGGAATTGGAAGCAGCGAAGGCAGTAGTAACCGCGTATGACCGCAGCGCGTGGCTCAACTAGGAATATGAAAGCACCAATATTCGGCGGGCAAACGGTCTGGAGTATTTACAAAATCCAGTTTGCAGTCGCTGCTAGGATAAATCACTGGAATGAGCAGGAACCAGCAACTGCATTAATTCTTGCTCTAAGGGGCGCAGCTGCCGAGCTTCTGCAGACTATCCCCGTTGAGTTGCACTCAAACTCGGCTGCTATAATGAATGCTCTCAACATGCGTTATGGAGGCGTTCATCTGAAGCAGATTTATCGGTGACAGCTACGGCATCGAATGCAAAATCCTGGCGAAACCTTACAGCAGCCGGCTTACCCAAAGTATGACCCAGAACATCGAGATGACGCAGCAACAGAAGCATTTAACAGTACCTTAAAGGACCAGGAATTGCAACAAGCCGTGCGTTTAGCTCAAAAGCAAACGGTTAAGGACACATTGACTTAAAGTCTGAACTTTGGGGCAGCGAAAATGTGACTCATACCACTGCCCGGGTTTGCGAGGTAGTAGCAGACGAGTGCAGGTGTGAGCGCGTCAAAATTGAGCGAGAGTCGCAGGTAAATGGTGCGCCTAGATGCTGGAGTTGCGGAGAGAAGGGGCACCTGCAAAGAGACTGCAAGGAGCGAAGAAATGGAAGCTATTGTCCAGGGTGGTGGAGATCCAGCCCGAATCAGGAGCCTAGAATGGAAGCCCATCAAACTGAGAGGGCCTACTTCGTAGGGCAGAAGTTCGCTAGGAGGATCGACGTCCCTCCCCCGTCAAGACTGCGTCGTGGAGAAGCAGACTTATGCCTTTCGGGTCAAGTTGACGGAGAACATTGCACCACAGCAAGTGACACCGGTGGGACCCGATCAATTATCCGACCAGACCTAGTGAGACAGCAACTACTTCACAAGGGTGGAAGTCATGGAAATACTGACGCCCTATCTCGTCGTCCATGCCCAGCTAACTACAAGCATTGCCGACGGATTATGGAAAAGGAACCACGTGTTGATCTGCGATTGATAACGGCCGAATTCGATGAAGTTTGGTTATCGGAGGAGATCCAAAATGCCCAATTAGCCAATGAAGACATCGGGCCATTGCTCGTATGGAAGAAGGCAACTGGGCGACCAGAGTGGAAGGACGTTTCGATGCATGGCGCAACCCTGAAAAGCTATTGGGTACAATCGAACTCACTTTAGGTGAAGGGTGGCGTAACCAAGCAGAAATGGGAAACGGCGGATGGCAGCTCATATAGGATGCAAACTATGCTTCCCAACAGACGAATCCACGATGTGGTTAAGGAGATGCACGAAGGATCCTCGGGAGGCTACCCTGGTGCTAGCAAGGCCTTAACGAAATTGCAGGAAAGGTTTTACTGGCTTCACGATCGAGAAAACGTAGATGACTGATGCCGTAGATGCACGATTTGTGCTTCCGTCAAAGGTCCAAAGCAACGACTGAGAGGACAAATGCAAACCTGCAACGTGGGGGTACCATTTGAAAGGATTGCTGTTGACATCGCAGGACCCTTTCCTGAATCCGAGTGGGGAAATTGATACACGCTGGTTGTGGCCGATTATTTCAGCAAGTGGCCCGAGGTCTACCCCATTCCCAATCAGGAAGCAACTACTGTAGCGGAACAGCTAGTATTAAATTGGGTCAGTAGGTACGGCGAACTACATTCAGATTAAGGCCGAAACTTTGAGACAATAGGTTTTCGTGAAATGTGCGAGCTGCTGGGAATACAGAAAACGAGGACAACACCACTGCATCCCCAATCCGATGGAATGGTCGAACGTTTCAATGGCACTCTCAATAAACACCTGGCCAAGATGGTTGACGAAAACCAAAGGGACTGGGACCGACATATCCCACTATTTGTGATGGCGTACAGAGCTGCCGAGCATGCATCGACAGGTCAAGCCCCAGCCAAAGTCATTTTTGGAAAGACTTTTTGTCTGCCAGCTGATATATAGTTCGGAAAACCTCCTGAGAAACTCCAAACGATCTCGGAGTACGCTAGTGAGCTAAGGCAACGGTTGAACGAGATACATCGGACAGTGCGAAAACACCTCGAATCGGCTACTGACCGCATGAAGACCAGGTTTGATGTAAAGCAAGATGACTTGGTGTGGCTATATAACCCGCAACGGCGAAAGGGTATGTTTCCAAAGTTGCAGCATAATTGGGAGGGACCATACCGAGTTACAAAGCGAATCAATGGCTTCGTATACTGTATACAGGAACACCATGAGCCAATGGCCAAAATGAAAATCGTACACCTGGACCGTCTTGCTCCATATTAAATTCAGGGAGAATTGACTACAACTGGCGACACATCTTTTCGGGGCGAAAAGAACTGAGGTGGGGGCAGTGTTACATGTACAAATAATTCTGCGAGCTACTGTCGCAATTGTTTTCACAACCATTAAAAACATCAACAAACGAATGTACTCGAAAACCCGTCAAGCATGAGCAACATCTGAAAGTGACGTCACTGCCCATTCATTAAGCTGCTCGAATATTCCAGGTAATTCGCCAATGTACGAGAAATGGATTGAATGACTAGAGACCTTATATAAAGGCGAGCTGAATGAATGGGGGGACCATTACAATCACGATATAGTAAAACTGCAATAGTGTGGAGTGCGAATTAAGAGCGATATTGATTGTGAAGTGATAGACACTTGAATAAAAATTTATAGACAAAGTGAAAAGTAAAATTAGTGAAAGTGTTAAATTAATGATTGTGCTTTTTTTTTGTAAATAAACTTTTTTAACTTAATTTAAAAGACATTGCGTTTTCACTTTCCTGGAACATTAAAACTATTGGCCGCGAACCATAACACGCGACAATATACTAAGAGTTCTAACAAAATCGTTTCACCATCTTTTGAAAATTACTTAAAAACTATGTGTAGTATCGTTTTTCTATGTGAATATTACAATTAGCTAGAGGGAAAATTCGGCAAAAACCTCCACTTAACTTATTACTAGCTTAACATAACTCAACTATCTAGTACCTATCTATCTGATTTAACGTGAGATAGGAAGTAACGCATCGAAATTACTCTTGTTCTTTTGAAAACCAAACTGCTTCGGTAGTTAATTTCATGATCATTCAAAGTTCTTGAAGCGCATGCAAGAGGATGCTTGTTTTGAGATAAAACTGTCCCTGAAGCATATTTGGATGCATCTGTTGTCAGTGTGAACGGTTTTGAAAAATATGGATAGCTCAAAACTGGTGGCTTAGTTAAAAATTGTTTTAGTTTTATGAATGATTCTAAGTAATATAAATTATTAATATCCATTTTGGAGTCCTTCTTAAAGGATTTAGTTAATGGGATAGTCAGCAATGAATAATTTTTTATAACTTTTCAGTTGTAGCCCGTTAATCCTTAAAAACGATTTAAGCTCTTTTGTTGTTTTCGGGATTTGTATTCTTTGAATTTTCTCCAATTTTTCGGGATTGAGTCTAATTCCTTCTTCTTTAAGTATGTACCCCGAGAATTCTGTTTGCTTTGCAAAGAAAATAGACTTGTTCTTCGTCTTCTTAGCACTACAGCCCCTCTCGAGCCTTCGCTTCCGGTAAACAGCGCCTCCAACTGTCTTGGTCCATTGACCACGTCCTCCACTTTCAAAATCCGACCAGTGATGAGCTGTCTTCATCGATCGAATCAGACTAGCGTTTCCTTGGTTTCCCCATTGATCTCCGGCCTTCAGTTCTCTCAACGAATACTTTTTGGGTATCCGTTGTTTGCGCATACAATTCGTGAGGCCAGCCCATTGCAGCTTCCGCAGTCTTACAATCGTTGAGACCTCCGATTCGTCAAAAATTTCATACAGCTCATAGTTGTATCGAATTTGCCTTTGGTCCCCGTCTAGCTTCGCTCCAATTATTTGCCTCAAGACCCGTCGCTCAAAGGCGTTCAGTATATTTGCGGATGCTTGGGTTAGGGTCCATGTTTCTCACCCATAGCATAACAGAGGACTTATCACAGATTTGTACACTTGGCGCTTGTTTTTCCTGTGAATGGAGCTGGTCTTCAAGATCTTCAAAACTGAATAAAATATATATCGCCAAGTAAGATATTTTGTGTATTTGAGGTATTCTTCCTCGACTGCGTCATGAGCTTTGTATTATTTCCATCGATTTGTAGCCCTACTAGTTTTGCTTCGCTGTTGAGTTTCAGAAAGAGTTCTTTGGCAGATGTTAATGATCGTGACAATGTTTTGATGTCATCCGCATAGGCCACTACTTTGCTCGACTTGTACCCCGCGTATCGATAGGTAGCTTCCTTATGCCGTGCTCTAGAGCCAAATTGAATAGCAATGGGGCCAGATCATCTCCCTGCTTTAGTCTGATATTGTATCAAAGGTATCGGTGAGTTGGTTACTGATGTGGACTTGGGAGATCGTCGACGTCATTGTCATTTTGGTAAGACGGACTACTTTGGCTGGGATACCAAAGCAAAGCATTATTTGGTACAGTACGTTACAATCAATACTGTCGCACGCTTGCTGAAAGTCAACAAAAATTTGGTATAGGTCTATGTTGAACTCCCAGCAGTATTCACGTACCTGCTTGATTGTAAACAACTCTTAAACCACCTTAATACTCCTCAATAAACCTGTTGGTGTATGATCCGATTTTATTCTCTAAGATTTTAAAAAATATTTTGTACGCCATACAAAGTAGTGATATGCCATTATAAGGTTGGCACTGTCGCTTGTCACCTTTTTTGTCGATAGGGAATATAATTGATTGGCTCCACTCTTTCAGCATATGTTCTTATTGCCAATGTGCTGGATGACTTTGTGAATAGCTTGGTGAACACTACTGCCACCATATTTGATGAGCTCCACTGGAATCTCATCGATGTCCGGTGCATTATTAGTCTCTCCGCAGACATCTATAGGCTCCGATGTTATGAAGCTATGCAGAGGATTAAGCAAGTTCTTAAAGTATGATGCCCGTCTTTCCTTAATTTTGGTTTCATCAGGGATGATATTGCCGATTTCACCTCGACAGAGCGTGGTTTTGAGCTGATAACCACGGTTCAGGTTTTTCACTACTTTGTACACTTGTTTTGTGTTGTTGCTCGCTAAACTTACATCTATACTTCTCAATTGGTCGTCAAAGTATTTTATTTTCTTAATTCTAATGATCTTATTCACTCCTCTTCTGAGATTTTCATAGTGTTCTCTCTTCGTCCTGGTTTTCTTACCTACGTAGTCTTTGTACGCATGGTTTCTTTTATCTAACGCATTCTGGCACTCATCATCGAACCAATTATTTTTCTTGCGCTGGGCTTAATGTCCAATCGTCTGTTCTGCCACGGTCCTAATAGTTGCTTTCACTTCCATCTAGAGCTCGTTGCTTGTCTTTATCGATGCGTCTGATTAGATGGAAGCCAGCTGGTTGTCGAGGGTCTCCGTGAAATTTTTGGCTATAGACGCCGTTTGGAGCCTTTCGATGTCAAATTTTTTGTAGTGAGCTGGTCTTCGCCGAATATGCCCTTGACATACTACCTCGATAGATTAGTGTGATCAAGTAATGACCTGAGTTACAATTGGCTCCTCGGTATGTACGGATGTCAAGTATGCTCGAGGCCCAACGTTGTTAGATCAGAACATGATCGATCTGGTTTTATGTGTTGCCATCTGTGTTGAGACCGTCTATGGCGGGGTTTTGAAAGTAATTCCCTTCAAGTAATCTTACAAATTATAAACAATCATCCCCATAGGTTTCAATTACAGCAGCACTTAGTGACGATGGTGACATAACTGCGCAAAACTTGAGATCTCAAAGTTTCTTCTTGTAGCAAGATACTTCATTGTAAATGCTAGTCTTTCATCCACATTCAAACATTCTTTCATGTTTGTATCTTTTCGGACCAAAGTCGGAGTAACTAAATTTAACAGCTTATCGTAGGTTATTTCATCCATACGGAAAAAGTTTCTATAATCTTCGGGCTTAGTATTCGAATTTCGTTCAATAACACAACATGAGAATAACTTTCACGTTTCCTTAACCACTTCTTCATCCAGCGTCACTCGTTTTTTTTAAGCTATGCCATAATTATGGGAACGCAAGCAAGTTTACGTGGATCCATTATTCAAAACGTCTTATCCAAATAGAGAACACAGCTAAACTGAAGGTAAGTAATGACATTAAAAATGATGGTGTAGGGTTGAATATTAATGATAGTCTGTAATGAAGGGAATTTGGCAGCAAATATCATTACTGGTAATGTCATTATTACTGATCGTGTAAAGTCCGCTTTACAATACGTGTACCAGCATATTCCCCTACTATTCTCCAACCAATGGATCAAAGTGATATCAACTTGACAAAACTGTATTGCAAAAAAAGACTTCTGGTGCCTTTAGTTGGGGATCGAGTAGCAAATTTGGAGAGTAAAATTAAGGATTTCAATTTAAGACGTGCCGTATGTCTTCTGTCCATTGCCTGTTTGATGGAGGTTAAAAATGAGTGGAATAAGAAGGATGAGCTTTCATGGAAAGTCATAAGAGATCAAATCATTTGTGAACGTGAAATCGTTACATCCATTTATAACTTGCTCTAGGAGATGTGTCCTAACGAGTCTTTTGCCACCGAGAACTTACAGAGTTGGGTCACCGAAGGCGACATCGATCAGGAGCTGGTTTTACATAATTTAGAAGCCGTAGAAACGGACCATGAAGATGAAAGCATAGGTGCAAATGCTCCATGGACAAAAATCAAAACAGAGCAAGTTTTCCCTGCATTCAGCATGTGTCTCCAATGGCCTAAAGGAAACTCGATTGCAGTACAAGACACATTGACCTTTCAAAACCTGAGAGAATTGGCTGTCGAAAACAATTGATCCACTAAGAAAATTCAAACAAACATTACAAAATCTCGATCATGTAGACGTCTACTATTTTAAAAACTGAATAAAACGATTAATTTATGTTAACGATGAATAATATCGGTATTTTTAATTTTCTTGTTTTACGTTCGATTCCAATCTAAATTTTTTGGTTACTCGGTCATTGCAACACCCTCAATTAACGCAACTGCCCAAGGGCGTACTTAATTTTTTGTAATGGCTATTTATTTCGAGAATATTAAATTCGTTAACAATTTCCATACCCGTAGAAATTTCTTGAAATAATATGGTGGTTTTTAGGTACGCTAATAAGCTTTCGAATTAAATTTCCATGAAATAATTATAATTAGGGAAAAGACAATCTCAAAGCCAGAGGTTATCACTGTAATATACATATGTGTATACATCTGTATGCTGAAAATGATAAGCGAGTGCATTTCACTGAATTATAATTAAGTGAAAATTATAAGCGTATTAATCTCGAGGCAGAAATATTTCCATCACATTTAATTTTTTTAAATGATCAAACCATGAATCACCAGGACAAGCAAACGACATTTTGCGTACTTTAAACCAGCAAAGTTGTGGGTTCATGAGATCGCGCTAGTTAGTAAGTCAATCGATCTTTGTAGTCTAAGAGAATTTATTTCTTTTTCCATATTTTTTTTATATTAAATATATTCAGTCTGAGCTGAAGATGTCCATGGGACCGATCATTGCTCGTCTAGCTGAAATGAAATGAGAAAGAACATCAAGTTAAATTAAAGACATCTCGATCGAAATGTTCCCCATAAATCAGTGTGGAGCACGCTTAAACGATCAGTAAATCACGAGCCTTCATCTAATTTCGATACACTTGGAAAATCAGTCTGCTCGTCTGGGTTGGGAATTCCTGGGATGGTTGTTTTGGCTGGCAAGCTTTCTTTCTTCTTTCTTTTACTGGATTTTTGCTTCAGGACACAACAGTTGGCTTCCTAATGGTTGCTGAATTATGCAAGAGGGCTGCCAATTTATTTTGAGAAGTGAATGTAGTATTTAATTGGTAAGAACGAATGAATATATACAGTACAGGGCAAGTTTCATAGTTGAATAAAAGGCTTATAAAATCTACTCACAGTTCGGAAGAAGTTTCTTGACTTTGTTAAACAGTGATACCAACACTTACGTTACACAAGTAACGCAAATCACATTCAATTGGCTTGTACAGCCCATTCGCTTCTTTAACATCTTATTTATATTCAAGTGATCAGCACATCTGCTGCCGGCAGAGCATCTTTTCCCAGATTGTTCAGCTTTGGAGAGATCATTTAACACATTGCTGGTCAAATTTCTTGGGCAAATAAGAATGTGAGCCGAACGAGCTGGGTGTTTTAGATCAATAACGATGTAACAAGCAGGAATCCAGAGCTGCAGATAGAAAAGATCGACACTTCAAAGGCGAAGCTCAGATATTTTATTTTTCTTAGAAACAAAGATAGTGAGATGCGACTTTGAGATTGTCAACTATTTGTTTGTTTGTCTAGAATGCATTCTATTTATTATTTGTTGTATGCAAAATGTTTTTTTTTCTTTGGTTGACTTCCTGATAGTTTGTTGTGACAATAGGTTCTTAGCTTCTATAGAAGTTTGAGTGTCTATTAGCTTTGTTCAATTCTTTGATCTTTCTTGGACATTCTCTGTAGCTTCTTATTTTTGGAGATTTCAATGAATTGTTCCTGAACGTAGGAGGAAAAATATACCGCATGAAAAGTTTGTGGTTGACACTGGAATGTTGCAACTTCCTTTGCCTTACTTCCGGAAGAAAATTTATTGTTTTTTAAAAGTAAATTTATTTGAAAAGCACCTGGATGGGCTGTTTGTTTGAAATTTTCACCCTCTAATACATGTTTTCTAATGAAAGATGCACCGAGAATCAGGGGCGGCGGAACAGGTCTGAAGGGTATGTTGAGTAACTGAGTACAGCGAGGGAGGAGGGGGTGGGGGTGAGGCTCCATCGTAAAATTTTTCGGTGCATTTTATCTCAATGTTATCAAAAATTGTGTGGCATAGTTTACGATAAATATTATAGACAGTAAAAAAAATTGTATATTCGCTTGAAATTCCATTTTATTATTAACTGTCTCTTATCATACATGTAAGTACAATTTTATTACTTATTTATCCGAAGTCATCGCAAACACATTGGTGCGCTTGGCATTTCTTTGAATGAATTCATTGATCAGTCGTTCGTCATCAATTTTGTCAGCTAAGTCATGATATATTTGTAAAATTGCGATGTCGTTCAGACGCTTCTGACCCATTGTTGAACGGAGATAATTCTTCAACCTTTTTCAAGTTGAAAAACTTCATTCGTTTGTACAAGATGAAGCAGGAATTGTCAATAATAATTTAACAAATCGAACATATTCCGGGACAAGGCCCTTGCACCATTCATGTTCTCGTAAAAAATTCACAACGTCTTTCAAATTCTGAACCTCTACATTTTTCTTTGTTGTCACCTCTAGAAACATATCCCTATTAGCGACTAGAGAATTTTTGTCGAAGTCATCCTTTAAAATTTAACAATCTCTTCCCCATCCAAATTTTTAGAGATTATGAAACTTTCAAGGGATTTAAAAAAAATTGTAGATTCAGTCCCAAACCTCCAATTTAAAGATGAAACTACCTGGTTATAAACTTCAAAGTAAATTTTCTTGTACATTTCTTTCGGTGACTCGAAAATATGATCTCTACATTTTGAGTCAGGATTTAACCGTTTTGGGACGTTTCGCACTCGCGGAAGTTTTGCATCTTCAATATCTAATTCTTTGACACTTGCTTTTGTTTTGTCCCAAATCGTGTCAAATTTAGATTCGCGAGATAATTCCAAGACATACTGTACGGCATCAACTTTTTCGAACGCGTCAACAACACTGAGTTGAGAATTTTGCAACTCCCTATTCAAATTTTCAATTTTATGAAATATTTCGATCAACATTCTTAAGGAAAACGAAAAATTGAACGTTTCCATTTTTTGAAGAAATCCAGATGCTTTGGCAGAGGCTGTGGGATTTACAGAAGAGTCTGATCCTAGCTCATTTAGAATCGTCATTATCGCTTTGTAATTTACACGGACAGTCCTGAGAGAACCTATTCTCATGTTAAACCTGAAACAATCAACGTAAAAATAATACATATAACTTGAGTAGCTAAGGAATTCAATTCTGAAATGAAGTTTACATATTAACCTGGTTGGGCAATAAGCAGAAACGGCAACGCTCTTTTCTTCGTTGTCTTCGCGCAGTTATTCTTGAATTTCTTTGAACCGGGCACAGCGTTTCGGTGAATCTCGAATAAAGTTAATGAGCTCCTTGACGATACCGACGAAGTTTTTCACTTGCATGATTTTTTCCAGTGCATCTTGGACGACCAGATTTAAATTATGTGCATTAAAATGCACAAAAAGTGCTCGGGATTCAATTTCTTTCACTCTCGTCTGTAATCCAGTCAAACCACCAGAGACGTTTGCAGCACCATCATAGGATTGACCTCGACACTTGCTGGATGAAATGCTAAAACGAAAGAAAACATCCAAGACGATTTCTATCAAGGTTGCCGCACTCGTGTTTGTCGTTGAATAAAAACCAAGGAAGAATTCTGATGACACGAGGTCTTCGGATACGACTCCAATGCAGATGGAAGTTTGTTCAGTTCTTGAGCAATCGGGAGTTTCACCCAACAAGAAAGCAAAAAACTCACAATTTTTTATCTCTTCGATGTTTGTCAACAAAACATTTCCTGCCATCATTTCAAGAATTTCATTTTGTGTATCGTGATGAAGCCATTTATTTCCAGAACGTAGAAGCCACGATTCCAGCTCAGGAACATCTTCCGCGGGCGCTTTTAAAATTCTCAGGAAGTTTGAATTCTTATCATCGTGGCCACGTAGCGGCAAACCTTGTTGGCCTAATAGCTTGATGGTGCTGAATATTTTTCTGAGAACTGTGCGATTGTCCCACATTTGTTTTTTCCGTTGCAGTCGATAAATACTGAACAACACTGATTTTACTGTCTTTCTGAAGGGTTTCTGCGTTTCTGATGTGAAATGTGCTTGTTGAATGTTTCTTGATTCTGCAAGATGCATGAACCCACGTGGTAAATCCGTTTTCCATCCAAGTTTTGCGTGAGCGTGTATCGTTGGCATTACATATTGTGCTAAGTTTTTAGCACACGCTTCTATACATACGAGTATAGTGCAAATTGCCTTCTCAAATCCATTGAGACCTAGCCAAGGATTTTCTTTCTTCCATTTGCTGTATGCGATCGGTACTGTTGCTGGCAGTAGCGTGGATGCTGGAAAAAAGTTCGATAATTGTAGCGTCAATTTGAAAAAGTAATAAAATTTTTATTTATTTGTTTATCTGTTGCTATTGATACGGGAGATAACGGAGTAAACAAAACACTGCTCGACTGCGCTTTCGTTTGACCTTTTTCACATTTTTAAAAATTTATTCGAATATTAAACTTACGATTTTTCGATTTCTCGGGATTTTCAGTCTCAACTATTGGATATTTTTTCCCGGATTTTTCTTTCGACGAGATGGTTGATTCGGAATCATCCTGTTGGCGCATTTTCTCACTCTGGCTTATTTCAATTTCATCCATTCTAGTTTCTTCTCTCTTCCGCTTCACTCTCACAACGAACTTATCCATTTATCTCGCAGCCACACAAACACGCAGTGTGTTTCTCCGGTCTCCACACCTTCTCCAGTACACTTCAGTACACTTATCATCAGCTGAAATTGTTTGTAAACACACTATAAGTTTATTTCTTTGGTTTTTTAAGCCAACTTGTCTGTTTTATAGACTATATCTTATTTTTTGCAATTTCGTTCTCAGTTGGTAGTATAGAAAGATTCCATTCTTTACCACTTCTTCTTCTTCGTAGCACTACAGCCTCTTTCGGACTTGTGCTTCCTGCAAATAGCACCACCGTGTCCTCAAATTACGTCCTCAAATTACGAAATCAGACCAACATTTCCTCGGTTTCCCCACTGGTCTCCGGCTTCAGTTCTCCCAACGGGTACCTGTTTGGGTATCCGTTATTCCTCCATGCGATTTGTGTATCCAGGCCATTGCAGCTTCCGGAGTCTAATAATCGTTGAAACCTCTGGCTCATCAAAAATTTCATACAGCTCATGGTTGTATCGAATTCGCCATTGGTCTCCGTCTAGCTTTGCTCCTTTTATTCGCCTCAGGAACCGTCGCTCAAAGGCGTTCAATATATTTGCGGATGCTTGAGTTAGGGTCCATGTTTCACACCCATAGCATAACACTGTATACGCAGCTGGTCTTCAAGATCGTCAAAACTGAATAAAATGTTTAATTTCCGAGCTGTATTCTTCGGTGTGTTTCGTCCCTTTCATTAGCAGTTCTCGTCAATTTGGCGCCTGAATGCTCGAATTCGCTAACATTTTCGGTCATGTATTTGCCAATGTGATATATTGTGTATTTGAAATATTTTTCTCGACTGCGTCATGAGTTTTGTCTTATTTACGTTGATTAGTAGCCCTACCTCACTAAGAATAGAAGCAAGAATTATCTCACACAAAAACAAATTCGCTGACCACCAGCCCTAGAAATTGCTTGTCACCCATTGACTAAATCGTGAGCACCAAATGATTTCCAATAATTCAAATAGAACTTGTGGAATCCAACTCATTTCACATACGTTTCTCACTAAATTCTTTCAATGCACATGGTTTCAATCCTAGATCAGAAAACTTTTAATTGAAAAAGTTTTCACTCACCTACCGAAATCTACTCTAAACGTTGGAGGCCTCTTGACTGCTGTCCTCCAAACACCATCCAAAAAATTGAGGCCGGAAAATCTCCACTGCATTCCCAGCTTAAAAAATTCTCGTTTAAGATGCGTCTTCTTACCAACCGAAGCATTTTTGTGTGAACCAGAACTATAACCATCTTGAAGGATCTTGAAATGGCAAAAGAGAGCAAGCGTACCAATTTTTAAACCATTATGTATTTCACCCAAACTGAGCGAACTTTTCTTTTTTGTCTAACATTTTCCTAAATTTCAATTCAAGTAGGTTCAAAACAAGTTGGTCAGCGATATTCAACTTTGTAAAAAGTCGATCAGTAACAATGGATGTCCCCATATTTTGCAAAAAAGTTGCCCGCAACATTTATCGTAAACTGGTTCGAATTGAACTGGTGCGAACGGTCAATAGTGTTATTGTTTCGATAGCCATCGTGCGAGTGTGAAAGTGGAACTGATTATTGTTAACAAGCTGAAATGGCCATTGCGCGGGTGTGTTCACAATCTTGGAAGAGTCTTTCAAGACGTACTGTTTACTGTCAGGCAGCCCAAGATGGTGAGTAATAGCTGCCGCAAATCGCTCAAAGATAGTTGAGCGCTTATACTTCCTTTTCCACTTGTGGTAATTGACCCGTGAATTGTATGAATTTCTCATAGACCATGGGATAGTGCGGAACTTGTTTTTGCTGTGTATTCCTGTTTTTGTGTGTATTTTGCTTGTTTAACAAGAATGTTCTTTTGTAGGATGGATTATTTTCCGGGGAGTTTTTAAAAACAAACTTCACTTCCATTTCCTTAGCAATATTACCAAATCCATTTTATTTTTACGCGGGGATGTTTTATTGTTTAACCTAGTAATCAATGGCTTCATCTCTTTTTGAATTGCTACAGGCGTGCCGGTAAAAAGAACCGGCTTCTAATTAGTAAATAGTTATGAGCCTATATTGCCGGGAGTCATCATTGTAAGAAAAGTCGATACAAATCAGAGTTCCGAACAGCACCAGAAGTCGATACATTGTGAATAAACTGTGCCAAATCCCCGTCCAGCGTCTTAATGATGGATAAAAAATCAGCTCAGAAATTAACGACGGAATTGGATTTATTTTGCTTCTATTATTGTGGTTCACCATAGCCATCGCTCCTTTTTTCTTCGGATTGTGTCAAACTGTAGCTCTAATGATCACGTTCGTCATTGTGACATATTGTGCGCATGATGCTTCGCTGGGCTTTGGAGTTGGTCAAACCTGATCCCCACCATCCACCGCTCTCTATTGAGCTTACTATCACATCTTCTCGTTCTTTGAAGAATTCCTCACCTTCCCGCTTTAATTTTTTAAAAGCCGAATTTTCGAGCATGGAAGCTGACCTTAATGCCGTGAATTGGTACTCCTTCTTCAGCAATCTCCACACTGAAGATTGCGTTGATAAGCTCTATATGTTTTTTTCGTCCTTAATCTCGCAATTTACTCCTGTGTGTTCAGAAAAAAGACCTAAAGATGCTCCTTGGTTTAATTCTGATGTTGCCACTGCAATTAAAGCCAAAGATGCTGCCCGCAGGAAAATTCTTATCCAGTGGTCTTCCAATTGACCTCGTTAAATTCAAAGAGCGTCGCGCAGCGGCCAAGAAAATTGCCACTTCTGCACTTAATGCATATGTTAATCACGTTCTGGTCGTATGTAAATCGTAAAATCTCATCGTGTTCCTGATAATATTAGTCTAGATGGCGTGACATTGTCTTCTCCTCAAGAATCTTGTGAACTCTTCGCTTCTTATTTTTTTTCCTTTTTTAGCAGGGCTAAGCATTCCCCTTCCTTCAACTAATCTTCTTGCTCTTTTTTCTCTAGTAATTTTCGTACAAACTCTTTGCAGGTTGAGCAACTCTTAAATAATCTTGACAACAGCACCAGTGTGGGGTCTCATAGCATTCCAAATTTCCTAGCAAAATCTTTATCTTCTGCGCTTTGTGTTCCCCTTTCAATTATTTGTAACATGAGTTTATCCTGTGGGGTTTTCCCCTTCCAATGGAAAATTGCCCACATTTTTCCTATCTTCAAATCAGGTGATCGTAATATTGTCTCAAACTATCGTCTTATTTCCCTTCTTCCTTGTTTTAGTAAAATTTTTGAAAAGATAGTTTTTGATGTGCTGTATCCACTTGTCCTCCCGTCTTTAGCAGACCAACAGCATGGTTTTGTGAGAAGCAGATCTACCCTTAGAAATTTACTTTCTTTTACCCATCAAATTGCAGCTGCCCTCGATCAGCAACAACATTTGGACGTTATTTCTATGAATTTCTCTAAAGCCTTTAATTCAGTGGATGACTCTCTCCTATTGGAGAACCTTTTAGGGTTCAATTTCCCTAGTTGCCTCTATTCCTGGCTTCTCTCCTATGCCCTAAATCGTCAATGTATAGTCACTTTAAACTCTTGCTTCTCTTCTTCTTTTCACCGGAGCTCGGGAGTTCCGAAAGGTTCAATACTTGGCCCCATACTAGTTTTAATTTTTATCAATGATCTACCTTCTGTTATCACATCCCCCTGTCTCCTTTATGCTGATGACTTTAAGATTTTTCGAGTTATTTATGTCCTGTTAGATGTGGATATCCTTCAAACTGATCTTCAGCGTCTTAGTGACTTGTGTGAATCAAACCATCTCTCCTTAAATGTTTCCAAATGCCATCAGATGACATTCTCCTGTAAAAAATGTCCTCTTCTCTCAACGCATAGGCTTGTTGGTATCCCTTTGAGAAATGTAACCACCTTCAAGGGCCTTGGTGTGCTTTTTGATTGCAACCTGAAGTTTGATCTCTACCTTGCTCTAATTATTAAGAAAGCCTCCCGCTTAGCTGGATTGATTTTACGATCCGCTTCGTCATTCCAACATATCACCTCCTGTATGTGTCTTTACTTCTCACAAGTACGTTGTCATTTGGAGTACTGCTCTCAAATTTGGAGCCCGTACAACAGGAAGCACATCGATGCCCTTGAGTCAGTTCAACGCAGATTCACACGGTATCTATTCTTCAAATACAAGTTTCCTTACTCCCCGTATGATGACCGACTACATACTTTGAACCTTCCTACCATCGAGTCCAGACGATCTTTCCTTGACGAATGTCTTTTGTTCAAGCTTCATCATAGCCTGTTACCTCAAATTGTATGCAGGCAAATAAATACATTCGACACTGCTTGCCCTAATAGATCCTCGCTACAATTTCAGGTTCCATATGCACGTACTAACACCTTCTTCCACTCTCCCTTACTACGCTTACCTCGTATGCACAACCAGCGAAGTCTTGGTCCTCTCCCACAGACTCTTGGCGTATTCAAAACTTCAATGAAAAATTAATAAATCTTAATTTTTGGTATCGTATTGTGATCTTTTTTCTTTAATTTCTTCCATATTTTGAATTCGTATGTTTGTATTTAAATATTGTATCAATTGACTTGTAATTGGACTATTCGTCTGTAAGGTGATTTTCTGAAATAAATAAATAAACTAACCATGCAGTGTAAATTTAATCTAGGCTACAATAGTTTATCTTAACTAAGTCTAGAATGGATTGGAGTTCTTTCAACTTTACTAGACCCTTATATTTCCGTTAAGAATTCACTCCGAACTTATAATCAAAAATATTTATGTGTTGCCAAAATATATTATCTTATGATGATATACTGTACAATATAAGTGATATTTGGTATATTGAATTTACATTAATTTTAAATTCTTTAAATTGAATCACGGGTCAAATATTATGTTTTTCAGAAATAACTGAATTGAACTTAAATTCTTTTCACGTATCTACGAGGGCTGTCGAGAAATTAACGACATTTTGGCCTGGCGCAGCAGTGAGGGAGACTAGCACCGATATCTTGATATAAGAGTATTCCTGTATTCAGAACGTAATCAACCGTGATAGCTTACGCATCATGCCTACCGTGCTTTGCGTACGGTAAAGGTATAAAAAGGGCGCTGCAGTTGGGAGTCTCGCCAACTGTGAAGTGTGAGCTCATCCAAATATTGGATGAATAATTCAAATGATCGATTGACACTACTTAAAAAAATTGTTTCAAACCCTAGGATGGTTACAAAGACCTTCTGGTAGGAGCACTCTCCTGATTATTCAATTTGTTCGGATTCCGATCCCGTTGAGAGGCATACTTGAGGCCACCGCCACCACCTGGATGCCCCAATCTTGTTTTTGGGCCGTAATCGTCCTCCGCAAGTACGATTTCGACTTGAGTATCGCGCGTGGTTAATGAGTTATTTATCTTCGCTTTCCTGTTTGTAATCTCTTTCGGTCGGCTACTTTGGCCATTGGCACCTTTAACACTAGCCACTCGATTCAACTCTTGACCCCTGTTACCTTAAAGTTTGTGAGTGCGAAATAATTTGTATTAGGCTCTTGCGCTGTGGGAAATGAATCCGTCCCACGTGCTGCCTCAACGGGCGAAAGATCAGTGCTCAGCTGAATTGGCCTTGCCTGGGGATGCGTGAAACCATCAGTGTAGCCTTAAATAGACAATTTAACATCTATGAAAACATTTACACCCATCAAACAATGAAGTCAACATAAAACATTTTATTTCTCTAATTCAATCGAGTTCTATATAAGAGCCAAACTATTGTCATTCAGAGGACATTGCAGGAGTTATTACTTGGCTCAGAGAACCCTTCTAGCAGGAGCATTCTTCTGCTACTTCATCTCATTATTTTCTTTATTTTATGTCCACTGACGAGTTTCCTTTTATCTTAAACGCCGTCGGGAATTCCTCATTTTGTTCCACAGTCGTGTTTCGACTTATCTTCAGTTTCTATAGGATGTTTGGAAGGAAATGACTTTATTTAGGTATAGGGTGGGTTAAATAGGTAGGCTGTAGGTTGGGCTAGGTAGAGGGTTATCCGGGATATGCAATTTTTGCTTTTGTTTTATTCAGTGTCCGTTTGTTCTGGTTCATTTTGCTTCCGTTTTCTTCTTGGGTGTGGTCTAAAACTCAGGAAATTGCGTCAAAATTTGCAATAATGTTACTGTCCGTCTACATATGTTTATATATTTCAAGTCTTTCTAGGATGTCAAATCTTAGTCCATTGTTCTCGTATATCGATGTATTACTTAATTTTGCTTCTGTTTGTTCCCAATCTTGTTGCTAGTTTTTAACGCAGCTTTCTTTTTGAATTTCTTAAGGGAGTTTTTTTGTTTGTATGTCTCTTTGCTTAAGTTTGCTAATGAAATCCATATTGGTTATTCTTGTGCAATTTAGTCATTTAATTTTTGATGGTACCATATACTAAGTTTGTCGATGACACGTTGTTTTTATCCATTAAAACTTTTTTTTTGCAGTACTACAGACCTTCTCGGAACTTCAATTCCTGCAACAAGAGCCTCCAATTTTCAAATTTGAGCAGCGATGGGTTGTCTTCGTCGATCGAGTTAGACCAGTATTTTCTCAGTTTCTCACCGGTCTCCGTCCTTCAAGTCTCCCAACAAATACCTTTTTGGGTATCCATTGTTCATCTTTATGATACAAATGGCCAGACTTTTGCAATTTCCGCAGTGTCTGGTTTGTCAAAAACGTCTAGTTTGTCAAAAATTTCATCAAGCTCAAAATGGTATCGAATTTGCCATCAGTCTCCATCTAGTTTTGCATTAATTATCTACCTCAGCACTCGTTGGGTATCAAATGAAAGGTCTTGATGAGAACTTTTCAAAGCAGGTCTTAAAATGACAAATTTTGTTTCGAGGGGTGCAGGGGAAGGGGAAATGTACGAAAGTTTTGTGTCCCCCCCTCGCGATTGGACACCTGTGATCCGAAAAATCTGAAATAAATCATGAATGTAGGCCTTTATGAGTACAACAACAACAAATACGTGAGAAGTCGAAATGCACTCAACTTTGTTAGTAATAGTATGATTTATCGATTTTATGTTTTCTTGAATAAAATCTTAACGGTACCCTTAAATTTAATGAAATTCGGTACACAAATGACTATTTATAAGATTAATCTGTCCTGAAAGTTTCATAAAGATCGAATGGTATTTAACGAAGTTATAGCGATTTGAATTTTCCTCTATTACTATGGAACAATACGAGTATACGCTGTATTACTATGGAAACATATGGCTATGGAACAATATGCGCTTTTTACCGACTCAGATACTACAGCTTTGCCGGGATTCGCATGAAAATTTCAGGAATGATAGGTATCATGAATTTCTTTGAGAATTGGCTCAGCTAGCGGTATTAGTAATGGTAAAGCAAAATAGTGGCTGTTTTAAATGCGAAGATTGAATAATTTTAATGTATTTTGCCCCAACTTCAACGTTTAAGGCGCATGCTTTTAACACTTGATTTAATTTAATGAATGCCTGAAGATGAGTACCTACAATTAATACTCATACGTGAAACAAGTTGAGGAGGCAGGAGAGAGCTCCTAGCAAATGGGCTTTGTAACCATTCTAGGATTCGAAAAAATAGGGCATGAATCGATGATAACAGTACAGGGGAGTGGCCCCTGAACAAAAAATTTCATCAAAGGTAGCCGATATGAATATCAAATGAAAGTCCTTAATAACAGCTTTTCAAAACAGTACTTAAATTGACAATTTTTCCTTCACAAGGGCAACAAATACTTTAGAAGTCGAAATTCGATCAACTTTGTTAAGAATAGTACATTTTATAAATTTTGCTTTTTTGTGTATAAAATCAAGATGGGACCCTTAAATTTCCCAAAACCTGCAATTTAAGTTTTCTGAACAATAAACAGCTAAGTTACAGCCGATTGAATTTCTAACCATTACAACAAAATTAACACGTGATACTAGGGACATACACGCTTGCAACGGACCTAGACACTACAAATATGTAGGAGCTTCGATAAAATGTTTAGAAATGGTTTGTAATATTCATGTGATATCACGACTAATCAGGCAACGGGGTCAAAACACTTGAAACAAAATAGTGGCGAGTTTAAAATCATAATAACCATAATAATTTGTGAACTCAATTTATGGAATCTGTATATCAGTCATGTTTTGATATGCAGGATATATTGTTTGATTTACTAATTATTAAATAATACCCTTCTGGCAGGAGCATCCTCTTGCTACTTATACTTGTTTGTATTTAATGTTGAAGTCATCGTCTGATAAGTCTAGTCCTATGCGTGTCATTTTGGACGATGGGTTTTTGTGAGTGAATAGTGATATTAGAGGTCTGTGGTCTGTTACAACAATGAATTTTATTCTAAATAAATATGGTCTAAAAAAGTGGATCACCCAGTGTATAGCCAAAAAGCTCTTTTTCAATTATCGGTTTGTTTATCTCATGTTTAGTTAAAGTCCTACTTGCGTATGATAATGGTAAGACTTTCCCAATATTGCCTTGCGATAAGATGGCACCCAGAGCATAGTCTGATGCATCTGTCGTAACAATAAACGGCTTGTCGAAATTTAGATATTGTAATATGGGGGCGGCTATGAGTTTCTGTTTTAATGATTCGAAGGCTTCTTGGCATTCCTTATTCCAATTATATTTCACATTTTTCTTTAAGAGGTCATTGAGACATTTCGTGATTTTTGCAAAATCAGGGATGAAGCGTCTATAGGGTAAGTCCGGGACAGATGGACCACCGGTATAGACGGACCATTCGAATATTTTGCTCGTCTGTCACAGCAGCGCCGCGTTCGTTGGCTAGTATTTTTCTACTCGTGCAGACGTTAACACGTTTAGTTTTGCTCGTGAGTGTCACATGTTTTCTAGGAAAAAAACTTTGTTTATTTCTTTTCGTTAGTTGAAAAACATTTTTCACTGGATTTTATTGTTATGTGGTTAAGTTAGTTTAATTGATTTTGACGAAAGACCAATGCTATAGCTCGATTGTATAGTTGAGTAAGGTCTTAACCTAAAATGGTGCTCCGGTAGCGTTGTTTGTCTGAATGAGCAGCTGGTCCATCTATCCCTGACAATTGGGATAGATGGATCAGTGACATTTGGGATAGTTGGACCACTTGAAAAGAACCTGGAATAGTAGGACCATATTTCCTATTAGGACTTTACTTCTAATATAAATTAAATGATACTTATCAAAATTATTTTAAACACAAACGTGTGTTCTGATACGTTGGTTTTTTTTTGTTATAGGAAAATGCCTACGTTCTATACCAGAAAACGCATGTCTGGGAGGGGAGAATGGTCTGAACGTAGCTTGGAAAATGCAGCCAGAGCTGTTCAAAGTAAGGAAATGGGAGTTAATGCTGCAGCAAAGGTGTTTGGAATACCGAAAACAACTTTGAAAAGACGCATCAAGCTACAAAGTTTTAGTAAAGGTTCCATGGGAAAAAACTCATTGCTAGGAGTTGAAGATGAAAAAAAAATTGTAGTACACATAAAAAAATTACAATCGAGGGGGTTTACTCCAAGCAGAGACTCAGTACGTTCTTTGGCTTACTATTTAGCTGAAAACCTGCAATTGAAGCATAGTTTCAATCATGAAACAAAGCAAGCAGGCTACGACTGGCTTTCTTCTTTTCTTGTTCGTAATCCTGAACTGTCTATTCGGCAATCTGAAGGTGTGTCTATTCCGAGAGCAAAAGGTCTAAATGAAATAGATGTCAAAGCATATTTTGACCTCTTAAAGAATGTTTTGGAAGAAAATGGTCTTAAAGATAAACTTGGCAACATTTTCAACATGGACGAAACAGGTTTACAGCTAAATAACAAACCAGGGAAGGTAGTTGCTTTGAAAGGTTCCAAGAATGTAACTTCTGTTACTTCAGGAGAAAAGGGTGAAGCCATATCATTATTAGCAAGTGTGAATGGAGAGGGTACATTCTTACCACCTTTTTGCATAATGAAAGAAAAGAACCTAAAGCAGGAGTTTTGTGACAATTTACCACCTGGCGCTGAAGTAAAAATGTCGCCGAAGTCTGGCTATGTAAATAGCGATTTGTTTTTTGATTGGCTGAAAAACCATTTCACTACAAGAAAACCAGCAGGAAAGGTGCTTCTTCTTTTAGATGGACATACATCACACACTTGCTGCGTTGAAATACTAGAGTTCACAGAAAATAATCAAATAATTTTGATGAGTATTCATCCCCACACCAGTCATTAGCTTCAACCGTTAGACCGCGCTTTCTTCAAGTCTTTAAAAATGCTTGCTCAAAGGACGTGACCAATAACCCTTCAAGGAAGATAGCTCGACTGCAGTTTGTAGCGCTTTTTAGCATAGCTTGGGATAAGTCAGCAAATGCAGAAAATGGAATAAGTGGATTTAGAACGTGTGGAATCATTCCATTTGAACCTGATGCGATACCAGGCTACGCTTTTTGGTCAGAATCAATGGACTCCAGGGCTCCAGATACGTCTGCTGTTTTCGAAAACGTTATGACTGGTGTTGATGTTGCTGGCTCCGGTAGTTCAAAAAACGATGCCACTGTTGCTGGTCCTAATAGCCCAAGTGATGATGTTGCTGTGGCAAGTTCTAGTTCCTCAAGAAGAGGTTGTAATGCTGGTACTTCAAGAAGCTTTGAAAACGTTCCTTTACCTGGACCTTCTGAAAAGCACCAGAATAAATCGGAAATTGTGACCCATTCAAAGTTATTGGACAAACTACATCCAGTGCCTTGTGTCAACAAAGTTGAGACTGTGAAAAGAAAAGTTCAAACTATATCAACAGTGTTAAGCTCTCCAGAAAACATAACTGCTCTGAAAAAGAAAAAAAAAATGAGAAAGAGTCAAAAATTAAAATAAAAGAAGAAAGACAGGGAGGAAAAAAGAAAGACCGAGAGGAAAAGAAAAGAGAAAAGGAGAAAAAGAAGCTAGAGAAAAGAAATGAGAACAATATGCAAACAACGATCAATAAAAGTAAGAGAACGCGAAGAAAAAAAGAACTGACGTCATCCTCAGATTCCGAAGATATTGATATCGACACAATTTGCAACGACAATCTTTATGAAAGTGACTGGGATGAAGATTTCTGTGTATCGTGTAAAGAGAACTACAACGAAACAAAACGAGATGAAGATTAGATTAAGTGTGTGTCATGCTCCCGCTGGACACATGAAGGCTGTACAAGATTCGAAGATGAATGCAATTACTGCGGAAAGCAAGATCCTCCAAATAAGATGACTGCTGGATGATTCAAATTTCTAGAAACTGAGTTATACTAGCTCTATTTTTTAATTATTTTGATTGTCAAATCTATTAATCATATCAAATAGTTTATAACTCTATACCCTAACTTTATAGCTTGGAATAAATAGTCTTTATACCTTTGATAACATGTATTTCTTGTGTTATACCCTGATTCAGTCACGTAAAAAGAGGTCCATCAATCCCTATTAGGTGGTCCATCTAACCCGAGTATGCTTGAGATAGACGGACCATCGAGCAAAACCAAAAAAACATCATAACTCCCGGTGTGATAAGCTTAACAACTGCAAACTTCCTTACAATTGTTTAAAGACATATATACTTATTAAAAAAATATAAAACTTATCCTAGACATTGCAAAATTTCGGAAAAAATAGCTTACCTTATTAGTTACACAATGCTACAAAGCGTCTTACTTTGTCTACATCTTTAGGTGCTGGAAATTTTTGTATAGTTTTATATTTTGCAAGGTCTGTGCGGATACCTTCTTTAGTGATTAAGTATCCGAGGTATAGGCCTTCACTTCTGAGGAAATTACATTTACTAGGGTTTAGTTTTGAGTTATACTTTTCTAAGCGACTGAAAATTTTTATGAGATTTTGGTTATGGTGAGGTAGGCTACATTCGAATACGATGATGACATCCACATACAAGAATGCGGCAGAATCTAGTCCACTAAGGGCAATGGTCAGTATCCTTTGGAAACTGTTCGATGATATCTTTAGGCCAAAAAGTAATCTTTTGAACTAGTAATGACCATTGTTCGTTGAAAAGGCTGTTAGTGGTTTCGATTCTTCGTTTAATTCTATCTGGTGGAAGGAACTTGTCATGTCTAATGTTGAAAAATACTTTGCTCGGCTTAATTTATCCAGGACATCCTGTAGTCTGGTTAGAAGGAATTTTTGATTAACTATTTTCTTGTTAGGTTGTCGAAAATCAATGACAAGTCTCCACTTTTTATTTCCATCTTCACTTTTCTTTGGGGCTAATGAAAGAGGGGAGTTATAAGGACTAATGGAGTTCTCAATAATGTCGTCTTCCAGCAACTTTTGTACTTGTTGGTTGACCTCTTCTTGTTGTGAGTGGGGCAGTCGGTAGTTTTTTATATATGTTGGGGTATTTTCTATGGTTTTGATATTTTGAACATAAAAATTATTACTTGTCAATGGTTCATATTCAAGATGGAAAATATTTTGATATCGACGAATGATACTTAATAGCGAATGTTTGTCTTTTTGTTCTATGTTATTCAAATTTAGATTTTTAAGTAGTTCTTTAAATTTTTGTTCATTTGTGCTTACACTTGTTTTGTTTTTGTCAATGTTCATTGTTTTAAAGTTTCTTAATGGCTTTACTTTTAAATTTTATATTGGTAGTTCTATGTTTAATTCCGTCGGCTGGTAGTAATGTATTGCTAATAAAAACACCGGGTACAATTTCTTTATTCAAAATTAAACTATCTTCCATTAAACTGATGTTAATAGGGCAAATGTATTCGGATCTTGGTGGTATTAGTATGCCTTGTTCTAACTGGTTTTGACTTGATTTTATGGGTAACGTATAGTCTTCTTCATTTATACAAAAAGTGATAGTGAATGATTCGTAGTCAATCTTGCAGAGATTACTTGTCGGGAAATCACGACCTTAAAACTCCATCTTTATTGATAGGGAAGTCAGATGAAACTACATGGAAGTAATGCTTGACATCTTGTCCTGCGATCCTTAGAGTTAATGTTGTTGTCCCTCTCGAAGAAATTTCTTCATCAGTGATTCCTGTGAATCTAGATATTTCATTTTTACTAATATTGAGGTTTTTACCGAGTATATTTTCTTTGCAGATCGATATATCTGCGCCTGTATCAATGAATAGGGTAAGGCATCTTCCTATGGTTTAACAGTTAACTTGGACGTGATTTTTAGGGCATCAGTGATTTTATACGAGTATATTCTTTTATGATCCCCGGAGACAAATTTATTTCACTTTTGTTCAACCGTTTTACCTCCGGGGTTTAATGGTTTCCCTGGTAGGTATTGCGGTTGTAGTTTCTATTACTTTGGATATTCCGACTACACCCTGACATTTGGTTATGCTGTTTGTTTGTGTTCATCACCAGACAGGTTGTAATTTTGGACAGTATTGCAATTTTTATGTCGTGTATAGTTTGATCTTTGGTTTTGGTTGCGGTCATTTATGTATTCTTGGTTGAAGTTTCGTGTTGTATTATCATAACTGAAATTCTCTCGTCTTCTACAATGTTGATATTGATTGCTTTGTTGGTTTGGTTATAACTTTGTCTTGGGGCATGATTGTTTCTGATATTGTAGTTCATACTATTTCGGTTTTTGGAATTCAAAGGGTTCTTTTTTATGTAGTATAGTATGTATTATTCGTTTCAGAGGTTCTTTCTAATTCAAGGGCTAAGTTAACCGCTTCCGAAAGTATTTTTGTCTGTGCTGCATATACAGTCTGTTTATATTTGTTATCTAAACCTTCTTTAAAAATATTTCGGGCGTATGATTCATTCACCTTTTTAGGGTATTGTAAAATAATTTTACAATACCCTACTAAAATCGCGTCCTATCTGTCCGTCCGTCCGTGTGTCACACCATTTTTTCTCGCTAACTACATAAGCTAGGAACATAAGATTTTGTTAGAAGGTGTAAAGTGATGCCCTCTTCAAAGTTTCATCACAAAAAAATTTATAAGGTGTTCAAGGAGGGTCTCCCCATATAGGGGAATGGCCCCCTGAAATAAAGTTTCATCGCATGTAGGCAATATGGGTATCAAATGAAAGGTCTTGATGAGAACTTTTCAAAACAGGTCTCAAGCTAACGAATTTTGCTTTGACGGGCGCAGGAGAAAGGGAAATGTACGAAAATTTTGTGTTAGGTGACGTTTTCAACGGACCTAGACACTATAAATATGTAGGAATTTTGATAAAAAACTTAGAAATGGTTTGTAATATTGATGTGTTATCATGACTAATTAAATGACGGGATCAAAGCACTTGAAACAAAATGGCGGCGAATATGAAAATATAATAACCATAATAATTCTTCGAACTCAGTTCATGGCATCTGTATATTAATCAAGTTTTGATATGCAGAATATATTGTTTGATTTACTAATTGTTTTACAATACCCTTCTGGCAGGAGCACTCTCCTGCTACCTCAACTTGTTTCTTTTTCGGAATATCGATTTTAGGGATGCTCGTAATCAACTCGTCTACTCATTGTTGTTTTTTTTAGATATTCCGCCGTTATGGGCAACGGACCTTGAATTGGAAAATTGCAGTCCAACGTTTTTTTTTGCATCCAATGTTTGATCAGCAGGATCGCCATGTGGTCATACTGGCACTTGAGAGGCCCCAGCCATTGTCCTGTGGTGATATTTTTTTTCTTTTTATATTTATTTTATTTTTTTATATTTATTTTATTTTTTTTCATTTAGAGTTTCCTTCTTTTTAATTAATTTTTGTGGGTAAAAACGCTTGCGTTACGCGGAAACAAATACAAGCGTAAAACGCCTTCCAATTCGCTTCCGACTTAGATAATTACTATCTTGTATTTTATATTTTGCTTTCTCGATACTTAAATTATTCGCAAAATTGTAGAATGCAGACACAAGCGTGTAACGCCTTCCAGTCTGCAACTACATAAGCGAAGGTGGAGTCCCATACTTAATAATTTTAAATTATGGTAATGCTTAATTTAGCACAAGAGTCCGCCATATTGAATGACGTTTGACAATCATCTGATTGTTTTGTTGTCATATTACACTGGGCTTCGCTGAATACGCCTTTGATATACTAAATCGATGGGTTAGTTTAATCAAGTCGGCTCTTTGAAAGAAAGCATGGTGCAAATACCGTTAACGAGCCACTTATAAGCCGGGAAAATATAATTCTTGCGCCTTTTCACCATTTATCTAGTTTATTAAAGCCCTATATAAGAATGGTAACTACTTCAATTATGTACATATGTCAACAATTTCCAGCCCTAAGTGTAGAAAAATTGACAGATGGTATATTTGATGGACTGCACTTACGGTTGTAAGAGACACGGATTTTTCTAACCATAGAAAACGGATCAAAACATATGCATGGCTAAATTTTGTTTTCGTGGTCAAATATTTTTGGAGAATCACAAAATATCAGATTATCCAGAACAAGTTGCTAAAATGCTTAAGTATTTTAACTAGTTAGAGCAAACACGAGTATGAGCATTAAATTTCTTTTTTTAACAAAGCAATCTAGCTAATTATAGCGAGGAACAAGGAGAACGGTTTCACCGAGATATCAGGACAGTTGAAGAGGCACACCAAAGTTGATGAGACAGCCATATAATGACAGACTGTTACTGGACTCTAATAAAGGAATGTCCTGAGCAAAAGCACAATAGGAAAGCCTACCGAAAAAAATTTTGTTTTATTTGTAATAACAGCGTATCTATGTGAAGTTTCAATCTTTATTATGTAGTCGTTCTTAAAATATATATGGTAATACGTCATTGTATTTTGACGTTTTCAGTAAAATAGCCAATACAGTCTTCATAAACTAGAGTCAATTTGACAAATCTAATATGTATCTCGTATTTAGCATACTGATTATATACAAAATTGACTTCAACCCGACTTGCCGCAAGATTATCATTCACCAGTGTAATCTATTCAACTTTGTAAGGTTGCAAAGTAATTCTGAATAGTCAATTTTAATTTCAATTCATTACTTTTAAGAAATGTTGGTTTAGCTCATTAACTTCACGACAAAATTATTGCTGTGTTGGCTGAAAGTAATAGAAAATTAGAAAAAAGTATTTACTCTATACCTTTCGATATCCGTACATCCAAACTGATTTTACCGAGAATACCAAGTGTTAGTTCTGCAACATCTTGATAGAGAAACGTAGCTCCCTTCTTGACCCTTCAGACATTCTTGATAATTGCTGTGAAATATCCTTGTATATGCAGATCAGAAAGAGCCTTAAAGGTCACTACAAGGATGTGCCACAAAAACGTGCAAACAGTATCTTACAAGGATCCTGGACCAAGTGGTCACTCTTTCTCGTGGCAGATGCTGTACGTACATTGACCTACATGCGCAAGAAAATTAACCCCTCGATCTTCTTATGTTCTCCAGTAACACACGGTCGTCTTCATTGTCTACTAGAGAACATAAGAAAATTTATAAGGAATGTATGGTCATCGTTACTATTCGTTTTCATATCGAGAAGGACCAAAGTGACCATTGAGTATACTACTAGCTGAGGAGTATACAACGCAAAAAAATTAAATCTTGATTTCCATGATTCATTTTCGTAGGGATGTTAAGACGGACGAAAGGGAATCGCTTTATGAATATCACCGTAAAAACCGGACAGACTCGTGAGAACTAAACAGCAATTCCTGCATAGTGTTTTTGACCGAGTAGAGGGTTGACTGTGTCTTGGGTCCGTTATGATTTTCCTTTAGATATTCCGTGAAAGTTATGGCTAATCCGATTTTAATGAAGCACAACCATTGCGGTCGAATGGTTTTTGTTCGGATGAAAATCCCTTGACCATCCCATGTAGCGCAATTTATAATTGTCTTGTTGAGGGATGAAATATTGATATTTTTAGCGAAAACGGTGGGAATAAACAGTTTCTAGCTTATAGGTATGTTTTCCAATTGAAATAATTAAACTTTGTAAACTTCAAGCTTTAAAGGAAGCATTTCATTTTTAACTAATGGATTGAGTTAAATACTTCTCTATTCTGTATTTATATTATTCAATGAAATTGTATTTCAATTAATCTATCAAACAATGTAAAAAATACACTTCTTTTTAGACAATCTTTCATTCAACAAATTTTCATCTAAAACACAAGTAAAGTTCCAAAAATATGTAAGTTTTTTCCTCAAAAGACGCCGAGACGCACGGTATATGACGGAATGTTTTGTTTTCCATTTCCATTTAAAGTTTAGGTGAAATATGGGGTCGTAAAACTCTAGAACAGAAGTGGCTGCACCTCAGGTGCATTATTCCCTAAATAAAAGCAACATGAATACAAAATGCATATGAAATGTACGTGGAAACAATCTAGTTTTCGTTGATGGATTGAAAGTGGATGATGATGGCACACGCGGCTATAATAAAACTCCACTTTAGAAAAGGGTTGAAACGGAACGTTGCGTTCAAAAATTAATGCTCAAACTAGACCATGGTATTTTAGTATGCGCGTGCATTTTGTTTATTCGGTGCAACTTCGAGAAAAGGAGTTTTAATTGTTTTGGGTAATGAGTCTTAGTAATGTAAAATAGTGATTTTACAGATTTATTGGCGCATTAAGATAAAATGCACATAAAATGCAAGTGACAATTTATGTTTAGAAGGGGTGTTCTGACTGAAGGTTTATGGCATCTGTTCTGAAAAGCAGGTGTTATTGTAATGGCTATGAGGCTAGAATATCTTGAATAATTTTTGTGCCATGACTTTTATGATAAAATGAGTAAGGAGAAATCTTGCGGAAAATCATTGATTTACTCTTAGTTAGAATTTTGAAATTGGTAAAATTTTTTTAAATACATATATAGTAATCATTTTCTATCGCAGGCTCATATTCATATTGGCAGCGTAATGCTAAATTATTCGTAAATAATTTAGCCCATGTCTACCATTTGCTTGCACTTTTCATTCAATTCATATAATGAATTATAGATTAAATGAACAATAAATTTACTTTCAAGTTAATTGTTTTTCATGAATGTTTTTTGTAAATGTCCTTACAAATAAAATAAATCAAAGCAGATCATTTTTTTAGAAGACCACAGTATTATTGCAATAAATTTTGTATATATTTTATTGTTTTTATAAAAGTTCAAGTAATGTTTCAAATATTCCTACAATTACTCGTACTTCTATGGTCGTTAGGTAAAACATGATTATCTAGATTGCCATAATCTCACTAGCAGAAAATTTCTTGCACTAAAAAAATGATTCAATATCAAACTCATCCTGAGTTCATAGTATTATTGTTGAAACAAAGAAAAATATTAATCAAACAATTCCATGGTGATTCAGTTAGGTAATTTCAATTGAATATATGAAAGTGTAATAATTTTGCCTACTTCGTCGTCATTTCTCGAGATTTACCAAAGAATACCTAAACCAACCTCTCATCAGTTAAAGGTGCATCAACAAACTGTGCTTCTTAAAGTCTGCATGTTCGTATGCTGGCAGTCTACGCCGATGTGGCTGCTTGTCAGCCAGCTAGTTCGGGGAAGAATTTCACTCGTTGGTCTTGACACGAGACTACATTCTTTCAGCCACCAATTCAAATTGCCCGCTTAAAACGCGTAACACTTCTTCTTCAACTCGATTTCTACTTTGCTCTGCCGTTCTCTTTCAAATCGTCTGACATTTCAAACTAGCTAACTCCCAAAAAGAAAACACCCGTTACCGTATACATACCGACGCCATACTAGAAATAGTCTACTCTCATTCAAAAAATGACACATCTTACGCTAACTAAAAATCACATACTCAAATTAAAGCACCACGTACCGATCCGAAAGCCTAAATCAACTAGTTGCGGATTGCATATAACCTTGCCCACTCGACAATATACTCCCCTTCCACTTCTGTCACCGGTGGAAAGTCAATACTAAAACGAACGAATTTTTTAATTTTTTCTTCAAAACCGTTGGGCCTTGCTTCGTTGTGTGAGCAGACGCATTTCGCCTCCTTTGAGTCGTCCTCAGTGTCTAAAAGATGTGTTGAAGGGAATGACTTTATATAGCTGCAGGATGGGTTATGCAGGTAGTACTAAATTACGTCAGGAACTAAATTAGGTCAGGTACTAAATTACGTCAGGTACTAAATTAGGTCAGGTGAAGAGATATTAGGTTTTTGTTTTTTTGATTGTTGGATGTCCGTTTGTTCTGCTTCATCTCGTTTCCGTTTTCGTTTGAGAGTGTGGTCTAGTACCGAGAAATTTTTTCAAATATTTTACAATTTAAATTACTCTTTATTTTTTGAATTATTTTAGAATATTTTTCATACGGTGCCTTTTGTTGGCATTTTGATATAAGATTTGGCTAACGTTTTGATTGATTTTTAGTAATAATTGTTTTGCGTAGGATCCTACTTAGGGTTTCTGAATTCCCGGCCTTTTCTTCTTCTCGGGAAATTCCAGGAAAGTAAAAGCCATTCCAGAGATTCCCGGGATTCCCGGGAAAGTAAAAAAATTGAAAATAATAGCTACCAGTAACCCAGAAACCGGAAATATATCGAAATCGAAAAACAAAGTCATTCCTTTTCATAAATTTAATTTTCTGAAGATAATAAAACTACAATATTATATTATGTACATATGTATGTGTGTATATTTATGCATAAAATCATGAAAAATTAAATTAAAATAAGCTTTACACAGTGCTATGAATGATAATATTTTAAATAAAAATATTCAAAATATGTAATGTTTTTCATATCTATGTATATTTAATGACATTAAAGCAAACAAACTGAAAATAATTAGGCATTTTGCAAATACGACTTCAGGAAACATAAGCGATCTATACTTTTATCACTAAGTCTCGTTCTAAGTTCTGATACAAACAATCCTGCCGCAGAAAAGGCTCTTTCAGCTTCTATTGATGTTGGCGGTATAGTTTTCAGAGCTTCGCCCAATTTATTTATGTTAGAGGATTGATTTTTGGTAGCATCAAACAACAGAAATTCTTGCTTTATAATCTTGCTGAAGCTGGAGCTACTTTTGATATTGCCAGAACGTTGAATTCTTGTTTTTGACTGAATAGCCTTCTCCAATCTTTCGCTCAGAGTTAGTGTTACTTCATTTTCTAAGCTCTCTTCTTCGGAAAATGAAGAGTTTGACGATGGTTCACCCTTCACGCAAAAAAGCCTCGTTATTATTTTTTTACCTTGTTGAATCAACGCGCTTTTAGTTGGTAAACATGGCAGATCAACAATTGCAGTAGCATTGTATTTATTGCAACAATTTAGATACTGCATTAACCCAACTAAGCTTTTCGGGCACCTTTCATTTATTCGTTGGATCAGAGAGCATTTCTTGTGCTTGGAAAATTCTGTATTTTGTTGATTTAACTCATCTAAAATGAAAGAAAACACTCCTTCCGCAGTTAACAAAGTTGCACTTTGATTACCCAGTTTTTCTAACCCAATTTCGAAAGGCTTTAAGCAATGGCACTCAACGTTTCTAATTCTTCATGAGTCAAAGTCATGGGCACTTTGATATCAATCAACGCCTTAGAAATTGCTGATCTTATATCTAAAAATCGTTCAAGCATATCTAACAAGCTATTCCAACGTGTTTTAGTATCTAAGTAAACCATCTTTTCATGCCCAAACTGTGCTTTGACATAATTTTGTAAAATATCATTCTTCAGAGGCGATTTTCGAAAGAATTTTACAATAACTCTTACTTTATTTACAGCTTCATTAATATCAATTTTAGAAGTTATTTCTTTATAAGCTATATTACATATGCCTTCCATTGATAGACCCCCGTCAAATTCTATATTAATGGCCTTATCTAAATATTCAATTAGCTCATTGCTTTCATCCCCATCTTCTTCTATCTGTGACATATTTATTTCATTAGGAGTCTCTTCAAAATCTACTCTTTATTTATGAAGAACATCGCACACAGCCAGATGTATAGCATAAGCATAGCATAAGTGATACTCGCAGTTCATAATTTTTCTGAACTTCACCATCATGCTTGCACCATCAGTAATACATGCAACTATATGGGTTTCAATAGAAATTTTGAATTCCTTCAACTTATTCCTCACCATATCAACACAATTTTCCGACGAAAAGGATCCACTTATTCTCATCATTCCTAAATTAAAGAACTTTAGTTCATCAAAATGGACGTTTACATTTAAATATCGTCGGTTTTCGAGCGATGTATATTCGTCCAGCGTCAAACTACAACGTTGTCCTGCGTTTAATTTTGAACAAATTTCGATTATTACTTGACTTTTCATTAGGTCATATTGTTTGTATATAAGCTTCATTACGTCGCTAGGGTTTTGAGGTAATGCAAATCCTTTGTCACGTAACGAATTCCTTATGAAGTTACTTTTTGCAATTGCATTCACCGTGAATCCATCGAGGCAAACGAGCTTACTAACTATTTCCCCCAGTGTTTCTCTATGAGCGGGAAGGAAATATGTAAGGAGTGACTTTTTTTGTTTAGTGCATTTAGTTTTATCATCACTATCTTTCTTTCTTTTGTTGGTTTCACTACAACCTGATGTTGACAAATCAGATTGAGTACCTTTTGTTACATTATGTTTTACATGTAAATGTCGAAGCAAGCCACTTGTTGACCAACCTCTACACTTTAATATGCTCTTGCATTTAATACATTTTGCAGTTTCATCGTTTTCTTTTATGAAATGCTGCCAAACGAAGGACTTCGAAGTAGAGTCAGACATGGCTATATTTATAATTTACACCTGAAATAATATTGAAATACAAACATAGAGAACAATTTTATTTGAAAAATGTCAATTTGAAAAGGTGGAGCTTTGAAACAATAGTAACTCAATTCATCCTCAATAAGTCGTAAGTCTTCTTCGTCTGATTGGCTTGAATTACACGACGGTAAAAATGCACAAGCTGATGACAGTTTCACTTACCAAAATAATTATTTAAAGTATCTGATCCAAGAACAAATTGACCACAGATCACACAACTATCCTTATTGAAGAACACTTTTGGACTCCACGCAAAACGAGCAAACCATATCACACTTTTTACTAAAAAGAATGAAGTGACTGATTTTTTTACAGAAGGTAGTGTTTACATATATTAAAATGTTTACATTCTAAGTTTTTTTTCAACGTATTAAACATTGGACAGAAGGTCCATAAAGGCAAAGAGAAATTTTGCCATAGGGTGAAAAAATATTTTTTTATTATGAATTCTAATAGCAATAATAAATTGTCAAGTGGAACTGATGGGATGAAATATTATGACAATCATTTAGTCGTTTGGTTGCACTGTATTAAGTAAAACAAAGGTCTGAAGTTAGTTCATATATGTAACCATTTGATACATTTTTCTTACTACTAGAAGACAACAGAAAAGTATTTTTTACAACATACTAAAGTGATCCACCCTATTCCATATACATATCATGGTACAAAGGGCCACGCGCGACTGCAATTTTATTCCTTTAGCATGGCATTATGTAAACAATAAATATTAGAAGTTTGACTCACAAACAGTGCATCCATTGGGCGAGTTTAAACGATTCAGCCTGCTGCCGGCCGCAAACAGGTTGATCAAGTTTTCTTGGACAAGAAGGACGCAACGTCGAGAGAAGGCGAGCTCAACGTCGCGTCCTTCTTGTCCAAGAAAACTTGATTAACCTGTTTGCGGCTGGCAGCAGGCTGAATCGTCTGAACTCACTCATTGAATTCATAAAAAAGGTGCACGGTTTTTACAAACCTGACGAAATGGCACGACGCTTGAGCCGGGATACTGAATATTATTCATACAAACCTCTCCAACATTGAATTCTTAGGGAATTATGACTGAAATTCATTTTAAAATAATCTGTTTACATGCTGTCACGGAAAAAAGTCTGAAAGTTGAATTGCTTCGATTGAAATGTGATCGAAGTCATTAAAATCCTGAATTTAATTTTTTCCCGGGAAATCCCGGGAACTAAGAAAATTTCCCGGGATTACGAAAAAGGGGAATATTGGGCCATTTCCCGGGATCCCGGGTTCCCGGGAAAGAAACCCTAATCCTACTGCATATGATGTTGACATATTATTTTCTGAAGTTGAACATAAGAGTTCATTCAATCGTATGAAAATTTATTTTAGGAGCCCAAATAAAGTTCAAATGAAAAATCTTTGTTTATAAATTTGATATTATCTTCTATCGAATTCACGCCAGTATACAGCAAATAGCAAAAATGGCAAAATTTGTTAATGTTGAATGGTGTACGCCTGATGAAGTCGAATTCAAAAACCTTGAATTTCTTAAAGTGTCCGTTATCAAAATTTCACTGCCAGGTGTTGATAACCTCTTCGTCATCTTCGCGTATGCAATAGGTCTGAAGCTTAAGGAGCAGCTCGATCCCTTGTTAGAAATGCTCGAATTGAATAGGCTTCATAATCTTAATACTCTTGCTGGTGGCGTACATGCCCGGCATATATCATAGCTGACCGTCAAAAATAATCCAAGAGGTGTATTCCTAGAATCGTGGATAACAGATAACCAAATCGAATACATGTGCAATTTATATGGGTCAGAGTTCCCAATATACCCTAGGACAAATTCATATTTGGACCTTTGCATTGCTGACGCAAGACTTGAATTCAGCTTTAATAGTCCTCAACGGAAACTGCAGGTGCTTTCTTACAAGTATGATAGCGACCATAACGCAATCTTAATGGAAATCCATCATCAAAGGTATGATGCCTTCCTCATTTCAGTTCAATATGAAAATCATCGTTTGAATTTAAAAAAAAAAAAACGGATTGCAAAAAGTTTCAAAATAAGTTAAATCGAGAGTACCAGAAAAAATATCCTCTTTCTGATTATGGTAACGCTTGCTCAATGGTTTCTAATGACAGGAATCTAACTAACGATGAAATAGATCTCTATCCAAGTTAGAGAAGCTGACGTTGGAAACGATTGAGAAAGTAGTTTCCAAGATTTAACATCGACACAAGATGGAAGGCTATGAAACACCAACCATCGGAAGGTTGAAAAGATTGAAAAGCCTTCTTCTCACATGCGTTAACAATATCATCGGCTATTTTCGTACTACATATAACCATCCCTCGTTGAATTTGTTGAAATTCCACCTGAAGAATGTCCGGAGCTTAATCTGTTCATTCTTCAGGAGTGAGGTCAGTAATCATTGGGTGGAAAAACTGAGGGGTATTAGTCCACAGGACCCAGATGGCATTTTTAAAAAAGTGAATAAATAGATTATTCCGCAAGAAGTCTCGAGTGAAGGCATCGAATCTTGGAGTCGCTAGTGATGAGATAAATTGTCTCGATAGGGCTGATGTCGAAATTGATAGTACGACTCTGGATGTAAATGGAAACAGGATTATATGTGATGGATTGCAGAAACTTGCCCTGATTGGAGCACATTTCGAATTGTTTCATCTACCAAACCCAAAGGGAGGGAATCAAATATTTCCAGAGGTCGTTGAAACAAAAGTTTCCGACTTCAAATCAAGCCTGAATGGCGAATCGATTCTTCATTTCAATGAAATATTAACATCTGACCTCATAGCGAGCTTAAATCTCATTGATTATTTTGCCAGCTATGAAGAATTGTGTTTCATATTTGGCAAGATAAATAACAAGAAATCATGTGGTAATGACGGTATTCCAAACAAAGCTCTCCGACATTTGCCTGACGTCGCTGTTAGGAGTTATTGCATATTGTTCAACAACATGTTGAGCGTTTAATATTTTCCAAATAAGTGGGAAAAGGCTAAAGTTTTTCTGATCTTGAAGAAAGGAAGAGAATCTTCGAGCCCTTAAAGATATCGCCCAATCAGCTTGCTGCCTAACATCAGCAATGTGTTTGAAGTGATACAAATAATGCATTAAACGCCCACATTGGAAAATATGAGTTGATGCCAAATTACCAATTCTGTTTTCGTGCCAGGCATTCAAACATACATGCGATAACGAAAGCAACTACAGACATCTGTTGGAAACTAAACAACAAAGAATGTGTTGGAGCATGTCTCATTGATATGAAGAAAGCCTTCGATTCGTTGTGGTTAGATGGACTAATTTTTAACCTCCTTCAGGAATGTTTCACCAAGTACCTTGTCGCCATAATGTGCAATATGTTATACGGGAAATCATTTGTTGTAACTGATGGAAATTTGACAAAAATGCGCGAATTCAAGGTTTTGAATGGTCTACAGCAGGGAACAGTTACTGCGCCTCTGCTCTTCTCAATATTCATTCGCAAGCTATTGAATGGCTTTGATTTTTATGTCTTGCCAGTGCGATCATTGGTAGCCTTTACTGATGATCTGATCATATATACGGCAGACTGAAAAGCTGCAATAGTTCAGAGCCATTTTCAAAAAAAATTCAATGATGTACACGTCTACACAGACAATTGACGAATGAAAATCAATGCGCAGAAGTGTGAAACAATTTTGTCTTGGACAACGCTGCAGGGGGCCAGTCAAGACGTGAAACGTAATTGGAAGGATTTCTACATTATTGGAGATAATGGTAGTTCAGAACGGGTGTCGCATAAATCCTGTGTTCCGATACCTCGGTGTTTATCTCGATCAGTATCTGTACTACACTGAACATGTCAAAAACATGCTCAGTAAAGCACAAAAAGTGGTCATGGCCCTTCGACGACTATTTCATTCCAGATACATTGGTTCCAGATACATCTGTTACAAGATCCTGGTTAGACCAGTTTTGACATATGGATGTCAGATCTAGTACAACCAGAGTGCTAGTACTATAGAAAGATTGAGATTTTTCGAAAGTATATGTCTTTGTGCATGTACTGGTATGTACAGAAAGTCTGAGATGGATTGGAAGCACTATATATCGAATAGAATATTTATCAAACATCTAATGTGACGAGAGTCGATATCTTCATATTGAAACTTCGTCAGAATCATGTCGCAAGATCTGTAACTGTGAGTGAAAGCCCTTGGATTTCACAGCCGTTCCACCCTACAGACGGGTATATTGTGACTTGCCTCGATACTGGCTTCATTCCCCCTGAAACATTCGTGCATTTGGACATTAATCAATAAGTTTTTTATTCTGACTGTGTCCCAATCATATATCAAATATATAGAAAACCGATTAAAAGATAAAATATCCTCAGAATTTAAGTTCACGAGACCACCAATTCCAATGTAAATACCCATTTGCTAGTCGCTGAGATGGAGCAATCTAGGTATTGGTGACTCAATGACAATGTCTAAATTATTCGTGTTTATTTTCAGTTTTTGTGTTTTTTCGTTACTTAGTTTTTAGTTTCATCTCATTATTGCTACAACTAGTGTTGTTGTTTATTTGTATTATAAATTAGGGATAAATTTCAGTATAAGATAACGTTTTTTTTCTTGATTGAAACTGCTTAGAATTAGGTTGTAACATATTAGGTATAGAATAAAAGCTCACTGTTGTATTGGTAATATAAGTAAGTTTTGAATAATGCTGGTAGGGGTTTTCACCCTTTTCCAATTGAATCAAAAAAATGTAATAATCTTAATCAATTTGAATTAACTAGGGGTTTTTTCATTAAATGTGTTTCATTGATAACGTATAAACTTCGAGAGCCATTTGGGCCATTTGGGCCATTAAATTTTCGTAGTTTTATGTTTAGAATTTGCTTCACATTCTTTTAAAATTTATAAGGGTTGGAATTGAATAAAGTGTTTTGACTTTGACTTCCAATGGCTCATGCTTAAAAATACACATATGACGAATAAAATAAATATTCAAAAAAAAAAACACAATGTAAACTCTAGAAAAACAAATTGTTAGCAAATGCTATCTTCCACTTTGGAACGTATTTGTGTATCATTCAAGAGCGATTTTAAATTATTTGAAAGGACTGCATCAAATTTATAATGAATGAATTTGTAGATAATATGAATAAAATAATAATATTCCAAGAAAAAGAAAAGAACTTAATTTAAAGTAAACTCGAGTACACTATAAAAGGGAACACAAAAAAGGTGCATTGACTTTCTATGAGTATTTGTTCCGTATGTAGTTAGCATAATAAATAAATATAAAATCCATATTTAAATAAAGTCTAAAATGAAATAATTGCTATTGATAATAACGAAAAACAATCGTAAAAATAAAATAAATAACAAAAACAAATAAAAAGAAGATCGTCGATAAAACTAAATAAGATATAATACAATTACTATTTACATCAATAAATGTCAGCGAAAAGTTAAAATAAAAACAAAAAGGATAAAAAAATTCAAACCACACGTACACAAGGAACAATTTGTTTAAAAACGAAAAATAGAAATTCAAGTGTTAAGAATGACAAATACGTAACTATATACCGAGTAGAATATTATATCAAAATTGAAACAAACAATACAGCAAAAAGTAGTGATAGTAGGTGGATACAAATATCCGTACCGGACTGCAGCGATGGATGTTGAGATCCGCCGAGATTGGCCTTGTCTGGTGACGCGAGAGTGCGCTGTCAGCCTACCGTTGCTGTGTCGTGCGGCGGGTTCTTTCCCCCTAGGATAAGGACCCACTACAAAAAAATCGCATTCACGAATTAAACAGGTCAACAAGTCATTCACGAATTAAAAATTGTCTGAGGACGCGAGAGTGCGCTGTCAGGCTACCGTTGCTGTGTCGTGCGGCGGGTTCTTTCCCCCTAGCACAAGGACTCACTACAAAAAAAAATCGCATTCACGAATTAAACAGGTCAACAGGTCATTCACGATTAAAAGAAAGAAGGTTAAAAGAAAGGAAAAGACCGAGTTCGAGTTCTTTAGGCAAACATTAATTTATTGTTTGAATTCAACACAAATATCAAACGAATTGATAAAAAAAAGAAGTACTAGAGAACATGAATCATATACACTGCATTATGTCTTTAAAAACAAAATTCGCGATTTGGTGCCACAAGTTTCTGAGAAAAAATCTGATTAAATAATTCAAAAGATAAAAAAAATATTCAATGCAATTCGAAACCTTTTTCGTCTAGCAATTTTGACTGTGTATTCCGCTCGTTTTGAAGTAGCAAACGGTGATTAAAAATTACAAAATATAAGGGTACATAATAAACTAGCAAAGAAAAATCTAACAAAGTACTGAATGAAAAAAAAAATTTAAATATTGCATATACATGGAATAATGCGGCTCACACAATATTTGCCCTTTTCATAACGTCCCATTTATTCTCTGTCGCGCAAAATATAAATTGGTTTCTGTTTCGTTATTGTTTGGGAAATATGAAAATATCTCACAATTATTATAACGTTCATAATTATTTTTATTCCTTGAGGTGGTATTGTGTTTTCTCAATGCGTCTTTAAAGGATTTTTTTTTGATTAAAAATACTTTTTTTTTCATTGTTAATAAATGTATTCAAACTGTTGTTTATATACGCAAGGAGCAATCATATAAAGCTTCAACTGTTCAAGGGTGTTCCTTGTATTTCAAAGCCCAAATAGAACATTTACTTATAAGAAACAGATTTGTCGTGTGAATACAGACAGATAACCAGAAATATGTAAATGTGTTTTGTTGATATATCAATGTTAACCCAAAATTAAGTGAAATGGGTACGCACCGCATCCTTACGAGCGCTCGATGATGATGTAGGCGGTGCCACTAGAGATGAAATTGTATTTGTTTGGTTTGTTTTAATAGTTACACTAAAAACGCACAAGAAAAAACGCACACATTCGCATATGGATGACTACTTATTATTTAATCTAAATTGATTACGGATAGGTCAACGCCTAATCAGTGCTACCGGCGGCCTGTCTACTCATTACGTAAATTTTTGTCCTTGATACATTCCTACTTGTAAGGCGCGTTTACATTGGTCGATTTTGGGTATACCAAGCAATTCATGTCAGTCAATTGACCCACAAAATCGAAAAGCTGGCTGATATCGTATTTAATGGTCGACGTATTCGGGTTCCGGAGTTTTAGGGTTCGGCCACATTGCGATTTTCCTGTCTTAACCAGCGATTTTTAGACGCAAATACGAACACACTACGACAAGATTTGCAAAGGAACTTCAGGCATGCGCAGAACTAATATGCTCATTTGAAGGTATGTCTTTGCCAGGAACACATGCGCCAACTCATTTGTGCGCTATGCAAGAAACTTCCGTGCACGTCAGCGTCAAATGTCCAAATGATGTGCGCCTGCGCGAGTTTCACAAAAACTACCTACTGAACTGGTTTTAGGAGAAATCGCAAATTCCTGCGACTGCCGACCTGGACAAAATTGTCGAAAATCGCAGTGTGCGGGCTTCCATTTAACCATGTGTAACTTGCGACAGAAGTGCGGCTAAATAGTCGTAGTCTGATGCATCCCTAAACTGCTCTTCGTAGATTTTGCAAACACCCTCCATGCATTCATTTACGCTTTTGAGTCACTGTACGTCCTAATCTCAGGCCGAATTCCAGGTTCTGCATGCAAAATTATATGCGACGTCTGTTGACATTATGTTTATATTGCGCACGCGATGGCTGCGCTGCAGTCATAGGATGCATGCGAAAATGCTGACTATACGATTTATTCGTTAATGTAACGTTATGCCTCTACGCGGTGTAAAGAAAATTCGTCTACCAATTCAGATGTTGTATTGCGCTTCAATTTCCGCGTTAACCTAATCTTTTCGACCACCGCGTGGAGAAGAAAAAACTAAACCGCCACTTGTCCTCTTCACTCTTTTTCTTTATCTCAATTATAATAACTCCTTTCTTAGGGTTTCGTAAATTAATTTTACGAAACCCTACTAAAATCGCGACCTGCCTGTCCGTCCGTCCGTGGGTCACAGCACTTTTTCTCGCAAACTACTGAAGCTAGAAATATCAAATTTTGTATACAGGTGTAAAGTGGTGCTCTCTTCATAGTTCAATTACAAAAAAAAATTATAAGGTATTTAAGGGGGGTCTCCCCATAGAGGCGAGAGGCCCCCGATAAAAAATTTCGTCAAAGGTAGCCGATATGGGTATCAAATGAAAGGTCTTGATAAGATCTTTTCAAAACAGGTCTTAATTTGATACTTTTTGCTTCGAGGGACGCGCAGGGAGGGGAAATACACGAAAAATTTGTGTCCTACCCCCCTTTGCGATTGGACACCTGTGATCCGAAAAATCAGGAAAACATCAGAGAGGTAAGTGTTTACGAGTACAACAACAACAAATACCTTAGAAGTCAAAATTCGCTCAACTTTGTTAAAAACAGTAAGATTTTCGAATTTCACATTTTCTCCAATAAAATCGTATGGATACTCTTATTTACGTATTCCTACAAAAGGTCCTTAAATTTTGTAAGTTTGATGAAAATCGAATGATATACACGGAAGTTATAGTGATTTGAATTTTCTCCAATTACAACAACAATAGCACACGATTTTATGGATCACTGCAGTTTTGACTTGATCTTCTTGAAATTTTCCAATAAGGTCAATAACATTAATTTTTTTGGGAATTCATGATTCGAGTGACTTTTGTTGGTTTGTAACAAAATGGCGACCGTTGAAAATAGAAAAACAATGGATTTTCTTCTAAAGGTGCACATCTTTTTGATATATTTCTTGATGTTATTCATTGCTGGTGACTGCATTTTGGAGAATTTGGGTACAAAACCCTTCTGACATAAGCATAAGTCTGTTTACCTAGCTTTTCTTGGAATTTTTTAAGTGTTTCTTTTTGATAATCAATAAGAATATCCAAAATATATTTTACGCAAAGTTCACTTTACTCCTTTCGCTTCCAGTTTCGACCGATCCTTCATTTTTACTTTACTGAAATAACTTTGCTTTTTCTGATCACATATGCATGCATTTAGTTGTTTAAATTTTTACACAAGTACTTGCATAAGTAGAATACGAAATCGATTAACGTCTATTCTATTCGAGAGACACTTATTATGCCTGTGTATCTAAGTCCCATTTGGCTATACAATTTTTAAGTTGATTATTTTATCCTTTAAAAATTATATTGTACTTATTTTCCCTGTTCTTTATGAGCTGAATCACATGCTATCAAAGAGTACAGTAATGCGTAAACTCCATCAAACTTTTATATGCTCCAAATCAGTTCAAGGTTTTATCATTATATCATGAAAACAATCCTCACCCCCCTCATAGATCTTTGATTTTTATTCATCAGTCCAAACTTTGACTTTGTCTTTTTTTTAAGTTTTACATAACTGTACAGAACAAACCTGCACTAAGGTGATAACCACGACGTGACAGCCGTTTTTGTTTTATACCGACACTTTTCGTTTTGCACGGTTGCGTGCCGGGAAGTTGTAAAAGGCAAAAATGCAGGTAAATCTGAAGACTTTTGTCGAGGTCAAGAGGAGGCAAGCCACCAAGGAGTTCAACGATGGCAATATCGCGTTCAAACAAATTTCCTCGCGGTTCGTGGGCTGCAGCACTATGGAGAAATGTTTCTATTTTTTCCCGACGCTTTTAAAAGTGGGAACACGTTTCTTTTACAGTGTTCACGATTGCAGTGAACTCAGGAAATCGTTCGAATTATCGCACGGTTGTTGGTTGTACAAGTTCCGACTATTTTCAACTATTTTAGGAGGGATGGAAAATCTTTTTCGCTGTTTTCTGTACGAATTCCGTCGCGAAAGGAACTTCGCCAGTGGCGCGATGGCGGACAATTTCTCACTTTGTGAATTTACACGACGGCCAAATCTTTTTATCGCGAAATTCCACGTTAAGTTTCCCGGCAAGCTGTCGACCAGGTGGCGGACCCGACGCGCACGGTAATTCTCTTCCTAAATCATTTTCTTTCATCGCCGTTCTCGCTTGTGCTTGCCAGTTCACTAATTTAAGTGGACTCCACGATCCGACCAAAATCTTTCTTTCTTTTCCCGTGTCGCAACGGTGAATCCGCTTAGCTGAGTTGGTTTGTATTCGGCAATGCAATACACGGATGGGATGCACTAAATCAGTGTTCCCTCGTCTAAAATTTTAATTTGCAGATTTGAATTTTTTAATAATTAGCAGAAGTAAAGAAAAATGAAAAAAGATTTTAAATAGTAATAAAAGGTTAAATATCATAAAGAATATGATTAAAAGAAAAGGTTTAAATTCAATATAAAGGAAAATTTATATAAAATTTACATTTAATAACAATAAACAAAACAAAAAATATATTTTATAATTTACAACTACAAATGGAAGTAATGAAATTTTTTTCCAAATCTGCAATTTAAATTTCGGATAAGGGTTAGGAAGGTTTTCGAGCAGTTTGCTTGTGTGACTGCTCAATTATTACAAAAAAAAATGAAATGAAAATTCTGCAGGTAATAATAAATAATAATAAAATAGAAAACTAAAGGGAATAAAATACGTACGCTATTAAATACATGTTCTAATGCAAGAAAGCCCAAGATTATAATAGATTATTTAAAACGTTTTTTATTTTATACGACTAACTTAATGCTAGGAAATAATAAGTTAATGATCTGTGGTAAAATATATATATTGACAGCTTACGCTTCAAAACCGAAAAGAATATAAGAAAACTTGATTAATAATTTGTAAATTGCCCATAAAAGAAAAGATTAAAAAAAAAATTCGGAATTCTCAAGGATAATTTGTAAAATCAATATGAATCGCTGAAAAACTTAACACACTCGTTCTTCTCATTTCGAGAATTTTAATGGGTATGGGTCCCGCCCGGTTGGCTGGACACTCCTATCTTGAACTAGCCATCGGGGTGTAGCTTCTTCTTGTCTTAGACGTTACAGGGGCTCTTGCTGGGTAGAGCGGCCTACTACACGAGGTTCCTTTTTTTTGTTCAAGTTTAATCTGATTCCATCATATAAAATTCTGATATATTTTATTTTTCATTCAACGGAAAAGTTCATATAAATTGTTTTTGTATGAATTTTTCATTTGAATGAACATTAATGGCCTCGTCTACAATGAATCTTGTTCCAGAAGAGGGTGGAAGGGGGCGTCGCCTCCACCTGGATGCCTCACGCTTAGTGGGAGTCGTAAGTGTTTGGAGTAAGGATGAAATCGTCTCACGCCCCACACGCGTTAATCGAGTCCAGTCAGTCGCATTTACCATAGTTCATTCCATCGGTAGGTTATCTCGGACTCGACACCTATATATTTGTGTTCGAAAATTTCTTAAATGTGAAATTGTTGTAGTGGGCCCTTGTGCTGAAGAAAAGAAGCCACCCCATGATTATGTAAGGCTAGTCTGCAAGTGCATTCACGCGTCCTCAGAAAAGGCCAATTCTGGCGAGCACCAAAATCTTCGCACGTTGAGGCAACAGACAATCGCTGCAATCCTTTACGGAACATCTTGAAATCCCTACAAAATACCTCAAAAGTCAAAACTCCATCACATTTGTTAATAATTGTAGTACATTTTACGAATTTTACGTTTTCACCTATAAAATCGAAAGGTGATACTTAAATTTGGGAAAAACATGTACCCAACTTTGCTACTGTGAAACGCATGTCTTCTGATAATGACAACGACAATTACACGTGATGCTGTGTAAATAAACGATCGCAAAGGACCAAAATACTACAGATTGTAAGGATGTTGATGAAAATTTCAGAAATATCTTGTAACATTGATATTTTATCATGGCTACTGAAACATTGAGGTCAATACACTGAAAATAAAATAGTGACAATCTAAAGTGCATAATAAGCATAAACAGGGTTATCCATTTCGTGGTAGGAAAGTATAACCCTGCCATTTGACATTTGTCAGAATTAAATGTCATCTAAATGGTGTTTTTTTTAGTTGAAGGTTTGCAGTTTAGAAATATGGATCGTTTAACAGTTGAAGAACGCGTTAAAATTATTAAATTTTATTGTAAAAATGGTGATTCTGCTGTATCAACATTTAGGGCTTTACGAGACGATTACGGTCGACATAATCGACCTACACAGCAAATAATTTCGAACACAGTGAGAAAATTTGAAGAGACTGGATCGGTCATTGATATTGCAAGGCCTGTGCATTATCGCAACATTCTTTCTGCTGAAAATATCGCTAACGTTGCTCGAAGTGTGGAAGAAGACCCGAATTTGTCGATTCCTCGACGTGCTCAACATTTGGGCTTGTCCTACGGCTCATTGTGGCGGATTTTACATTTGCATTTGCATCTCCATCCATACGAAATCCAACTCACTCAAGAACTTAAGCCTCAAGACCATACACAACGCAGAATGTATGCGAATTGGGTGATTGAACAACAAGCCATTGATAACGATTTTTCGAACAAAATTTTCTTTAGTGATGAGGCTCATTTTTCGCTCAGTGGTTACGTAAATAAACAGAAGGGCCGCATATGGGGCTCTCAAAATCCTCAAGTGATCGCAGGAAGGCCTTTGCATCCGGAAAAAGTGACCGTTTGGTATGCATTATGGTCTGGTGGAGTTATTGGCCCGTATTTTTTTGAAAACGATCAAGAAGAGCCATTACAGTCAATTCTGACCGCTATGGACGGATGTTAACCGATTATTTTTGGAGAGAAATTGAAGATTATGATCTGGAGAACATGTGGTTCCAACAGGATGGAGCCACAAGCCACATAACACAGGCTAATCGAGCACTTTTGCAAGAGAAATTTCCAGGACGCGCAATTTCGAGATTGAGTGATGTCAATTAGCCCGCAAGATCCTGCAACCTAACACCTTTGGATTTCTTTTTATAGGGCTATGCAAAAGATCGTGTTTACGCAAACAATTCTCAAAATCTTGAGCAATTGAAAACCAATATTCGTGAAGCTATGGCCGAGATATTGCCGGAAATGTGCCGAGAAGTCATTGAAAATTACCTCAAAACGATTGAGGCCTGTAAGAGGTTCTGTGCAAGATATTTGAATAATGTTGTATTTGACGTATAATGTTAATATTCAATCTTTATATTGAATAAAAAATTTTGTTTGCATCTGAATATTTTCTGTGTTTTCTTAAGCTTTACTTTCCCAAGCGTAAAATGGATAACCCTATACTAGTACTCCAAGCTCAAATCATCGAATATAGGTATGTTACGTGTGAGTCAAGCTTTGATATTCGGAAGCCGTTGTTTGATTTTTCAATTTTTGGATTACCCTTCTGGCAGGAGAATTTTGTCGCTACTTTAACTTGTAAAGTAATAGTAAAGGAGTCAAAATCTCAGAAAATTTTGTCCAACCTTCATTTGTTCATGGTCCGAGAAATCTGAAAATAATCTGGTAGCATAATGTTGTTCTATATCAGTACCTATAAGTTTCATAGGTAGCCTAGATCTCACAATTTACCCATGCTTATTAGCTATACCATCGTTTACATACTCTCCGATAAAATCATACGCGTGCCTTTAAATTAACCACCTCGGTACGAGCGTCGACTAAAGTTGATGATAGCCAAAAATGAATGCGTACAGCTGGACGTTGACTTTAGTTAACAAGGCATACAGCAAGGCGCCAACTGCAGCCAAGCTCATTTCCCATGAGTGCAAAGCACAAAATATCGTGCGAGCTTTGTTGGCTGTGGACATGGTTTTTTGTCTGGTGAGCGCGGTGCTGAAATAATTATCTATTGTAAGCTTGTCATATCCTGTAAAATTTCAATCAAATCCAAGCATATTTAGTGGTAGGCACTAAGCATATTTAGTGGTAGACACAATCATCTGAATTTTTCGCTATTGCAGAAAAAGTCGAAGCATTTCATAAATTGAATGCAGAAGTATGCTTCAATTAAACCATTCCCGACAAAAGCATACTTCTGTCTTTTTAGTTTAATGTTTACCTTTCCAGCATTAAATTACATACCACAATGGTAGAGTGACATTTTATTTAGTGGTGCAAAAACAATACAAAAAAAATACTCTGAATTAAGTCAGGTTAAAACTTTTTGAATAGGCTAAGTACCGGGTCGACATGTTTTTAGATATATGGTTAAAAATCTTGCATTACACTACACTCAGGCACCCAACTGATAGAGTGTAAGCACTTCATAAAGATAATTAATAACTTCATCATTATCCCTCCCTGGCGTTAATTTGACGGTGCTCATAGGGTCTAAGACGAAAAAACGTTTTAAAAAGTCTATTTGTGATTCAATGTCGATAGAGGTCAGAGAATCTATTTAAATGTTGTAAGTTATCGGAGATTCTTTTGACCGTCATATGATTTAGTTACTTATGCAAGTCAATCATTCCAACGTACACATTCAATGAATGGTTTTTAACGTATCTTTTTCTGGTGAAAAGAACTCTCTGAATGCGAGATCATTTTTCAGCAACACTTCTTCATGCATTTGAATAAGTTACTCGTAAGATGCCAAAGTTTTCATCAATCAAAAATTCCATGCACCTTATTAACCTGTCAAACATGAAGTGTCAATGGATATCGAACGTGTAGCTCACAGGTAAGAGGTCTGTGTCTCCTCAGGACCACGATTAGCTCCATTTGCTCGAGCAATCGAACTCGGTGGTGATTAACTTTTTTTCTTCGTAATCTATGGATACATTGGTGGTGAGATTGAGTTCATCTTCATCGCAAGCGGTCCACCTTCAACGGTGAACTCAGCAACTGACCGACACAGACTCGAATCCCGTGCAAAGAACGATAATGATTCTGGCAATAAATTAAATCTTTCTGGTAATTGAGTTGTTTCATGATTAATTGTGCTACCATTTATAATCATGATTTGGAAAGGTCAAACTTTTTTCATCTCCAAGATTGGGAGAAGCTCGCGCTGTCTGGGATGAAATGTGTAGGAGCAGTTAAGATTTATCGTATCTGAAAAGAGTTTAAGGTATGTAGAAGGTGAGAATCAGAGCACATAAACTATATTTATTGTAATAGAACTAGACGTTCATTTGCAATGATTTGTTTCAATAGAAAATCTAGAGTGTAAATAAATCAGATGGAACTCCAACAAAAATGAAAATAAATGTTTTCAAAGAATTGAATAAAATTCTCATAATGAAAATTTGCTCCACATTAATAACTTATTAAATAAACTAAGACAACATTTAGGGAGCAATTAATTCATTGCATTACCATTATAAACGTTCATTACCTATCAATAAAAATTCTAGAAATCCCGAAAATCTCAACTCCTCTATCATCTGAATGTCAACAACCACTTCTCCCATCATCACCCTACATCCACAAAAAACAGTCTACACTTAGCACAACAACAAAGATTCTCCCAGATAAGATAAATTCATTGGATGAAAAGGATTGTATCCTTCGAGTCCGGAAGACATTTTTCACAATCCTTTTTGTGCTTGAGTCCTTATTCGAGCAAAACTAAAGTGAGGTTCTCTTTTAAAAATAAAATGGATGCAAAAGTCACATAATGGTCCTTGAATGTCATTAGAGTCGTGTCGTGAATGAGGCATTTTCGAGACTTTCAAGACGAGTGGTCGATTAAGTGATGATGGCGGAGATGAAATAAAGAATTTGAGTCGGGTCTTAATGGTGAAGTTAGAGCTTGTGTCTTGCTCTTTTCGTTGAGCACGATAAGCGCTGTCGTGGCTCTTTTCTTTAAAAGGGTTGAAACAGTTCAGAGGACTAAATTACGATGGAATCTTTTAGAGCACAAAGAAGTTTAGATTCTGAGGATGAACAGTTTTGCAAATGCTGTTAAGACTTTGCTAGTGTAACGCGTGTGTGCAAATAAACTGCTGATTTAGAGAATTTTTTGTTGTTGATTAAATGCTTACTCGTATCCTACAAAGAATAAAATTCAACAGTTTCTTTTCATACTCCGAGAAATTTCTGATGATGATACTGTATTTTATTAGTCCTTCTGCATATCTGGTTTGGTTATAGGCAAATGGCTAAAAGACATTTGAAAGAGAGGCTTCATACTCCCAACTTTAGCCATCATTTCAATTCATTGAAAACTGAGGATGAGCCTCTTAGGTGACTTTGAATAGCAGCTCTGATTGCAACCACAAGATAACCCTACACGACCATCAAATTGTCACCAACCTATCGATACACATTGTGAAAAGATTTCTCGTCCTTCTTAAGAAAAAAGATACATATGCATATACAAAGCATTTGACTGTGAATAACTCTCCCTCAAAGATCCTATCAAAGCTTACCGAACAATAAGGACCTCTTTTCGTATCGATCTTACCTTTTCGAACTATTGAAGCATATCAGTGAGTGTTGTGCAAAAACAGAGCCAAAGTGGCGGGGGTTGCTTGACAAAAACCCTCTTAGTGCGGTACTCATATCGCAGCAGCAACCAACGTTATACAATAAACATTAAATGATATTTTAGAAAGATACAAGACAACGCTTCACCACTGATGACGATAGTATCGTATTGTATTTATTGAATGAATACGCCTGATGCGTTTTGTTGGCGATGAGAGTCATTCGATTCTAGTCGAATGAATCTTGAGAGCCAAGAGGTGATCAATGTGATATGTTTGTGTCTTTTGTGGTTGAACAATTTATTGTTTGTGGTCCGTAATTTCACTTCAAACTAACAGTGGGACGTCATCATATCTAGAGCGTGGGACTACTTAGGTCATATGATTGATTGCCATCTGTCTATTCTTAGCATGGTTAGGTCAAAAGTAGAAAAGAGTTTCTATGAGAATTTACTTCTGAATATAAATATTAGCTACCATTAAAATAATAAATACATATGTATAAGTATCGTTTGTGCCAAATAAAAATTATTTCAAATGAATAATACCCAAATGTAAGTTTTAGTACTTGTAACCGCAAGTTAAGCTGTATCCTTTCCTGGTTTAATTCTTTCCTAGTCAAAAAAATCGTTTGGACTTTAATTCTTTCCTATTTAGAACTTATGGAACAAAATCGTTTGAAGAAAACCCTGAAAGACTATGCGTGTGATAGTAATGAAGTCATCTACTTTAGACTCGCTAATAACTGTAAGAAAACAGAACATAACACAACATATTTTTTCGGTCGATACCGTTTTTTAGGGTTTTGTAAGATAATTTTATAAGACCCTACTAAAATCGCGTCCTGTCTGTCCGTCCGTGTGTCACAGCACGTTTTCTCGCAAACTATTTAAGCTAGAAATATCAAATTTTGTATGCAGGTGTAAAGTGGTGCTCTCTTAAAAATTCAGCTACATAAAAATTTTAGAAGGTATTTAAGGGGGCCTCCCAGATGGAGGAGCGGCCCCCGAAAAAAAATCATCAAAGTTAGCCAATATGGGTATCAAATAAAAGGCCTTGATGAGGACTTTTCAAAATAAGTCTTAATTTAACACTTTTTGCTTTGAAGGGCGCACAGGGAGGGGAGAAACACGAAAAGTTTGTGTCCCCTCTCCTCGCGATTGTACACCTGTGATCCGAAAAATCTGAAAATAACTATGGAGTTAGATGTTTATGAGTACAGTAACAACAAATGCCTTAGAAGTAAAAATTCGCTCAATTTTGCTAATAATTCTATGATATTTGAATTTCACATTTTCCCCAAAAAAATCGTAGGATGATTGCGGGAGAGATGCCACGCCGGGATAGATGTCGCATTCAACCAAACCCACACATCTAGTCATCCGCGTAAGAAAAACATATGTCGCTTTTTCTTTGCTAGGTGTTCAATCAAAAACATAGGAAAACAAGTTGGGTAAACAAACCTACGCTCATGTCAGAAGGGTTTTGTATTCAATTTACAAAATGCAGTCACCAGATCGCATCAAATCAAGAAACATGTCAAAGACGATTTTATTGGAGAAAATATGAAATACGAAGATCATACTATTATTAACAAAGTTGAACGAATTTCGATATCTGAGGTTTTCGATATTGTTATACTCATAAATATCTCCCTTGATAATTATTTCAGATGTCCATCCGCGACGGAGGAAACACATTTTTCATGTATTTCCCCCCTGTGCCCCCACTGAAGCAAAAACTGACAGTTTAACAACTGTTTTGAAAATCTCCCAAGAAAATTTTCATTTCATACTCATATCGGCTACGTTTGATGAATTTTTTTTTAGGGGCCACTCTCCTGTACTGTTATCATCGATTAATGGCCAATGTTTTCGAATCCTAGAATGGTTTCAGAACCCTTTTCCTAGGAGCTCTCTCCCAACTCCTTGGCTTGTTTCACTTATGAGCATTAATTGTAGGTACTCATCTTCAGTCATTCATTAAATTGAATCAAGTGTTCGAAGCATGCACCTTAAACGTTGATGTTGGGAAAAAATAACTCAAAATTATTGAACCTTCGCATTTAAAACAGCCACTATTTTGTTTTATGATTACTGATACCACTAGCTGAACCGGTTCTCAAAGATATACATGACACCTATCATTCCTGAAATCCTAGCAAAACTGTAGTGTCTGAGTCGGTAAAAAGCGCATGTTGTTCCATAGCAATATGTTGCCATAGTAATAAATGCAGCGCATATTGTTCCATAGTAATTCAGGGAAATTCAAACGGCTATAACTTCGCTAAATATAATTCAATCTTTATGAAACTTTCAGGATAGATTGACCTTATAAATAAACATATACAAACTGAATTTCATTGAATTTAAAAGTACCATTAAGATTTTATTCAAGAAAACATAACAAAGTTGAGTGAATTGCAACTTCTAACGCGCTTTTTGTTGTTGTACTCACCAAGGCCTACATTCCTGATTTTTTTCAGATTTTTCGCATCACAGGTGTCCCATCGCGAGGGGGGACACAAATTTTTCCTGTATTTCCCCTCCCTACGCGCCCCTCGAAGCAAATTTTGCCAAACCAAGACCTGTTTTGAAAAGTTCTCATCAAGACCTTTTATTTGATACCCATATCGGCTAACTTCAATGAAATTTTTTTTTCGGGGGGTCACTCTCCTATATGGGGAGACCCCCCTTAAATACCTTATAAAACTTTTTTGTAGTTGAGATCTGAAGAGATCACCACTTTACACCCACACACAAAATTTGATGTTTCTAGCTTAAGTAGTTTCCGAGAAAAACTGCTGTGACACACGGACGGACGGACGGACGGACAGACGGACAGACGGACAGACTGGTCGTGAAACTAGTAGGGTTTTGTAAAATTATTTTACAAAACCCTAAAAATTGGTTACAGCCGACATGTAATCTCTGCTTCTGTCCAACTGAGGTAATTTTTCAGTTTATTACAAGAAGTCAATGGGGAAACAAGTTATCGTGTCTTTTTTCAAGGGTAAGTATTTTATATGATAAATAAGTGTTAAAAGAATACGTGTGTATATTTTCTTTATTTTTTCTTAAGGTTTGACGTGTGGTGCGGCATCTCTTCCTCACTTCGGGGAGAGATGCCGCAGTTTTTTTTTGAAAAGATGCCACATGTTTAATTTGTGTGTGTATGATTTTTTAAACGAATATAAAGCATCGTTATGCCCTGTTAATATATTCTCAAGACTACAAGGGGTAGTTGGACTAAGGAGGCGCTAGAAGAAGCCCGAAAAAAACATTGACGCTGGGGTGTCTCTACAAAAAGCAGAAAAACTATTTGGCGTACCAGCCAGAACACTTTCGAAACAATTAAAAGAAGGAAATTTTGTAAAGAAACCTCTTGGCATCATGGGTAAGTAATTATTCAGTTAATTTGTTGTGATAGTATGTAAAAAGTATCTTTATTAATTTATTATATTGTGATTTTTGTATTGTTTAACTAATTTATTAATTATACGAAGGGTAAAATATAATTTATTATTTTTATTCTCTTCAAGGAGTTTTGGAATAGAAAATAAACGAAAGCTAGCTGTACACATAAAAAAATTAGCGTCTGCCAGATTTGCCGTTGACAGAGAAGGCGTTCGTAGCTTGGCGTATGAACTGGCGAGGAAATTGAATTTAAAACATAAATTTAACACGATTACAAAAAAAGTAGGCTATGTCATGGTCAGCGTCTTTTTTGGAAAGGAATAAAGACATTTCATTGAGCCAATCTGAAGGACTTTTTCCTTCCCAAGGCCAAGGTATGAATCGATCGGAATCCGAAGGGTTTTTTGAAATACTTCAGAAAGTTTTGACAGAAAACAATCTAATGGACAAACCCGGGAACATATTTTATATGGAAGTTCGCAACTGAATAATAAACCCGGAATAGTGTTGAGGCAAATGGATGCTAAAAACATCCATGTGGTTACCGCTAAGGAGAAAATGGTACCGTTGAACATGTCAAAGTCATGCTTAGTAAGGCACTAAAAGTGGTCATGGCCCTACGAAGACACTTTCATTCCAAATACATTGATCAAAAGGTCAAAATCATCTGTTACAAGAACCTGGTGAGACTAGTCTTGACACATGGATGTCAGATCTGGTACAAAAAGAGTGCTAGTACTTTGCAAAAATGAAGAGTTTTCGAAAGGAAATGTCTTCGTGCACGTATTGATTTGTACAGAAAGCCTCTTCGTGCACGTATTGGTTTGTACAGAAAGCCTGAGCCGGGTTGGAAACATTATATATCGAATGGAAGAATTTATCAAACTGTTCAAGTGACAAAAGTCGATATCTTCATATTGAAACTTCTTCGGAATCATATCGCAAGATCTGTGACTGTGAGTGAAAACCCTTGGATTTCACAGCCGTTCCACCCTACAGACCGGTATATTGTGACTTGCCTCGCTACTGGCTTCGTTCCTCCAGAAGCGTTCATGTATTCGGACATGAATCGATATGCTTTTGATTCTGACGGCGCCCCAGTCATATATCACATATATCGACGGGCCACCGATAAGAAGATAAAATATCCTCCGAGTTTGAGTTCACGAGACCAACAATTCCAATGGAGATACTCATTTGCTAGATTCGTTGGAGCTGATCGAGCTGAGATGGGGCAATCTAGGTATTGGTGGCTGAATTACAGTGTCTAAATTATTCGTGTTTATTTCCAGTTTTTGCGTTTTTTGTTACTTATTTTTTGAGTTTCAGCTCATTATTGCTACATTTAGTATTATTGTTTATTTGTGCTAAAAATTAGGTATAGGCCAGGTATATGTTAGGTTTATTATATTAGGTTAGAGATAAGATTAAACGCGTAGGTTAGGAATATTGTGATACAACTTTTCAATATAAGATAAAGTTTTTGATTGAAATTTATTAGATTAAGTTACAACATATTAGGTGTAGGATCAAAGTTCAATGTTGTGTTTAAATTATAAATAATGTTAGGATATTGTTGGTTGGTTTTTTCTCGTTTTTCTAATTGAATTTCAAAATATGTAATAATCTTAATTAATTTAATTTGCTATAGGTAGTTTTTTTGATGAAATGTGTTGAATGATAACGTATAAATTTAGAGAGCCAGTTGGGCCATTAAGTTTTTGTATTGTTTATGTTCGGAATTTGCTTTATATTCTTAGAAAATTTATACCGATTAGTATTGAATAATGCGCTTTTGACTTCGACTTTGACAATGAGAAGGGAGCAAATGTTACCGTTGTAGCTTGTTGTAACGCGGAAGGTAACTTCTTTCTACCTGTTCTGATAATGAAAGGAGTAAACAAAAAAGCAGAATTCGTCGAAGGGTTACCAAGTGGCTCTGAGTTTTATATGGGCAAAAAGTCATCCTACATCAATGATGAATTGTTTTTTAAATGGTTAAAAGAACATTACACGGCACGGAAATCTGTAGGCATGACACTTTTAATTTTGTATGGCCATGCTGGAATTTTCTGGAAACAACGACATCATTTTACTTTGCTTACCAAGTCACACTACCAACCGTTGCAGCCTTTGAACCGAAGTTTCTTCAAGCCATTAAAACCATATTTCCATAATTTCCAAAGTTTGGATGAATCATCATAAAAACAGAAACTTGACAAGATATCAAGCAGGGCATTTAATTAGGAATGCATGGGAGAAAGCACCATTCTTTGGAAATGGAGCTTCAGGGTTCAGGGCTTCAGGAATCTACCACTTTAATCCTCAAGCTATTTCAGACCACTTTTTCATCATATCAGACTCATCTTAAATCGAAGTTCAACAATCAACAGCTCTGCCTCCTGAAACTACCGTTTCAGGTCCTGAAACAATCTTCGAACCGGTAATTCCAACCACCGTTTCATATCCTGAAATAATCTTGGAACTGGTAATTCCAACCACCAGCAGTAAGTCGCATACCTGCAATCATTCCGAAAATGAAACCGCACTTCATCATGTTTCGAAAACTCAACGCCAACAAAACTAGTTCAAGCAATTTCACCATTACCAAAAATTCCAGTGCCGACTTTTCAAGACGCAGGCAGTTAAAAGAGGTTTTAACTTCTTCCAGTTCCATTGAAAAAAAGAAAAACTCCAAGTCTCCAAAAGAAAAAAATCTACTAAAATGAAGGTTGAGCCGACTGAAGATCCTAATATTTGTGGCGAATGTTGGGAAAATTATTTTGAAACAAAAAAAATGTCAAAAATGGCCACATGTAAACTGTACACGGTACCAATCACTGCTATCTACGCTTTGCACAGACTGTGGACGTGAGCAACAACGCAAGAAATATGTTTCTCAGTCAAATTCAATGAATTTATCATGCGGCGTCTCTCCCACACATGCAGGGAGAGATGGCACACTTGATATATTTTTCTTTTTTGTTATTTTTTATGAAAATTGTTATTTTTTTTTATAGTAGAATATAAATCCATTGTTAATTTTTTTCCATAAATAAAGTTTATTTTACTTAAATAAAAAATTACATTGATTTTTGAAAAAGCGCGGCATCTCTCCCGCAATTACCCTATACGTATGCTTAAACTGAACGAAATTTGATAATTTGATCCTTAAACTTTGTAGATTTGATGAAAATCGAATAATATACAAGGAAGTTATAGCTATTTGAAATTTCTCCAATTACAACAACAATAACACATGATTTTGGTATTTGATCGAATCAGTCACTGCGGTTTTGATTTGATCTTCTTAAAATTTTCAAATAAGGTCAATAACATTAATATTTTTTGGAATTCATGATTTGAGTGATTTTTGTTGGTTTCCAACAAAATGGCGACCGTTGAACAGAAAAACAATGGATATATTTCTGGACTTTATTCGTTGTTGGTGACCGCATTTTTGAGAAGTTGAGTACAAAATCGTTCTGAAATGAGCGGAGCTGTGTCTACCCAACTTGTTATTTATTAAGGTAGCTTAAAAATGGAAACTTTTTGGGATCACTCATGTGTCTGCCTGTCCGTTTGACATAGCGAATTTGCTGCGAATGTAATGAACGGATTTAGTTCGAATTCAGTACGCACATGTATAACTGTGACCTAAAATGGGCATGCTAGTTGAATAAAAGAATTTGAAAAATTTTGATCAATTTTTGGGAAGGAGGAGGGGGATGAAAAAAGTTTTGCAATGTGAAATGATTTCAAATATATATTTTTAATAATTCTCAAGCTAACAGTTTTCAAGTAATTTAGGAAAAGCGATGAATGTTGACTATCACCCAGACTATAGAGCCTAAAATTTAGAAAAAATACAAAAAATAGTTTCTTTTGCGTAAATGACAGGAAAATTGATCAGAAGTCTATGATTATAATATAACCTAGCAAACAGAGGGGAAAAACTATGCGATCTGGTGTTCCATTTTTAATCATACATAACTTTCTTAATATTCTGCGGAAATAGTATTCGAATGCACTAAAAGCACTATTCGTGCAGACAAAATATTACCTTATAGCAATCGGTCTTAGATTTCTCCTTCGTTCTACTACAGCCCCTCTTGACCCTTCGCTTCCTACAATAAGTGCCTCCAATTGTCACGGTACATTGACCGCTTTCTCCAATTTTAAAATTTGAGAAGCGATGAACTATTTTCGTCCACTGAATTAGACCAGCATGTCCTAGGTTTTGCCACTGGTTTTCACCCTTGACTTCTACCAACGAATACTTTTTGGGGTATCCGTTGATCGTCCATGCGATCCATGTGGCCAGCCCATAACACCTTCCGCAGTCTCACAAACATTGAGACCTCCGGCTCGTCAAAAATTAGTCTAGGCTACATATTCACAAATATACCACAAGACTGAATTCAACAGTACACAATATACCCTACGGTTCCCCTCTAAAATCCAAGACGAAATATACTTTTCGCGTTTAACATTAAACAAGTTGGGTAGACAGACCTATGCTCATGTCAGAAGGGTTTTGTACTCAACTTACAAAATGCAGTAACCAGTAACGAATAAAATCAAGAAACATGTCATGTTCGAGGATCATACTATTATTAGCAGAGTTGAAAGAATTTTGACTTCTGAGGTATTTGTTATAGTTATACCCACAAATATCTCCCTTGATAATTATTTCAGATTTTTTAAGATCACGGGTGTCCATTCGTGAGGGGGGAAACACATTTTTCATGTATAGTAGTTTCTAAGTCAGTAAAAAGCGCATATGGCTCCATAGCCATATGTTTCCATAGTAATACAGGGCATATTGTTCCATAGTAATGCAAGAAAATTCAAATCGCTATTACTCCGTTAAATATTATTTGATCTTTATGAAACTTGCAGAGAAGGTCAATCTTGTAAATAGTCATCTGTGTGCTAAATTTTATTGAATTTAAGGGTACTGTCTAGATGTTATTAAAGAAAACATAAAATCAATAAATCATACTATTACTAACAAAGTTGACTGAATTTCGACTTCTCATGTATTTGTTGTTGTTGTACTCATTAAGGCCTACATCCTTGATTTTTTTCAGATTTTTCGGATGGAAGGTGTCCAATCGCGAGGGGGGGTACGCGAAAGGTTCGTACATTTCCCCTTCCCCTGCCCCCCTCGGTACTCATAAGGCAATTGTAAGACTTGTTTTGAAAAGATCTCATTAAGACCTTTTCAATGACACCCTACACGACTACCAATGGCGAAATTTTTTTTTGGGGGGTCACTTCCCTATATGGGGAGACCCCCCTTAAACCCCTTTGAAAATTTTTCCCACCATTGAACTTTCAAGACGTCACCACTTCTGACCTTTTCACAAAGTTTCATGGCTGTAGCTTCTATAGTTTCGGAGAAAAAGTGCTGTGACATACAGACGGACGGACGGACGGACAGACGGACACAGGTCGTGATTGCAATAGGGTTTTGTATTTTAGTACAAGACCCTAAAAATTGCATCAAATGAAAAAAAAAACTGACGGATTGCAAACTGATTATGCAGAACCCTGTCTACTCGAGTTCAACTCGTACAACAAATCTCCGTGATTTTGACGATTTTTTGAAAATTTCCTGGCGTCGATGTACGCGATAGGGGTTGAAGGGGTGATTTTCTGAAGATAAGAGAAGCAACAAAAGTTTTGATGCCGTAATAAATTAGTAAGGAAATATTAAAATGAATGAATATGGAGAACGGATGAGATGCGGGGAGGGAGTTGAAGAGGGGATTTTGGGAACTCGCTTATTGCTTAGATCACCAGCAATAAATTAGTAATAAAACATGCCACCTGCACTGGCTTTTGAGATAAGTTGTGGCTGATGTAGTTTATGTCTTAAGCCACATTATCCGCTTTTCCGGGGAGGAGGAGAACAATAAATATTTTCTTTTTGCGTAATAAATTACCAATAAAATATGAACTTTTAATGAATTATCTCTAATAAAATGGATGATGTAGACTAATAGGCATTAGCCATAGCTAAATAACAACTCTGATTGGACGAGGCTCATTTCAGTCTAAATAAGCACGTCAATAAACAGAATTTCTATCATTTGTCATTAAAAATCCTAATGAAAGCATCTTACCCATTCCAAAAGCCACCGTTCTATATGCACGCAGAACCTGGAATAGACCGAGGCTATAAATGGAAGCCGCGACTCCTTTCTCTCCCTATCACTCTCAACCCAACGTTCACGGCAAACACAAATAAATTTTAAGTCTCTCCCGCTCGAAGCAGGCTGACGTAGGTTAAGTTGTAGAGTAAATTGAAAAAAAAAAAAAAATACAAAATCTCAAAGGACAAAATCGTTTGAACAAATGGTACATTTAACCTCATTGTCACAAAAATAAAAAATATATTGGCTGATACCTAAACTTAGACTAGTTCCATGCTATTTGACAAAAGCGTCTCTGTCAAATCAAATTAAGTTGTCAATGTAGCAACCATTTCTGTGTACGTTTAAATAAAGATTATCTATCCATTTCTCAATTGTATACAAAGAGGAAAAGTCTTATCACCATAGAGACTTCCATACATTGGCTTGCTGATTGACTCAACGATGAGCTTTCCTGAGCACATCGGGGTAATGGCACAGAAAGCCGCTGTGTGGTTAACTGCATCAAGTGAACTTACGAGTATGTCTAATTTCAGGAAATCGCTGGTTTGACTTAATCGGTGGAGACAGTTTATCGCTGCTTGGATTTTGAAATTAGAGGACGCAGTCAATGGATCGAGACAGTTGGAGGCACTTGTTGCAGTAAGCGAAGGCCCGAGAGGGGCTTATATGCTACGAAGAAGAAGAACAAGTTTCAGGGGATATATGTTTGTGGTAGCGTGCCTAAATATGGATGGAAGCTCTTAACAAGGAGCTGTATTCTGGACAACTCGAACGAGTACAAAGACGAGGAGTGTCATGCTATGCACAGCTATATCACTTGGTTTCAGAATTAGTAGTGCTAGTAGTCTCATGGGAAACTTCTATCGCTCTCTCTTCTAGGGATTGAAGAAATATTTACCTTCGCTAGCGTGAGAGGAGCAGTGAAGCTGTTATCCAGATTGAGAGGCTACAAAGGATCAGTTAAGTTGCAGCGAAAATAGAAAAGTGAGGCAAATTGAAGGTCTACTGCCCCTTCCATCAATAATGTTAAGCCATTGTTTAGCTGAAGATATGGTGAGACTGACTTCTACTAGACTCAGGTGTCAAGTAGGTTTGGTTAGTTTAACTTTTAACTCCACAAGATTTTGAGAAAACAGTTGATGTGGAATGCGGATTTTTTTTAATATGAGTCAGTTCTTTCCAGAAGATCAAGCGTCGGGAAATGCCTCGCTTTCGTGTGCTGGTTTTTTTTTTGAACCGAGAAAGACTATTTTGCCTAGTAAAATCACCCTATTGTATCTTCATATTAAGGCTAAATTAATGAACGCATGCATTTAAGAAACTAATCATACCGAACGGATTTCAATTGACCTGCTTGAGGGGTTTTTTAAGTTAATTATTAGTATGTGACCGCATTGGAGCCAAAAAAAAAAAGAAAATAAAATAAGGTCGTTAAATTTGGCGCGAAGAATGTTCTACATGCAACCAGAGTACAATTTATGAATCTTTTTCCTAAAAAATAAAAGTTTGAAGTGATTAAAATATGTGACAGTGTATCTAATTGAGCTATTCTTATAACATTCAACGCACAGGGTCCCATTCCATTGAAAACTGCCCGCCTTTATTTTCCCAACAAGAATAGAGCATATTCAAAATGTTTACCATACGACCGATAAAAACCTATTTCAAGATGATCTGATTATTGCACACCATATGTGATATTAACAAGGGCTTATTTTTTTCCCAAATATTCAAATTCAAAGAGTCTTTTCATTATTTATACGTTATTTCATAAGATCACACAGGAAATCAGTGCAAAAAATGCGGATGCAATTTTCGCCTCTGTCCATTTTTTATTTGGACAAATTCTCAAAAAGTTAGTCAAGCAGAAAGATCAAAGGTTGATCTGATTTATTTTCTAAGATTTTTTTAAGTCGCTGCCGTGGACGTCTTTGCGTAAATTAGCAAGGCGTGACTTTAGGGGCGAAAATAAGGGTGCTTGAAGATGTATATATGTAAAAAGTCAGGGCGAGTTTTTTTGGGATCGTGTTTTAGAAATAGTAAGCGAGAGCTTCAATATGTTAATCATGCCCACAGCATGGATATAGGCAGAAGGCAAACTTTAAATTAATTCGTTCAACTACCTCGGAGATTTCGCGGCCCCATAAACGGTGGTTATGCGAGTAATGCGAGGATTACTTTCTGCGTACGTTATATGGACGAATATTTTGTAATTATCGCCATCGCCTTAACCAAACAAAGGTAGTGCAAAAATAAGTTTTATTCAATAAAAATGATGAAGGTATTTGAATAGAGTAGAAATATTAAAATTATTCAGAATAAAGTCTAATTGTTATTTTGAATGCATGCACACATTGCTTAAAAAAATTATATTTTCCCACCTAATTTTTATTTGTGTATTAATTTTGGGATACGCATTTTCCATTGCTCTGATTTTCACAATACCTGGAATTTACTAGAGCAACCCCGGACGCAACCATGTGAATATCTCCCCTCATATATCATACAAGATCTATTGACATGCATGGAAGGATATATGCAAAATGCATTCCAATGCAGTCCGTCGATATAAATATTTGATTATTCATGGTAAGAGGATTTTCTTTGAAACATTGCGACAATCGTCTTACCTTTGACGATTTCGTGTTGAATGTTCACATTTTTCTTGGTTTTCCCTTCATTCAAATCAGAAGAACTTTCAAAAATGCAGAAAGCAGCGTCATCTCACAAAGAGGGTAAAATGATTTTCTTTTGAAATTTAAATAATTGTATTCATTCCGTTGATTAGGTTTGAGGGCAACGGAGTTGAGCATGTGTACTTTTTGATTGTCCTTGCATATATAGAACAGCAGACAGGACATTTAATGTAAATTCACGCCTTGTTAATTTTGAAGTTTTCAGCAGAAAAATGCCTATGTCCTGAATTGTTACGCTTCACTTGCTCATAGTTACGCAAATTTGATTTAAATCATTTTTTTTTCCACAGATATTTCAGTTTTCAATAAAAATTTGTAACATTAAAAATAATCCAGCTGCCAAAGGACGCTATTGTATTTTCTTTTATAAACAAATTTAGAATTACCGTGTTTGTTGTACCGAGCAAGTATTGAATTCAATAAAGTTTCTCACCTGCACTTCAAGCGCTATTGCCAAGGGGTTGTTTTCTGTTAAATCACGTTTCCGGAACATTTTCCGGAAAATCCGATTGAAAGTCAAAATTCGTGATATGAATATTAAGGGTGGTTATCATTCCGTCAAAGTAATTAGACCAAGTGTTTCGTGGTTTTTATTCGTAAACGTCTCCACCCTCAACAAATCAACTTGGGTATTGACTTTTGTGTGGGAATTTTACTTCTTCTTGTTTACTCGACCAAGGAAACTCTAAGGGTGGAATTTCCTCTCTAGGGAAATTCATGAATGCATGTTTGCGTTCCAATAGAGGGTGTATGATTAGAGTGTTGCGTTTAGTTAATGATTGTGCAATGATTGAATACATTCGAAAACAATTATTGTGTGCTTGAGTTGAAACAGGAAACATGTCCTGATTTCAAGTCATATTTAATAGGCAGCTAACCATTCGATTTTTGGTCAGGCTAGTTATTGAAGGGGGAAACCGCATGAAATGTTATTTTCTGTTTCTAAAATTGAAACATGAAAACACAATTTTGCAATTGATTGAGAATTTTTCGAGGGAAAGGAGAGTGTGTGAACCAGTTTAAAAGAATTTTCAATAATGAATTTGAATTTCGTTTTATTTTGAGTATAACTATCACTAAGCCAAATTAATTTTTGCGCACGCATTTATTCTTCTAATATCTTGGTTTAAATTATTAATAATCCTCAAATTATTTGAAAAAATAAGATCTAATGCATTTATTTTTCAGGCGCAGTTCTTGATTTCACTTGATTCAGAGAGGCGAATTGACTAAATTAGGTATGATTTAGCTTTTGCGTCATTCAATTCTCAAACGGCAACGGCTTTCGCAGGTCCACGTGATTTCACAGCGATTCTTTTAATGCACTTCCACCCGCAAAGCTGTTGTTTGAATTTTCTACGTATTAAGATTCTCTTTCCTGAGTAGTTCGATTTTTAATGTTGTATAGGTCATTTTTGCACCCACAGTACTTGTTTTAATTGTAGACATATTTTCACGCAGGAATCGAACAATTTTCGTTGATGCAGATACTTCTCTTCCGCGGCTTTCAATTTTGTTATTAACTATTTCTGCGCATGAAGAGGATCTCTGAATGTTTCAGATAAACAGCAGTACTGTACAGCATATGGCTTTACATATCACTTGCAAAATTCTATTGTCATAAGCTTCAAGATAAACTACTTCCTTTTAGTACAGTGAATACAGTTTCTGATGATACGAGACGTTACGCACCAAAATCATCACAGTATTTTGCCGAATTCAATTGCGTCAAAATGCTTGGATTTTGGATTTTTGGGCGATAATGGACTGGGCTCATAGTTGGTTGTTTTATTGAGGTCCAATGATATGAAAGAATAAATATTGGAAAGTCTAAAAAGTATTGAGTCTTTTTTGTCACTAGATGGTATTCGTTGTCATATATCGGGCAATACTAATCAGATTAAGTCAAACTGATATGCGTTAAAAAGGTGACATTCCAGTCTACAACTTTCATAGGGACAGTTTTGTATTTCGTCATTCGTGTCAAAAGTTGCATTCATTGAAAAAAGAGTGAAGTTATATTTTACAATATCACTACGATCAAGATGAGAATGCATCGCAGGGTCGCGAAAAAATTTGTGGTGTCTACGATCAAGATACTTTATCAAAAGCCACAGCCAAGAGATGGTTCGCTCACTTTCGTTCTGGCAATTTTGATGTCAAAGATGCACCTCGCTCAGGTGGACCAATCACTGAAAAAGTCAATGAAATCTTGCAAAAAATTGAAGAAGACCGATACATAAGCAGCCATGACATTACCAAGGAACTGAATATCTATCACCAAACAGGTTTGAACTATTTGCGTAGGGCTGGATTTACAAAGAAGCTCGACGTTTGGGTGCCGCATGAATTAACTCAACAATATTTGATCGACCGAGTTCCCATTTGCAAAACGCTATAAAACGCAACGAAATCGAGCCATTTTTGAAGCAAATCAATACGGGCGATGGAAAACGGGTAAGATACAAGAATGTCGTTCGAAAAAGATCATGGTCAAAAAAGGATGAATTACCACAATCTACTTCAAAGCCAGGATTGACAACAAATAAGGTTATACTGTGTGTATGGTGGGATTGAAAGGGAATTGTTTATAATGAGCTGCTAGAACCTGGCTAAACACTCAATTTGACGCTGTACTGTCAGCAATTAACCGAATTGCAACAAGCAATTCAAAAAAATCGACCAGCATTGATCAATAGAAAGGGCTTTGTATTCCATCATGACAATGCAAGACCACACACATCTTTGATGACCCGCCAGAAAATTGACAGAGCTTGGCTGGGAAGTTTTGATACATCCACCATATAGTTCAGACCTTGCACTATCAGACTATCATTTGTTTCGGTCTCTGGAAAACTTCCTTCATGAAAAGAAATTCACTTCAAAAAGGGACTGTGAAAATCACTTGGCCAAGTTTTTCGCCGATAAACCACAGAAGCTCTATACAGATGAAATAATGGCTCTACCCAAAAAATGGCAAAAGGTCATTGATAGACAATATGTTGGGGAAGGGGGGCAAGACGGGGTAGTGGGCAAGACGAGGTAGCGGGCAAGATGGGGCAACGCGTTTTAACGGCCACACAAACGGTCAATCCCAGCCGCTTTGGCTTGCAATGATGCGCCGTCATGTTGCTCATCAGTCAGCGCAGTGACCGGCTTATAAGTGCACGCGTTTTCGCTTTGTCGCTAAAAATTTGGTACTTGTCAAGTTAGTTATAATTTCCACGTTATACATCGATTGTGTTTTGCACCTCAATATTAGTTTTCTAGAACTAACTGAAGGTTATTCTTGTTTATCAATGATTACACCAGCAGGTAAGAACATGTTTGTGTCCATATTCTGAATTGGTCATGAAAGTCATGTTATTTTATTCGAATAAGCAATTCAATTATTTCCTTATAACAATTTATGCTTCTTCTAACTTCTTTGTTTTTAATCTTGTTTCAGGATGGTGAAAAATTATAAAAGAAAGTCGGAGAGGAGAAACTGGTATGAACAGAGTATACAAAATACGGTAGATGTTGTAATCGAAGGGAAAATGGGGTACAAATCAGCGGCGGAAAAAACATTGTGCCATAAACGCCCCTTGAACGAAAAGTTAAAGTGGTTCGTGCATCTCTAGAAGATCCTTTTACTACTGCAACTTCGATTAAAGTTCCTTTAGGCCCAAAAAAGCGAACATTTACTGATGATGAAGAGAAAGAGCTTTGCAACGATATAATGGATATAGAGAGTTGCCTTTACGGGCTCACAACAAAAGATTTGAGGGCTTTGGCGTACACGCTGGCAGTAAAAAATGGGAAGCAAAAGTTCTTCAACTCTGAAAGAAAAGAAGCTGGCAAAGATTGGGTAAAGCAGTTTTTAAGCAGGCATCCAGAATTGTCGATACGAAAACCCGAAAGCACTTCAGCTGCACGTGCCGCTGGGTTTAATAAACAAGCTGTTAAACAGTTTTTTCAACTTCCTCGGCAACGTTTATGATGATCATAAGCTTCCGCCAGAAAGAATTTATAATCGTGATGAAACAGGAGTTTCAGTGGTACCAGAAACCAACTCAAAAATAATTGCACGAAAATGTAGAAAACAAGTGGGATCTGTAACTTCTGTGGAGAGAGGTACGACAATAATTGTGGAACTATTTTTTAGTGCGAGTGGTCAACACATGCCACCAATGCTGGTGTTCCCATGAAAAATAATGGACTCACAGTTGATGCTCAATGCTGCTCCTGGAGCTTGGGGTATTTGCAGCGATTCTGGCTGGATGACAGCTCAATTATTCCTTGGCTGCTTTAAAAAGTTTGTTGAATCTAGGAGGCAACGGTTGATCGACCTGTAATGTTGTTGTTGATGGCCACAGCAACCACACACAAAACTTGGACCTCATTAATGAAGTTCGTACTAATAGGGTTGTTATTTTATGTTCCCCCCCCCCCCCCCATACGACGCATCGACTTCAAGTTCTGGATGTAGCATACATGAGGCCCTTGAGCACATACTATGAGCTACAAATCACAGCTTGGCTTCGCAGCACCCCAGGGATGATTGTAAGTAACTATCCGTCAAGTAGCAGAAATTTTTAGTAAAGCCTTAATTCAGTGAATGGCTTCAAGAAATATGACATTTGGCCATACGATCCAATAATTTTTCCGACAGTGACTTTGCTCCATCATTGATGACTGATATCCCACATACAGACAGGTTATTCATTAATGAAGGATTGTATGAAACAACGATAACAAACAACCGTGCTACTATGCTAAATAGACCAATCGTTGTTCCTGAGATGGTAACGGATGCAACAGTAAATTCAATTTTGGCATTTGAAGATTTTGATGAAGAAACTATTGATAAACCGCTGATAGATACCATGCCTGTTGCTATAGCACCATCTGATATTGAAGCAGAGCCATCCCACGTGCCTGTTGTCCGTTTGACACCCTCTATCACAACAGCTAGCTCAGTGCTTGTAAATTTTATGATTCCTAAGAAAAACAACAAAAAGGAAATCAACAAAAAGTTCAATTTCCATCAGAATGATGAAAATAATATCTCTTGTTTTTACTGTCATGGAAAACACTAAGATTCAAATGAAGGATGGGCCGCTTGTTGTCTCTGCGGGAATTGGGTATACTGTAGCTGTGCTGGCATAGATGACAAGGCAGTATTTGCTTGCGAATGGGGGAGGGGGGGTGTATGGGGGACACAAAAATAGAATGTGCCCCCCCATACCCCATGTTGCCCCATAGGTTACCCCGTCTTATCCATCGTAAAGGGTAAGATGGGGTGTTGGACATGTTTGGCATAATTGGCCAGTGAAAAGTTCCTAAGTTCCTTATTTCCAAAGATGAATAACGTAGGAGTAATTTAATATTAATGAATCGTTAAGGATCCGTCTTGACCCCCTTCCCCTACTTATATAAAATCCATTGGAATATAAGAAATATTCTATCGAAAATTACAAAAGAGCTCAATACTTTTTAGCCTTACTAATATTGGTCCCTGTTCAAAATATTAGGAGAACTCAGCAGTTGTATGACTTCGAAATTTTCGTTTGTGGTGTCATAAACATTTGCAATTGAGAATGTTTTCATTTTATAATTATGCTCGTTAGTATTCTGAAGAGGTTTTATGCGCAATGGAAAATCCTGATCATTTTCAATTCTTTCAAGTAATTGTTTTTTAACTGTAAGTCCTAGCGGCTTTTATCACATTAAAAGTTATCCTTATATAAGTTGGACAGAAAACTGAAAAGTCGATACTTTTTCACAAGTATTTGTGTTTAATTTTTGAAAAGTTTTTGCATGTAAAAGTGGTTGCTTTGTGAAAGCAAAAGATTTTAACTTTTTTCGTGGTTAATTAGATACCTGAATCGTTGCGCATACTTTGTTATAAAGTTGGATATTAAAGCAACATGCGAAAGCGTAAAGATATGTCTTTGGAATAAAAAGCATCGATAACTGCGTTGTTAAGCACAAAAAACTTTTCTTTTTGTCAAATTGCATGAATAGAGAAGGTTTCTCCTCAAACGGTGATGCAAATTAATAAGATTACGATTGAGAGTCCTTTGCAATTTGTCAGCAAACGAAAGAATGCTGGCCGGAACTCAAATAGACCGAAGAATTATACAGAAAGCCTGTGAAAACCGTTTTTTGTCCGTACAAAATTTGCATCAGGATCTGAAAGCCGAAGGAATATATATATCGTTGATGACACTCAGGAGACGCCTAAGAGATGCAATATAGTGCAAGCATTACATATCATAAATATAGTTAAATTTTGGCCATATGTTTACCATGAGCCTGTGTACAATGGTTGATTTTTTGGACCTAATTTTCCAACTGTTTGGCATACATTTCGACCAGAACGTTGGCAATGTCGCGTTAGATGTTTTCTTTGAATTCGTCGAAAGTTACTGGCTTGTTGGCATAGGCCAGTGGCTTGATATAACTCTATAAAAACAAATCCTTTAGATCGCATGAACCAGGCGCCCATTTGACCGGACCATTTCTCAAGATAACACGTTCACCAAATTTTCCTTTTCATAAATTGATTGTGAGGCGTGCTGTGTGGCTTGTAGCACCGTCTTGTTGAAACCACATATCGTTAAAGACAAGTTCATCCCCTTCTCGTCACAAATAATCTTCCAACATAAAACGATAGCGCTCTCCATTGATGGTAACATGACGGTCGTTTTCATCCACGAAAAAATACGGCCCAATCACACGTCCGGTATAAAAACCGCACCAAAAGTAACTGTTTGCAGATGCAATGGTATCTTAAGAAGCACATGTAGGTTTGTTGCTGACCAATAATGCATAATTTGCATATTAACAAAGCCATTGAGCCAGCATTGAGTTTCATCGCTGAAGATGATTTTTGATGGAATTCTTGATTTTCTTCAAGCTTTGCCAAAGCCCAATAGTAGAAGTCTCCGCATTCCGAATGATCAAGTGGCTTTAGTTCTTGAGTTGATTTGATCTTGTTACCATGTAGGGCAAGACTTTTTCTTGAGAATGAAGTGGAAACAGCTGATTTGGCTCATTTTGAATCGATGCACTCACGCTACGATATTTACTTCGTTTTTAACGGTACAACGTCTTTTTGGCATTGAAAGATTCGATAGTAAAAATTCAAACTCGAACTTGTTCACTATAATGCGTACAGCCTGTCAGGTGAGACGATTTTTAAGGTCAAAAATTGGAATAGGCGCTCTTAAGGTTGCGCCCACCAACTCAGACCTTTAGTAGCATTTTTAATAATTTTCATACGTTGCTGTTTCCTGAACTTTACCATGATAAATACGTTGACCTTAACTAGCGTTTAAGTTATGTCCCTAATGAAAAACCCTATATCACTTGGACTTTGGTAAAAATCAAATTATGGCGAGTGTAAGATAGGCGCAACTCGGACAGAGCACATATATTAATATGCACCCGCAATCGAGGAGCTGTCAAAATAGAAAGGAGGCAAATATACGTGAAAATGATCGATTAAACTTTCTTATGAGATGTTTCAATTACTTGCAAATTCAAGTTGTTTTATGGACATCGCATTTGCGATTTCAATCCATTTCAACCTACTCTAAGTAACATAATAAATAAATTTTGTTCTAATTACGGCTGCTGACTAACAGATAGGTAGTAGGTTTTAAATTTACACCATTTGTGTCTTCATTACAATAAGCAGTTGAAAAAACGAAGTTTTAAAAGTATATGTAAAGCGGTGGCCTCTTTTTGAAGTTTTGTAAGGAGTTCTTCCCATATACGGAGGAGACCCTTTACGTTTTTTTCTTACCAGAGCTGATCATGCTGGGTATCAAAAGAAAAGTTATAAAGAGTACTTTCCAAAACAGGTTTGAGTTTGTGAACTGTCTTCTTCTCAGCTCTTGGTAATTTTTTTGCATTTTTTATTATTTTTATCTTGCTTTTTGCATGCTGTGCTATTTTTTAATTCATTTTGAGGTACTATTATTTTATCTATTTTGTTATTGGATTTTTTTCTGTGAAATAAATAAATAAATATATCATTTCTAGATCCCATTTTGAAGCATTATTATGAATTAAATAAAATATTCCCTGAGTCTAACCATCAAAACATAGAGTAAAAATAAAAATTTTTGGATTTAAGTTCTAATTTGTTCTGTTTTATATTTTATATATTGTAATTATGCCATATATGGCAGTAAATTAATACATTAAATTAGACCATAGTGCACCTTTAGGAAATTTTTTAATCAGTTTGAACAGATTTTTGCAATTTTATTTATCATGAGAACATTACGAACGTAATAGGATAGAGAAAGAAAAGACGAGTGAAAGTAACTTTTCGTAAACGCGAAGCAAATATATTATATGTTTTTATTTTTAGGGCTTTGTACAAAATAAATAAAGTGAAAAATAGATCAACTATGAACTATTTAAAGGCTAGAATCGTAAGAATCTATTACAGATACCACCATACCATCCCAATTTGTTCATAACTGGCCTATTATCATTATATAAGAGTAGAGATTATATTTTGATGCAAACAAACTCTATGATTATCATTTATAAATTCTATAGATACTTACATAAACGTAAATTTAATTTTATATGAAATTCAAGAACAGATTTATATATGTAATTTAAATTACGTTTGTAGATGCCAGACTTAATAATCAAAAACAAGCGCCTAGCTGACTATACAATGCGCAAATATTTTAGCCTTAATTGAAAATAATAAAATCTATCTTTAAAATAGAAAACTAAAAAGCCATTCAGTTGTATAACATGGCTTTAATCCACATTATTTCTCACAAAGCAACCAACAAAATACCATATTCAGTGGTTGTTTTTACTTTGTTTGAGCACTTGTTTTCCTGTTCGAGCTACCGATAAGAATCCAATCTTGTCTCGATTAATAATATGTTGAAACATTTTCTATAGCGTCTTATAATAAAGTCCCGATGATAATGACGGTTTTTGTTGGTGCTTTCAGATTTTCAAGACAGTTTGGTGTATCATTAATTTTCCCTTATCAGACATTGAGGTCGACCTCTTGAGATTTTTAATTGCTGCTGTTGACATCACAAGTCGTTGATTTTTGAATAGATGTGATGATTTTTCGAATTTAGACCATATGAATTGGAATTTTCCTAAGCGATATTTACGAGTAATCAACAGTATTGTGAAATATGTGGTGGGTAAGCAGTAAGCCAGCACGGTTGGCGCATGTTCGTATTGATTCGTATATATGAAATATAAATAAACGGTTTAGTTGGAAAAAAGCAGACCTCTGTCCTTTGGCATTTTATGCAGATCTTTCGACTCTAATTTGTAGGGTGAGTGGATTCAATTAGACGAGACAATTGAGGTTCGCACTTTGTGCAGATTTACTTAATCACTATTGAACTTAGATTAAATACAGAAATTATCGGTTGGTGGTATTATATGGCAAGTTTAAGAAACCAAAAGGTGTAAAACGTTTGGCTTGGTTCAAAGGGATTTGCAAAAACGTTACTCGTAAATATAGACAACAAGTCGCAAAAAGAACTCAATCGGATATTTATTCTATTATTTTAGGCACAGTACTATATACTATTGTTTGAAAAATTCCTTCAAATATCTGAACTTTGTTTCATTGATAAATATGTATATACCATAAAGCTTATAATGGATATAATTGAAATTTAAAACTTCATTACATTGTTATTATCCTTACATATGGTCCGCGTAGTGTAGTAGTTAGAGTGCACGCTGCGTAAGTCGAAGGTCACTGATTGGAACCCCGATATTGACAATGAGATTTGTTTCGAGTGATTCTTCCGACAGACTATGATGATACCTACTGGCTTCAATCATGACGTATCGACGTTGGATAGACGAATCAACAGCCAAAGCATGGTACTGACTGTACTACCTTCTTGACTGCCCATACACTCGATCAAGATAATGAGATACTCTAATCATCCCTAAGTGAAGGCCCAAAAGGGGCTGTAGTGCCAAAGCAAAAACAAAGTCATTATTGTTAGACATGATATTTTTGTGTTCGAACTTAGTACAGCTATTTTAGTATGTCTGCTTGGTTTCCATAGAACAGTAAGTTTTCGTTTGCACTCGTGTACAAGGGTTCTGTAAAAAAAATTTTACAATACCCTATCAAAATCGGCACCTATCCGTCCGTCCGTCAGTGCGTTATACTACGTTTACTCAGAGAGCATAGAAGCTACTGTCATCAAATTTTATGACGGGCTCAGAAATTTCTTGTTAACGAAAGTTCCGTAGTCAAAAAAATATCAAAGGCCTATAAGGTGGGTCTCCCCATGTAAGGATGTGAACTCTTAACATTTTTTCACTGAAGATAGTCGAGTAGGGTACAAAATGAGAGGTCTGAATGAGATCTTTAAATATATGTTATTGAAATTGCAATATTGTTGACGGGGTAGGCAGGAGAAGTGGAAAAACACGAAAAAATTGTGTCTCTCCCTCTTGCGAGTGGACCGAAAAATCTGAAAAAACATCATGGAAGTAGCTCTCTATGAGTGCAACAACGACAAATACCTGAAAAGTTGCAATTTGCTAAGCTTTGTTAGCAATAGTATGATTTATCAATTATACAATTTCTTATATAAAATCATAACAGCACCTGTCCAAGATCATCAAAATCAAATCAATCAAAATCATGATTCAATTCTTATCATAATTTTACCTTGCTAACTAAAATCATTAACTCATCAAATGTCCACTTCAGATTCCCTTTATGCAGGCCCGTGCGGACGGGGGGGGTTTTGGGGGTCAGAACCCCCCCCAAGAAGATCTTTCAAACGATTTTGATCAGATGAAATCCTTCTATTATTGGTTTTAATGTTTTCGTATAAATTTTAATATCTTGCATAGAATAGTAAATGCATTGGTGAACGCGCACCAAAGAAGAAAAGATAAAGAAATTCCCCCTTTTCCCTCAGCCCCCTCCCTCGTCGTAGTTCTTCATCAGCATGAATCGGTATGTCGCGCCAATGCATAGGTTCACGGTTCACGTCGATCGAGTCAGTTGGAGTCAGTATTCTACAGTATTCTATATATGGAACCTTATCGAAGTGAGTACCCCCCGAAGTCCATTATCTCCTGTGCCACACTGTGCTTGACTGTGCTCGAGACTAGACGGCGTCTAATAGACGCTCTGCTGTATTTTGCTGCACTCCCTTTTGGACCTCGTGGGATCTGGCCGATGAGGTAAATTTATATTTTTTCAATAAATTTGTTTGCACCCACATAGTCGCGTGTACAATTCTCCGTTCAGATGAAATTCCATCTACACATAACATAAAATGCCTACATCTTCTATCAATCAAGCTTTAACCATTAAAATTCCTGACACACAAAAAAAAGCTGTTGTCTTCGCAACGATAGTGTTTCTTTTGTCACGTGACCTTCCGCGTCATAAGGTTCGGTTTTGTCGAGTTAAGAACTTCACTGCTCACAAAGTGGAATTTTCGCAGTGGCTCGAATAGACTAAATGACGTGCTTTTGATTGTTGAGATATAAAAAAACATTTCATTTTCTCGTAGACTATAAAAAAAAAAATTCTTCGATTTTATTATTGTACCTGAACATGGACATTCGGAACTATCTGAAAAAGAAACCACGCATCGAAAATAAAGATGTAAGTTGTTCAAAAATGTTCTTTACAAGGGTAATTTTTAATAAAATAATCAAAGACTTCTGCCACTTCGTATAGTTGCTTATTGAAAACATCGTATTTTTCATAATTTATTTAAGCTGAAAGAAGGGTACAAAAAATATTAACAATAAGTTGTTGTAATTTCTAATTGTTGAAAATATGCGTGAAATAAAAAAAAATCGACATTGATCCAATCAGCACAACTGGAGATAGTAAAGTTTATGCAGACCTATTTTATAAAAAAATGAGCAAGTTATATGAATTTTGATTATGGATATTAACTTTAAAAAATAATTTTTTAGTGAAATCTTGAAATACGTGTAATTTTTTTTGTATATAAAATCTCTCAGCATATTTTTGATCAACTCTAAAGTATCAAGTTCTGATTGGTATGTGGTTTGTTAAAAAAATGATTCTTTGTTGTTATACTCTTGGAAATTTTTGGCGGTAGTAGGCAAAGGGAGTTTTTAGTAATAGTAGAAAATTTTTTTCAGTCATCTGGATACACGAAAAATGATCAAATAATACCAGTAAAATCATCCACATCCTAATTTGCACACGAGTCTCGTCAAAATTCTTATGACATCGGGCTCTTTGTTAAAAAATCTCCATCTGAAGGAATTGATTCAATTGCTGGATTGCAAAACAAAATCTGAAGTCCTTCTGAAAATTATAGTTTCCCAACATCGGGCACTAGAAATCTGAAATTTCAAAAAACGTGGCTTACAAAATACCCATGGCTAGCGTACTCAGCAAAAGAAGACGGCGCATTCTGCAAGAATTGCGTTTTGTTCGGTGTTACGCATGGAGGTGTTCAACATAATACTCTTGGTCAGCTGGTTACCAGGCCGTTTCAGAATTGGAAAAAAGCCTTGGACACTTTTCAGAAACACAGTATGCATGAATATCACAAGAAATCGCTCTTACAATGGTCTTCGAGAGCAGAAATCGAGAAAGAAAAAGCTTTGCCCATAGATATGCAAATTTCAAAACAGAAACTTGACTTTATGAGTAACAGTAAGCGATATATGGCACCAATAATTCAAGTGATAATTTTGTGTGGCCGACAAAGAATCGCTTTACGGGGTACGAAAGATACAGGTAGAATTCTAGAAGAAAATCCTGTTGTGAACGATGGAAATTTACGGAGTATTTTAAGACTACTATCAAAATCTGATCCGCACCTGCGAGAGCATTTGGAAAATTCCCCGAAGAATGCTATGTACATAAGCAATCGAATTCAAAATGAGCTAATATCGATTTGTCAAAATTTGATATTCAATAAAAAAATCAAGCAAATTAACCTGTCAAGGGGCTTTTCTTTTCTCGGAGACGATACGTCAGACATTGGAGGGATCGAACAAGCTTCAATTTGCATTAGAAATTTGGACCAAGAAAATGAAAAATTCATCATACGCGAAGATTTCATGTGTTTTTTACCAATCGAGGATTTTACTGGGAAAAGCATAGCGACTGTGTTTCTTGATTTCTTGAAATCGTCAGGTCTCGATTGCGAATTCTTTTTTGGACAAGGATATGATGGGGCGAAATCTGTCAGTGGAGAGTTTCACGGGGCACAAGCAATAATCAGAAAAGTATATGAACTTGCGATTTACTCGCATTGTGCTGCGCACACCTTCAATCTAGCGGTCAGCGCTGCTAGCAATCTGAGTGTAATAAAAAAGTATTCACACTTTTTTTATCCATCCAAAACGCCAAAATGCTTTGCAAGATGCTATTGATGGTGATGAAAATCTAAAAAAAAATAGAATAAGAAAATTGAAGCAGTTTTGTGAAACTAGATGGGTTGAACAACATGAATCTGTTCAAACTTTTATGCAATTGCAACCAGCTGTTATTCGTGCCGTAGAAACAATTTCGACCACCTGGAAAGACCCAACAACTTCATCTGGAGCCTTTCAACTACTATCGGCTGTAAAGACTTCGAATTTCCAGGTTTATTTTCAAAACAATTTTTTATTCGCTGTTATACATATTTATGCAATCAGTTTTTAAATTTATTCTGATCGTTTTAAGTCACGATCCAATATTTTACTTACAGGTATGCATGGCAGTGCTCAGTTCAGTGCATTCTTTGACATTGTCCCTCAGTCAAGTTTTGCAAGCAAAAAATCAAGAAGTTGCGGAGGCTATTGAATTGGCGGATAATGCAAAAGAGGAACTAGTCATGAGAAGAGACAATGCTGAAGAAAATTTTGGGGAAATTTTCAAAATTGTGAGAAAAATAGGCAAAGAAAATGACTTTGAGTTGCAAAAGCCAAGGACTACGTCGCGACAAACTCACCGTTCCAACATACCAGCCGACTCAGTGGAAGATTATTACAGAATTACTATCTACATTCCTTACCTCGATGCCTTTATTACTCATTTGAACGATCGATTCTTGAAGCACCGTAACATTTTATCAAATTTTTCCTGCATTTTTCCCAAAAAAATGAAAATTCTAGAGAAACAGTCATGCATCAAATTATTTCAATCGTACTCTGCGATTTTACCCGACAATTCCAGCGACATTTGGATTGCTGAAGTTCAACTCTGGCGACAACGTATTGCCAGTAAGAACATCAACAATGCACTTGAGGCACTTGATATTTGCAACGACGATGCGTTTCCCAATGTGCATCAAATCCTTCGAATTCTGGCAGTTTTGCCTGTTACTACAGCCACGAATGAACGTTCTTTCTCAACGTTACGTCGTTTAAAGACGTATTTCAGATCAACTATGACTGAAGAGCGGTTGAACGGTTTGGCGTCTTTAAATATACACCGAAATGTTGAGATCGACGTTCAAAAAGTTTTAGACGAGTTTTTTTCGGTACCTTGAAGAGTCAAATTGTTGAATCAACTTCAGGGATCGTGCTACGCTGTACTTCTAAATGTTAAAAAGAAATAATAAACGTGTTTTTCAAAATATTGTACTCGTATTTGTGATTATTGAGTTGCTTGTGTTAAATTTGTTTAAAACATAAAGATTCAATACATAAAGTAGAAAATGTTTAGAATAAATAATGTTTTGATATTGCCTTCTATGTTTAATTTTTTATTAATAAATTTTTTTATAAATTTGCTCACTAAATCTACATTTATTATCATTATCACTTGATTGCATGTTATTTCACAAGTACAACATAAAAGTTGAAAACCCCCCCCCAAGTACAGGTTTCTGCGCACGGGCCTGCCTTTATGTAAAACTCTAATTGCAAATTTATGTTCAAAAAGTCTTCAAAATTCTTATCAAATTTATACATTGCCCATTTATTCCTAAATCCGTTTAAATGTCCAGGCCTGTAATTGTATATCAGATTCCCTTCATGTAAATTGCAAATTCCATTCTGGTAAAAATATACTAAGACCTTGAAACTTGAACTGCAATTTTACTAAGCTGGACATCGCGTCAGCAAAAATACTTTCACGTCTTGGAGACGTGAAAAGCACACTTATTGTGCTTTTCATTTCTAGCGTCAGCATTTTTTCTTTTGGATTAAATTTACTGTGATCTATTTAAGCCTTTGTTGAGAAACATAAAGTTGAGTTAGTAATATATCTTCGATGAGTAACGAGCTCTTTTTGGAAACGAAAAAATTGTCTTTTTAATTTTTTCAGACCAACAGTTGGTGTACAGATCCAATCGGTAGAGTTACCTGCCATATAGGATTAGCACACAGAAGGTAACAATCAAAAGTGGAGATACCTACTATTTGTTTTGTTCAAGCCACAACATTTTCTGATGACCCCGACGTGATCTATAATATCGAAAAGTTCATGAGTATAGTATCATCGATTATTGAATACGTATTTCTGAACATTTTTTTTCTGATATTGCTGTGGAAGGAGCAATGGAATCCTTAGCCACAGGTCAAACTCGTTTCGGAAAAGAGATCGAGAAAATCATTAGAGCTTATCAGGCCCAATCGCCTGATAGGAAAACTATCTCGGCTTGCAGCCGTCGAAGAGCTGTTGGAAAAGTTTGAATCAAATGATGACAAAATAAGGGGAATTATTGGTGTCTCCCTTGATCATCCATACTTTTAAAAGGACTATCACAAAACAGTGAAAGAAGCCTTAGAAAAATTTAAAACAGAGGTGATGTCTTTGATAGATTACGTAAACACGCAATCATTTCAAAAATCTAATGTTGACTCAAACGATGATTACTTACTCGTTCAAAATATCATGCTCAAATATGAAAGTCCTGATCTAACTCGACTTATAAAAAAACAAGAAGCATTTGAAGCTGCATTAAAACATTGAATAGCCAATACTATACTTCTCCCACAAGCAACCAGCCTATAGAATACTATGCGCAGAAGAAAGAAAAAGTGATAAAAACATGGGCAGAAATTGAAAATGGCCCCTACGTGATTTGGGAATCTGTGGAAGATATTCATGATACAAGTACAAGTACTATAATTTAAAGAACCAAAGTGAAGCTCTCCTTATAAACTTGAAGAGCAAAATCAAGAAAGCTGAGACTAGCTGCAGTATATCAGCAACTACAAATGATTCCCAATCAAAGCTTCCTAGAATAGAGCTTCTGAAATTCGATGGAGAATATATTAATTGGCCCCAGTTTGCAGATCTTTTTAATTAAATGGTACATGATCAGCCAATAAGAAATCGTCAAAAATTCTGGTAGCTGAAAATGAGGAGCAGCTAAGCTCATGACGTATTTACTTATTTTCAATAGCAATTATATCATTGCATAGGACATGCTAGACAACTGATATGCCAATAAACGATTGCGAGTGAATACAATACAGGAGAAGCTCATGACACAACCAGCTATTGCTACTGGGTCAGCATCAGTACTCAGCTTACTGCATTATACAACGAAAGAATGTCTATGTATACTACAAACAATAGGCATCTCAACCAAAGCACATTGGAATCCAATTGTTCTACAGTTTCAAAGAAATTAGATAAGACTTCCTATACGCTTTATAAGCAAACGCTGAAATCACCTCGTGAGCTCCCCTCATTAGACGAATTGCTAAAGTTTATAGAAATGAAGTTTCAAACACTAAAAAATTTTACCAAAGACCCAGGTCGTCGAAACAAACGAACTAGCCAATCAAACAATCATCGCTTGTTGGCATCTAAACAGTTCCTGAATGTAAATTGTGCAACAAGGGTCATGCTATTTATCATTGCGAAGTGTTCTTAAAACTAATTCCTACAAAAAGAATCGAAAAAGCTCGAGAATTTGACCTTGCACAAACTGCCTTAAGTAAGGTCATGTGTACAAAAGGTGCATGTTGAGAGGCTGCCAAAAATGTGGTGAGAGGCACAACACACTTCTACATAACCAAGTGGCCAAAACAACAATAACAAAAGAAACACAAATTACCAGTTTATTACTTCAATCCAAGAAATCAGATGGATATGTTCTTATAGGAACAGCAATCGCCAAAATCGATAACAATGAAAGGAAACCAATAAAAGCATGTGTCCACCTTGATTCCGGTTCACTATTGAATTTTATAATCGAAAAACTGCGTAAGAGGTTGGGATTTCCAAAAAGTCATTCTAGTATCAACATATCTGGAATATTAGAAGTTTTTTCAATTACTGAGAAAACGAAAAATCAACCACAGCAGTACATAGATACAAACAATTTGAATATACCAAAAAACATTCAGCTGGCTGACCCATCATTCAAAAAACCAGGCAGAATAGACATTCTATTGGGGGCGGAGGTCGATGGGAAATCACCAAAAATGGGCAAAAGCGTTTGTTGGATAATCATCGATCCACCAAAATACAACATTTGGCCAGACAAACTTGGGAAAAATATCAAACCTTCTCCCATGTTGCGGAATATTCTATTTAAATTCAGAAGTCAGTTGCAGAAATTTTGGAAGTTGGAAGAATGCTCTGAATCAATAATATTATCCAGCGCTGGCAAAACTTGCGAAGGATTCTTCAAAGCGACTACATAGCGAGATACTACAGGTCGTTTCATACTCAACTTACCATTGTTGGGTGATGCCTTACTTCTCGGTGATTCAAAAGCATTGGCACATAAGCGGCTCTTATCCATGCAAAGGAAATTATTTAAGCAACCGATGCTTAACAGCTGTATGACCAGTTTTGGCAAGAATAAACAGATTCAAGACACATGATGAAAATCTCTAAAGTAGAAATCATTGGGCCGCATTACTTTTAAAACCAGAAAGCAGCACTGCGAAGCTACGAGTAGTATTTGACGCTTCGGCAAAAACCAGAAACAACTTATCGCTCAATGATCTTCTACTCATGGGACTGAAAATACAGAAAGATATTTGTATCATCATCACTAGGTTCCTTTTAAAGCGTTATGTGTTCACTCTAAATATTACGAAAATGTATCCACAGATTTTCATAGCAGAAGACGACCGACAGCTTCAACTAATAATGTGGAGAAAAAGTGCGCCTAAAGAAATACTATATTAAAAATTTTCTAATGGCCACGCAATCGTTGGTTGTATCAGTTTTATGGATGATAGGTCGCTGTTGGTTACTCATGAAATAATTGAGTTCTCAGCTTCTGCATTCTATAAATTCAGTCATTTCAAGAAAGTAGAATTAAGCCTGAATGCCAGAATGCGTTAGATAAAAAGAATCAGGCGTACAAAGATACGTAGCTAGGAAAACCAGGATGAAGTGAGAACACTATGAAAATCTCAGAAGAGTAGCGAATAAGATAATTAAGGTTAAGAAAAGAAAATACTATGACGACCAATTGAGAAGTATAGATGTAAGTTTAGGGAGCAATAACACAAGACAAGCATACAAAGTAGTGAAAAGCCTGAAACGTGATTATCAGCCCAAAACCACGCTCTGCCGTGATGACATCGGCAATATAATCGCTGATGAAATCAAGATTAAGGAAAGATGGGCATAAGATTTTAAAAACCTCCTTAATCCGCCACACAGCTCCAGAACATCGGAGCCTATAGATGTCTGCGGAGAGCTTCCGGTTGGCCCCACCAACTTTGGATGAAGCTTGTTCCATCATCAAAGCCCAAAAGAATAACAAAGCGCCGGGGATTGATGAGATTTCAGTGGAGCTCATCAAATATGGTGACAGTAGTGTTCATCAAGCTATTCAAAAGTCATCCGGTACCTACATTTGGCAACAAGAACATATACCGAAAGAGTGGAGCCAATCAATTATATTCCTTATCCTCAAAAACAGTGACAAGCTACAGTGTGAGAATTATAGAGGCATATCCCTACTTTGTACGGCGTACAAAATATTTTCAAAAATCTTCGAAAATAAAACCGGTCATACGCCAACAGTATTATTGGCGAATATCAAGGTGGTTTTAGGGCAGGTCGATCAACAAAAGACCAATTGTTCACAGTCAAGCAGGTACTTGAAAAATGCTGGGAGTTTAACATAGACCTACACCAAATTTTCATTGATTTTAAGCAAGCATATGACAGTATTGATCGTAAAGTAATGTAGCAAATAATGCTTGGTTTTGGCCTCCCAGCTAAATTAGTCCGTCTTACCGAAATGACAATGACGTCGACCACCTCCCAAGTCCGCATCAATAACCGATGCCTTTGACACAAATATCGGACTAAAGCAGGGCCCCATTGCCATTCAATTTGGCTCTGGAGTACGCCATCGGAAGCTACCTATCGATACGCGAGGTACATTGCTATACAAGTCGAGCTAAGCAGTGGTCTATGCAGGTGACATCTACCTTCTGTCACTATCATTAACAACTGCCAAAGAGCTCTTCGTGAAACTCGACAGCGAAGTAAAACTAGTAGGGCTACAAATCAACGAAAATAAAACAAAGTTTATGGTGCAGTCGAGGAAAAATACCTTCAATACACAAAATATCACACTTGGTGAATACAGTATCGAGAATGCTAGCGAATTTGTGTATTTGGGTGCCAAAATAACGAAAACGGGCAATGAAAGAGACGAAATACACCCGAGAATACAGCTCGCAAATAAAATATTCTATTCAGTATTGACAATCTTGAAGACCAGCTGCATACATAGGAAAACAAAGCTTCAAATACACAAATCCGTGATAAGACCTATGTTATGCAATGGGTGTGAAACATGGACCCTAACCCAAGCATTCGCAAATATATTGAACGCCGTTGAGCGGCGGGTCCTGAGCCGAAAAATTGGAGCGAAGCTAGACGGGGACCAATAGTGAGTTCGATACAACCATGAGCTGTATAAAATTTTCGACGAACCGGAGGTCTCAAGGATTGTAAGAAAGCAGAAGCTGCAATGGGCTGGATACATTAATCGTATGGACGAGCAACGGATACCCAAGAAGGTATTCGTTGGGAGAACTGAAAGCCGGTGGCCAGTGGGGAAACCGAGGACACGCTGGTCTGACTCGGTCGACAAAGACAGTTCATCGCTGCTCGGATTTGGAAATTGGAAGACGCGGTCAACGGACCGAGATATTTGGAAGCGCTGTTTGCAGGAAGCGAAGGCCCGAAAGGGGCTATAGTGCTAAGAAGAAGAAGAAGAATTAAGCCTTAAAGATATTCGACATAATAACATCTTTTGTAGATGATAAGTATACAAAAGTCTTGTTGACCATGGCTGGCAAAGGTAGCAGCCAAAATATTTAAGGCAAATATTAAATATCCACCTTCTATCCAATATTGGATTTGCAGGATCTGGTACATTTGTGTTATACTGCTTGGGTTTCCAATAGTTGGAAGCTCGAAGCCTTGTGGCAGATTTTTCTTGATCGAGACGATCTGGGCTTTCAGTTGTTGCGGTGATATAACGTTAGGATTTATTGTTTCGTGATGTGCGTCGGTTATTACTTTAATCAGTGAATTTTGCATTTCCTGACATTCATTAATCAAGGCCATAATAAGTATGGAAAGGGTATTGAATGCTTCACCCTTTCTTTAAATCCAATGAAATTTTACATACAGGTATATGTACATATGGCTACTTAAAAGGTTAATAAACTACAAAATTTGAAGAATCAGTTAATTTGACAAAGTTATGGTGGTTTAAATTGTTCGTGTTCCAACAACAACAATACGTGGATTTTGAGCAATATGTGGTTCCAATAGACTCAGACACTACGGGCTTATTCGGATTTGCGTGAACATTTCAGGAAGAGTATGGGCACATCTTTGAAATCTGTTCAACGAGTAATATAAGCTACTGTAAAACAAAATGGCAGCCGTTTTAAATAAGAATATTGCGCGAATTTAAGTTATTTCCCCAAAGTAACGGCTATTAACTCTTGATGAAAACATACATTTTAAAGGTGAAAAATTTATGGTTGTAGGCTCTAATTCGTTCAACATTAGCAAATACCTTAGAAATTGAAATTCAGTCAACTTTGTTAATAGTCAATTTTGTAAATATAGTATTTTTCTCTATAAATTCATATGGGTGCCTTTAAATTTGAATTAAGGTAGTTCAAGGAAAAGTCCGTATAGTCTGGAAGTTTCAATGAAGTTAAGTCGCATTCATGGAAGTAAAAGCAATTTGAAAACTCTCTGAGTACGCCAAAAGAACAATGTACTATTTTTTTACACTTTAAATTGGATCTTCTAATTTTCAGATTAAATAAATAATTACAAATTTCAGAAATATTCATACATACTTTGGAAGAAGTCTTGATACAAAAATGGGTGAAGAATTCAATGTAATATTCTACAGACGATATGTTAATGATTTTTTCATCGTTATTGGTTCACAAGAAAATAAACAAGATGAACTAATTACCAATATGAATAAAATACACCCGAGTATAAATTTCACAATACAAAAAGATACAAACGGATAACTCAACTATATGGATCTAATTGTGACACGCGAACAATCACGATTAGACTACAAAATGTACAGAAAATCAACCACAACTGATCATACCATACACGTATCATCTAACCACCCCGCGCAACATAAGCAAGCACCATACAGATAAATGGTGCAGATACTCCACTCCATCCCCATGACTCCTACTAACTACTCCAACGAACTAAACAGCATTTACAGAATAACTAGTAATAAAGGATACAAACAATATGACATTGACAAACTTGTAACACAATACGAACAAAAACAGGAACGCCAACGTTGACGTCATTGTCATTTTGGTAAGACGGACTAGTTTGGCTGAAATGCCAAAGCAAAGCAGTATTTTAGTACAGTATGATACGTCGTGTGCTCGCTTAAAGTCAATGAAAATTTGGTGTGCATATTTGTTGAACTCGCTGCATTTCTCAAGCACCTCTTTGACTGTGATAAATTGGTCTGTTATCAATCTAACTGCTCTAAAACCACCTTGAAACTCCTCAATAATACTGTTGGCATATGATCCAATTTTACTTTCTAAGATCTTTGAAAATATTTTGTACGTCGTACAAAGTAGTGATATGCCTCTGTAGTTTTCGCACTGTAGCTTGTCACCTTTTTTGTGGATAGGGAAGATTTGCTACTCCTACCTTAAAAATACTTATGTAGGAAGTGGAACAGATAACTGAAAGGCAAGGTCTCAGTCCTATCGACCTTATTTTTAGGAGCGGCCAATTTTTGAGTGGAAAGATAATACAAGGTTTACAGACGATGTATACTGAGCTTAAAGGTAAGCAAAACAAATAGTTATTTTGTTTCACTACAATAAAGTAACGAAATAAAGAAATAAATCGTTAGAATTTCTAATATAGTATATTCATTTTAATTTTTGATTATAACTTTAAATGCTAAGAAATAGACCAGCGATGAGCTGATGAAGTACCGCATGTTCTTTGTTAACAAGATACAATAGCTTATTTTGGAGCTAAGGACAGCGACGATACAATTGATACAGTTGAGGAGGAAGATGAGGCAACCTGCGAAGTTAGTGTTTCTAACCTTGAATCAACGATAGATGATAATGGTGGGCCGCAGGCGACGGAATGAGCCGGGCATCAAAAATTTACTTGTGGCAAAGAAAAATATAAATGGTGTCTCATTGCACCAGAAACCTGAGGCCGTCAAAGTTCTATTTCCGTTATTTTACCAAACGTCATTGGTGCAGCTGTATCTGTAAAAACCGCATTAAAATTTTGGAGGACATAATTTACTCCAGATATTTTGGACATCATTGATGATACTCTAATACTGAATATCAACGATATTCAGAAGGAAGCGGCAATGAAAATTGTGGGTCATTTCAAAATTTAGCACTAAATGAAGACATTCATTAGCCTTTTGTACTTTAGCGGTGTACATAACAATAACCGTGTAAATTTATCGGAGATATGGTCTCGTGAATTTGGCTCATTGCTGCACAAAGTGGCGAGTCTCAAAAACGTTTTGAATTTATTAATTGCCTTCTTCATTTCGATGATAAAGCTAAATGGTCTGCAGGACCCGCCGAATGTGTACTTGCACTAATTCGTGAAATTTCGGATATTTTGATAAAAAACTTTTTTTTGACAATTGATGAACAATTGTTAGGGTTTCGTGGTTTTTCCTCAGCTCGAGTTTACATCAAATTAAAACCAGCGTGATAGGAAATCAAAATAATTTCTATGCACGATGCAATAACTTTTTATACTATAAGTATAATGCTATACCATACGGTGGACAAGTATCGACGGAGCGAGGTGAGAGCGTACCTTCGATCATAAATGTCAATTAAGTGAACCAATTCAAAACACGTATAGCAATATTACAATACATGCTACAATTGGTGTAGTTCAGTGGAGCTTTTTAATAAAATGCAGCACGAATTTAATTTATCAATGGTCAGTACACTACCAAAAAATAAGCATCAAGCTCCGGAGTCATTTAAAAAAATGTAACGGTGTTGAAAGCCTGACGGCGGGGCGCAACTAGCATATAAGGCTTAATGGTGCCATTAAACTCCAAATCGTACGCTAAATAGCCATCCAAGACCAACTGATGCAGGAGGCCAGGAGGTGGGTCAGCTGGTTGTCTGTGTTCTGTGCTTCACTGATGACATGAGCTGTGATTGTGGTGGGTATCGTGACAGTTTCTACACGTGAAAGTGCAACAGCGACGATATTGTCATCCTCTGGTGTGTATTCCACTCGCGAATCGAATTGGGAAATGAAGTCCAGTTGTCTGCTTTGGTGAGGTGAGGCGTTGCGTCAGAGCAAATATAAGTGGCCGGTATAGATGAAAAAGTGCCTTCCTTCCAAGATGCGCTGAAAGAATTTGATGGCAGTAAAGATCGCAAGGAGCTCGCGGTCATGGGCTGAGTAGCGTTGCTCGGTGTAAGAGAGCTTCCTCGAGAAGAAACCCAGCGGTACCCAAGTGCCATCACCCTGTTGTTGGTCCAAGGCCACGCCAATGGCAGTGCTGGACGCGTCAGTGTGGGGTACCAATGGGTGTGAAGGTGAAAGAAAAGCTGACGTGGTTGCCTCGGAGATGCCTTGCTTGCAGCGTTCAAAAGCCGCTTCAGAAGCTGGTGTCCAGGTAAGCAGTGCTTTCTTTTTTGTACAAGGATAGGATAGGATATCGTCCTGATAGACCCGGATGAAGTCGAACTTCCTCAGCAGATGGTTTGGAGTCGACTGCATTGTTTGAGCTGCATTGCGTAGACACAAAGGCATTCTCAGGTAAGACTGCCGTCTTACATACGTCTTCAAGAGCAACCGGAATTTGGCAGAAGGCACGCTGACGCTGAATTTCTGAAAAAACAGTGCCACTGGCCTCCTGAATCAAATCCTCGATGATCGGCAGTGGGTAACGGTTCAGTCGAGTTTGAGTGTTGAGTTAACGCTAATCCTTAAGAACTCGCCAATGGCCGTCGTTCTTAAGCAACATGTGCAGCGGACTGGCCTGCTTGCTCGATGAGGGTCAAATTATGCCTCGTTCCGGCAAGAAGGTGAGCTCAGCTTTGGTTACGGTGAGGCGTTCCCCCGCGAGGCAACGTGGTCTCTTGAAAACCGGTGGGCCATTGGTATCTATCTGGTGGTTTACGGTTAGTTCAATGACCGAGGCTGATTTTCCGGGTTGTGCGGGTGCGTCTGTATATTTGGCGATCATGCCTTTGTACCGGTCTCCAATGGTATTCTTCACATTCGTGGTGGCGCTAATACTGTGTATAGCTGACGCTGGACTGAGGACGCAGGCTGTGGAGAGGTTAGTGAAATGGTCCAAGAGGCGCTGGTTGCGCAAAACGATGAGTAGACAATTATGATTCAGTGCGTTGGCCTCTAGAGCTGTCTGGAAATCTGCTATCACGAATGACCAGTGCAGTGGCTGGCGTAGCCCCAAATTTAGGGTGAGCTGCTGAGATCCAAAGATTGTGATAAGCATGCCATTGGCTGCCTGTAGCACGAGGCTCTGTTTAAGAATAAGCCCAGCGATAGAATACCTCGGGATGATGGAGACGGCGGAGCCGGAGTCTACCAGGAATCTGGTTTTTGTGGTGCACTAGGAGACATAAGGGCGTCTTTTCAATTTGTTGCCGGCGGTATCCGCTGGCTACAGTGCCGGCAAACCTAGTTTTTCGAGCGCCTAGTAGTGTGATCTAAAGCTGGAAAGGAACAAGGCTGCTTGCATTGCATCGCGTGATACCAGCAGTGTCCTGTGAGACTTTCTGGTCCAGGAGTGGCGGAGCGGCCTCGCCATTGGCTTGGATTTCTTGGAAAGGAGCGCTCCTACAGTGTGTTTGTGCAAGTATGTGTTTACTGAAGCGTCTCTCAAGGCAAGTTTGTTAGCTGCGTAAACGCTAGACGTAAGGCAGCTAACTCGAGAGCGACTTGGTCTAAAGAAGAACGTTTCTGTTTGCGCCCTGAAGCGTGCGCTGACGTTGGGATGCTCTCAGTTGCCACAAATACTAATAAATACAAGTTCAAAATGATTTAATTTGTCACGAAGAAATGTATTTAAATAAAAGTTTTCTAAATCAATATATGTTCTATTGCTAATTTTAACTGTCCAAACTTGAATATTTATCATTAAATAAACCAAATCGTTTACTTTTTTCGAAAACCTTGATATAGAACTTTATTCCACCGTTCTCTGCATTTTGATATCTCATTTTGTAGCAAAATAATACTTTATGGAGTTATGAGAAATATCTGAAAAATAAACTTTTCCGCAATCCTATGGCTGATATTTTAAGTTGAAGGTTTTAACTATCAGTATGAATTTCATAAATTTTTAAAAATTAATTGACACGGTGAAAAAGCCTTCTTCTTAGCATCAGAGTCCCTCTCAGGCCTTCGCTTTCTGCAAATAAGCCTTCGACTGTCTCGGTCCATTTACCGCGTCCTCCAATTTCGAAATCTTCATCGACCGAGTCAGACCAGCGTTTTCTCGGTCTCCCCACTGGTCTCCAACCGTCAGTTCTCCCATCGAATACCTTTGTGGGTATTCATTGTTCGTCCATACGATTCATGTGGCCAGCCCATTGCAGCTTCCGCAGTCTTATAATCGTTGAGACTTCCGGCTCGTCAAAAAATTCATGCAGCTCATCGTTGTATTGAGTTCGCCATTGGTTCCCGTCTAGCTTTGCTCCGATTATGCGCCTCAGGACCCGTCGCTCAAAGGCGTTCAATATATTTGCGAATGCTTGTATTAGGGTCGATGTTGCACACCCATAGCATAACACAGATCTTATCATAGACTTGTATACTTCGGGCTTTGTTTTCCTGTATATGTAACTGGTTTTCAAGATCGTCAAAACTGAATGAAATACTTTATTTGCGAGCTGTATTCTTCCGCGTATTTCGTTCATTTCATTACTGTTCCTTGTCTTTTGGCATAAAAATATACAAATTTGCCCACATTTTCGGCACTGTATTTGCCAAATATGATTTTGAGTGTACTTGAGGTATTTTTCCTCGACTGCGTCATGAGTTTCAGGAAGAGTTCTTAGCCAGTTGTTAATGACCGTGACAAAGTGTTGATGTGGTCCGCATAGGCTACTACTTGGCTCAGATTGAATAGTAATGCACCTCGTGTATCGACAGGTAGCTTCCGGTAGACGTACTCAAGAGCCAAATTGAAAAGCAATGGGGTCAGTGCGTCTCCCTGCTTTAGTCCGATATTTGTGTCAAAGGCATCGGTCCGTTGGTTGTTTATGCGGACGTGGTAGGTTGTCGATGTCATTGTGGTAAGACGGACTAATTTGGCCAGAGCAAAGCATTATTTGGTGATGTACGCTACGATCAATACTGTCGTGTGCTTGCTTGAGGTCAACGAAAATTTGGTGTCGATCTATGTTGAACTCCCATCATTTTTCAAATACCTGCTTGACTGTGAACAATTGGTCTATCGTCGGTCTACTTATTTGAAACCACTCTGATACTCCCCAATAATACTGTTGGTATTTGATCCAATTTTATTTTCTGAGATTTTTGAAAATATTTTTGACGCTGTACAAAGTAGTGATATGCCTCTATAATTTTCGCATTGTAGCTTGTCACCTTTTTTGGGGATAGAGAATATAATTTATTGGCTCCTCCACTCTTTCGGCATATGCTCTTCTTTCCAAATGTGCTGGGTGACTTTGTGAATAGCTTGATGAACACTGTTGCCACCATATTTGATGAGCTCCACTTGAATCTCATCGAAGCTCGGGGCTTTATTATTCTCTTGGGCTTCGGTGATGGAACACACTTCATACAGAGTTGGTGGGGCCAATGGAAGCACTCTGCAGACATCTATAGGCTTCAATGTTGTAGAGCTGTGTGGAGGATTAAGGAGGTTCTTAAAATATGATACCCATCTTTCCTTAATCCTGGTTTCATCAGGGATGATATTGCCAATGTCATCACGACAGAGTCTGGTTTTGGGCTGATAACCACGTTTCAGGCTTCTTACTACTTTGTTTGCTTGTCTTGTATTTTTGCACGCTAAACTTATATATATACTTCTGAATTGGTTGTCATGTTCTTCCTTCGTCCTGGTTTTCCTACCTTTGTCATCCTTGTATGCCTGATTCTTTTTGTCTAACGAATTCTGGCACTCGTCGTCGAACTATGAATTCCTCTTACACCGTGCTTGATGTCCGATCAACTGGTCTTGCCGCGGTCTTAACAGCCACTTTCACTTCCATCCAGAGCTCGTTTCTTGGCTTTAACGATGCGTTTGATAAAATGGGAGCCAGCTGGTTATAGAGGGTCTCCGGGAAATTTTTAACTACAGACACTGTTTGGAGCCTTGCAATGTCAAATTTTTATAGCGGGCTGGTCTTTGCTGAATATGCCTTTGACATACGATATAGGTAAGTCATGGTCTGAGTTACGATTACCTCTTCGGTGTGTACGGATGTCAAGTATGCTCGAGGCCCATCGTTGTTGGATCAGAATATGTGTCTAGTTCTGTGTGTTGCCATTCGGTGATACCCAGGCCATTTTATGAATGCGTCGATGTGGGCAACAAGTCAAACTTATGACTAGATTTCTGCTACGACCAAGGTCAATCAGGCGCTGGCCGTTGTCATTTATTTCATCGTGCAGGCTATAGCCTCCAGTCGTTCCCCAACGAGGTAGCTCATTGCCAACCTCAGACTTGAAATCACCCAGAATTATTTATGTGTCGTTTGTAGGTAATAAGTCAACCAGTCTTTGCAGGTGATTGTAGAACGTTTCCTTCGATTCTTCGTCCTTTTCTTCGGTCAGGACATGAACATTAATCAGTCAGATTTGGAAGAATTTCGCTTTTATTCGGATCGCACACAACTGTTCATAGACTGCCTTAAAATCAATAACGTGTGATTTAAACTCCCTATCCACAATGAAGGCCACTCCGAATTCTCTCTCTTCTTCGTAGCACCACAGCCCCTTTCGAGCCTTCGCTTTCTGTAAATAGCGCCTCCAACTGTCTCGGTTCATTAACTGTGTCCTCCTATATGAATCCGAACAGCAATGAACTGTCTTCCTCGACCGAGTCAGACCAGCGTTATAAAATATTAGACGTAGGATAAAAGTTCACTGTTTTGTTACCATTGTAATTTATTTTTGAATAGTGTTGGTTTTTATTTTCTCCTTTTTCCAATTAAATAAAAAAAATATGTAATAACTATAATTAAATAGTACTTGGTATAGTTTTTTTGATTGATTATATTGTATGTAAATTTAGAGGGCCATTTGGATCATTAAGTTTTGGTATTTTTATTGTTTGAAATGTACTATTTATTCTTTGAAGATTTGTAACGATTATTGTAGTATTGAATGAAGTGCTTTTGACTTTGACTGAAAGGCTATTATATATATGTAGAACATCATTCGTGGTATCCTTATAGCCAATCATTTTTTGTTGTAGACGTTGTTAAAGTTCATCGTAAAATTATCCATTTTTGGTGTCTGCATATCGTAGTTTGTGTACAAAATCTTTCTACTGTGAGCCTAGTTCTGTCTACCCAACTTGCTTTCATGTTTATTAAGTTTTCTGGATATTATTTATAGGAACGCATTTCGTTCCTTCCGTACATTATTAGAATATTGCATAAACCATACTCGTATACATTTCATGCTTGCGCCATTGAATAAAATGGTCCTTACATTTTCAGTTGAGCCAAATGTGTTTTATATTTGAGTAAAATTAAATCTATTTTGAGCTTTAACCTTCATAATAGATACATATTTTGTGACCATTCAAATCTATTCTCAACCACCTGTATGTTGAATATTTGCACCCATTCCATAGTAATCATGCATTAGTTTCGGTTTCCTTATTCAATGATTTGTATGACAAATTGACGCCCACATCAAAACTTTCATCGTCTCCCATATCTACCTCACGTTTAAATGAATCGATTTAATAAAATACTAGTGTGACATTGTTAATCAATTTGAACTAGCCGCCATCCGCCATTCGAGCCTCGTCCATTTATTAACATGACACGAATTAAAAGCTTTTGCACTTAACTGCGACTGATTTACCATACGTGACCAGGTGTCTGTAGTAAATCATCAGAGTCACATACCAGCCAACGAGTTCACCCGCTAACAATAAAATCGTCATTTCATGATAAATAATTCGCCGCTTAACACAAAAAGTCACTCACTAGCTATTGATAGTTGATTATCTCTTTGACATTTTCATGTTTGAGCTCCCGATGGCCCCGCATTGGTGCCAGCGACACCAGGGTCCAATGGAGTCGCTCAGGACACGCAACGGTGAACTATTGAACGTGCAATTGGTAAATGTCACGCTGCAACTTCCATCAGATCGTTAACAAATTGTGCACCCTCGAGTCAGGGTGGTATGAACTTTACGCCGACATAAAAATGGAGACCAATTAGGTAGTTTTCGACGTGGCCTAGTCTGGTGTCGTGAGCTTCATGCCCACTGGCAGCGAGGTGGAAACTATGGTTCGAGTAGGAATTCAATTAGCACTCATTCGACCGACCAGGAAAAGACCATTCAGGATCATTCGGACGATGCGTATCACCCGAAACCTTATTTTGGGGATATCATGGCCAGCTCTTTTCACTGCCGGCGTGGGTGGTGTCATGTCATGTTGGAGTTATGTATTACTCCCTAGGAAGATTTAATCCCACTATGCCCAGCATAGCAACGAGTGACGTCGAGGAAGGGTGAAATTATGTATGAATAGAAACGACTGCCTCAAAGGGAGGCTCGAATATTAATTTACTATAGTTCATACATATATGTTTGTATTTATACTTTGACATCAAAGCTTCCATTTACCTTTTTAGTAAATAATTAATAGGGAATAAAATCAAAAAAGTGTACATATCCTTTCAAAGGACAAAGCATACACAGGCAACACCTTTTCCGGTATAAAATGTTACCGGTAATATACCCAGTAATTTTTATCATCAGGAAGTGGGTAATAACGAAAACATAGTTATAACGCTATCAAGGAAGAAACTATCAAGACCCAGTTCATGATGTTTGAGGCAGTGTAGGGTGGGTTGAACTAGAGCAACCCCTTTCGTTTAACTGCCGGAAACTTTGATTGAGTAGACCCTTTGGAATTAACGTGTCGTCATTGTTATCGTCCTCATCGTCCTTGTTGTTGTCTGTTTTGTAATACTCTGTAACGTTGGCCCACCCCCTCGAAGTTTGCCGCGTAACAAAATACTTTGCATTGAGGGTGGATAGACTTGAACATTTTTCCCGATGAAACGTGCGATAGATATGGTACGCTCCTACACCCCTGTACAATATATTGTGCACTTGCTTAAGGGATTTTATATGAAAGCCATTGTTGGCGGTTGAGGGTTTCATTGTGGCGGTTTATGCGGTGGGATCTTTTGGCCATATTACTCTTATCGAGGGTGTAATTTAATGAGACCGCAAATGTTCGGTCTTGGTCGAAATTGATTGAATGATTGAGGTTGATGATGGTTTTAACATGTGATATATGTAAGTATGTGCAAAAGAGCGAAAAGAATGAAGGTTGAAATTATGTTGATGAATTTAAGAGGCAGGAGTTTTCATCGATCTATGACTTTTTTCTCGAGTATATCCATTTATCGGGTGAAGGATAGTGACACCGAACTGTCGTTAGAAATGCCTAACTAATATTCGATACCAATTAATAATTTAATAGATCGTCTATAAGGTGATTTGATTATCAAAATAACTGTAAAACCTCAGGCATGCATAAATGCACTTCATTCATTTCACAGATTTAGTAATAGTTATTTACCTTTAGTTCAGCGATAAACCTTAACACCTGATATGAATTCTCTTCCTTAGATATTTCCAAAGTAAAAATTCTGTCACACCTCGGCATTCATTGTAGTCGTGAAAAATTGGATATCAGAAAGTTTTGCTATTTAGCGTGGAATCCTGCATTCGCATTCAAAAACAAGCAGCCACCAGCATTCTCAACACCCATTCGTTTCACGGCGTTGTCATTGATTCGGACCACTATCTTAAAATGATCAAATTTCGATGCCACATATCTAAGAAATGTGGACGAGGAAGATCAGTTTCTCCAAGTCAAAATTAAAAACAGATAGCTGCAATATTTCCAGAATCTATTCATAGCGTCCTGAACAACGACTGAAGCTATGAACATGCCACGAGCACTGCTAGAGGTTCCAATTTTACCATCAAGCAGAGATGAAGTACAGGCAGCAGTACAAGACGTCAGAAAAATAAGGCTCCTGGAATAGAGATAACCTTCTGCATCGACTAATATGCAGAATATGGTCAGAGCAACAGTGACTAGAGTACTGGCGGAAAAGTTTAATGTCTCTTTTATAAATGGCGAGAAATTAAGGTGTAAAAATTATAGAGGCATCGTTCTACTGGGTACGTCTTGTAAAGTGCTCTCCAAAGTCATGGAAATGAAATTCACGCGGTAGTATGAAAGTATTATAGGAGAGTATCAGGAAGGCTTTCGAAATGGATGGTCTACAATAGACAAAATATTCTCAGTAAAGCAGGTGTTCGAAAAGTGCTGGGAATATAACGTCGATGTCCTCCAACTCTTCTCCGATTTCAGGCAAGCATATGACAGTGTTGACATAAATCCCTGTACAAAATATAATAATAATAATAATAATAATAATAATAATAATAATAATAATAATAATAACATATACGTACATGGACGTGAATCACGGACCCTGACAAACGAGTCCAAAAAGGCAGTAGACAAATTTGAACTCAAATTGTTCCTTAAAAATCTACAGGCCAGTGAAACAAGGAACAGAGTGGAGAGCTGTATGAACTATTTGACGATCCGCTTCCTCTTGCGTAAAGTTACGTAAATTGCAATGGGTGGGCCCTGTAGAAAGAATCGAAGATGAAATATTAACAAAAGATTGAATTTCACATAAAAACACAAACACCGTGAAAATTGGAGCAACATCCTATGGTCAGATGAAACCAGAATTAATTTGTTTGGTTCTGATGGGAAAAAATTACGCGAGACGTCTGAAGAACGCCAAATTAGATTCTAAATACACTAGGAATACAACTAAACATAGTGAAGGTAACACTGTGGTCTGGGGGTGCTTTTCGGCTTCTGGGATTGATCCAATTTTTTGGATAAAGGACAAAATGTGTGCAGTCAATTCCTTAGAAATCTTAAACACAATCCATTTGCTGAAGAGCAAATGCCCCCTGAAGTGGGAGGTTATGCAAGATAATAACCCTAAGCACTTTTACAAAGAAGTGAAAGAGTGGTTTAGTTGTAATCAAGTAGCAGATATTGAGTGGTCATCGCAATCTTCCGATCTTAATTCCACAGAACGCCTATGGGAAGGAAGCTCTATAGTGCAAGATAGGGGACTCAGTCACAAACAAAGAACAATTGTGGTTTAAGATTCAAGCTGCGTGGTGCTCCATTCCTGTTGAAACATCTTCCAAGTTGGTCCATTCTATGGGAAGAAGGTGCGCAACAGTAATAAAATACAAAGAACCAATGAAGAAATATCAAACAAATATAATACATTCTAACGGTAATGTTTTATTTTTTCTCGGAATAAAAGCACATTTTAATTTTATTTCTATTATTTTTAGGGTTTTGTAAAATAATTTTACAAAACCCTACTAGTTTCGCGACCAGTCTGTCCGTCTGTCCGTCTGTCCGTCCGTCCGTCCGTCCGTCCGTCCGTCCGTGTGTCACAGCAGTTTTTCTCGGAAACTGCTTAAGCTAGAGACATCAAATTTTGTATGTAGGTGTAAAGTGGTGATCTCTTCAAAGTTCAACAAAAAAAAAATTTTATAAAGTATTTAAGGGGGGTCTCCCCATATAGGAGAGTGACCCTCCGAAAAAAAAATTTCATTGAAGGTAGCCGATATGGGTATCAAATGAAAGGTCTTGATGAGAACTTTTCAAAACAGGTCTTAGTTTGGCAAAGTTTGCTTCGAGGGGCGCACAGAGAGGGGAAATACACGAAAAATTTGTGTCCCCCCCCCCTCGCGATTGGACACCTGTGATCCGAAAAATCTGAAAAAAATCAGGAATGTAGGCATTGGTAAGTACAACAACAACAAATACGTGAGAAGTCGCAATTCACTCAACTTTGTTAGTAATAGTATGATTTATCGATTTTATGTTTTCTTGAATAAAATCTTAACGGTACCCTTAAATTTAATGAAATTCAGTACATAGATGTATATTTATAAGATTAATTTATCCTGAAAGTTTCATAAAGATTGAATTATATTTAGCGAAGCTATAGTGGTTTGAATTTTCCTGTATTACTATGGAACAATATGCGCTGCATGTATTACTATGGCAACATATGGCTATGGAACAACATGCGATTTTTACCGACTCAGACACTACAGTCTTGCTAGGATTTGCATGAAAATTTCAGGAATGATAAGTGTCATGTATATCTTTGAGAATCGGTTCAGCTAGTGGTATCAGTAATCGTAAAACAAAAAAGTGGCTGTTTTAAATGCGAAGATTGAATAATTTTGAGTTATTTTTTCCCAACTTCAACGTTTAAGGTGCATGCTTTGAACACTTGATTCAATTTAATGAATGACTGAAGATGAGTACCTACAATTAATGCTCATAAGTGAAACAACTCAAGGAGGTGGGAGAGAGCTCCTAGCAAAAGGGTTTTGTAACCATTCTAGGATTCGAAAAAATTGGCCATGAATCGATGATAACAGTACAGGAGAGTGGCCCCTGAAAAAAAAATTCATCAAACGTAGCCGATATGAGTATGAAATAAACGTTTTCATGGGAGCTCTTCAAAACAGTTGTTAAACTGTCAGTTTTTGCTACAGTGGGGGCACAGGGGGAAATACATGAAAAATGTGTTTCCTCCGTCGCGGATGGACATCTGAAATAATTATCAAGGGAGATATTTATGACCAAAAACCTCAGAAGTCGAAATTCGTTCAACTTTGTTAATAATAGTATGACCTTCGTATTTCATATTTTCTTCAATAAAATCGTCTTTGACATGTTTCTTGATTTGATTCGATCTGGTGACTGCATTTTGTAAATTGAATACAAAACCCTTCTGACATGAGCGTAGGTCTGTTTACCCAACTTGTTTTCTATTATATTCTCTACCACTTTATATATATATATATATATATATATATATATATATATATATATATATATATATATATATATATATATACGAGTATATATATATATATATATATATATATATATATATATATATATATATATATATATATATACGAGTAGATATATATATATATATATATATATATATATATATATATATATATATATATATATATATATAGTCGCATGTTATTGTTCACGGCCGATAATTTTAATGTTCTGGGAAAGTGAAAACGCACTGTCTTTTAAATTAAGTTAAAAGAGTTTATTTACCAAGAATGCACAATATCAATATCGCCTTCAACTCGCGCTCTACACTATCGCAGTTTACTATCGCGGTTTTACTATTCTCTACTCTATCCCCCTATTTATTCAGCTTGGCTTTATATAGTGTTACGGATAAAACCGAAGGGCACCAGGATTACCTCACCCCGAACACTATCGTAACATTCGCGTGACTATGTATAGTCAGAAAGCTAAGCCGCACTCGACTAGGGTTTGTTTGCCATTCCAAATTGTAATCATATTAGTAGTTTAAATACGATTATTGGTAGTTTTAAGCAAACATAATTGTCATCGAGCGAAGGTCAGAATCACCGCATGTTTGAAGTTGGAATGTTCCCCAGAAATATTTCGGTAAAATCAAAACATAACAAGATCCAGCCAGATGTTGCCAAGGAGGATTCAGATGATGAATCGCTTAGCCCAGTAGAAGACGTCCAAGAAAAGATTGTTCAAGAGGTTTTTGTTAGTAAAAGGCATGTGAAAGAAGTGAAGAAAGTGAAGGAAGTGAAGGAAGAAGCAGTTGAACTTGTAAGGCCTCAAACTCCTATGAATCCGTCAAAAGAGCAGAAGAGAGCAAAACAGTCGCAAAGAGAAGCGCCGGTAGCTGTGATTAAGGAAGTTGTTGCAAAGATTGAAACTCTTCCTACTGAAAACACGCCAGTCTTGCAAAGTAAAGAAACTAAACAACCCGATGAGAAATTGGCGAAGCAGGTTGATTCAACAAAAGCTCAAAACAAACAAACTAAAGTTAAAAAGAAAACTGAAGCAATTTGACATCTGCTGCTTTGAAGAAAGATTTACCAATTTAACATTGCCGAAGATCGGCTCGGGCTGACGAAGCTGCTCGACGCAGAGGATGTGTTTGTTGAGCATCCCGATGAGAAGTCCATTATTACATATGTTGTAACCTATTATCACTACTTCAGCAAAATGAAGCAGGAAACAGTGCAAGGCAAATGTATTGGCAAAGTGGTCGGAATCGCAATGGAGAACGAGAAGATGATTAATGAGAAAAAATACATTCTTCGACGGATGAGCAGTACCTTTTCCAAAAGGTGACTGCCCAATCCATTCTCTTCATCTTCCAATAATGGAGGAAGTATTGACGAGGACCAACCAAAATATCACAACTTGCATGTTTTTAGGGTTTTGTAAAATAATTTTACAAAACCCTACTAGTTTCGCGACCAGTCTGTCCGTCTGTCCGTCTGTCCGTCCGCCCGTCCGTCCGTTCGTCCGTGTGTCACAGCAGTTTTTCTCGGAAACTGCTTAAGCTAGAGACATCAAATTTTGTATGTAGGTGTAAAGTGGTGATCTCTTCAAAGTTCAACAAAAAAAAAATTTTATAAGGTATTTAAGGGGGGTCTCCCCATATAGGAGAGTGACCCCCCGAAAAAAAAATTTCATTGAAGGTAGCCGATATGGGTATCAAATGAAAGGTCTTGATGAAAACTTTTCAAAACGGGTCTTAGTTTGGCAAAGTTTGCTTCGAGGGGCGCACAGAGAGGGGAAATACACGAAAAATTTGTGTCCCCCCCCCCTCGCGATTGGACACCTGTGATCCGATAAATCTGAAAAAAATCAGGAATGTAGGCATTGGTAAGTACAACAACAACAAATACGTGAGAAGTCGCAATTCACTCAACTTTGTTAGTAATAGTATGATTTATCGATTTTATGTTTTCTTGAATAAAATCTTAACGGTACCCTTAAATTTAATAAAATTCAGTACGTAGATGTATATTTATAAGATTAATTTATCCTGAAAGTTTCATAAAGATTGAATTATATTTAGCGAAGCTATAGTGGTTTGAGTTTTCCTGTATTACTATGGAACAATATGCGCTGCATGTATTACTATGGCAACATATGGCTATGGAACAACATGCGCTTTTTACCGACTCAGACACTACAGTCTTGCTAGGATTTGCATGAAAATTTCAGGAATGATAAGTGTCATGTATATCTTTGAGAATCGGTTCAGCTAGTGGTATCAGTAATCGTAAAACAAAAAAGTGGCTGTTTTAAATGCGAAGATTGAATAATTTTGAGTTATTTTTTCCCAACTTCAACGTTTAAGGTGCATGCTTTGAACACTTGATTCAATTTAATGAATGACTGAAGATGAGTACCTACAATTAATGCTCATAAGTGAAACAACTCAAGGAGGTGGGAGAGAGCTCCTAGCAAAAGGGTTTTGTAACCATTCTAGGATTCGAAAAAATTGGCCATGAATCGATGATAACAGTACAGGAGAGTGGCCCCTGAAAAAAAAAATTCATCAAACGTAGCCGATATGAGTATGAAATAAACGTTTTCATGGGAGCTCTTCAAAACAGTTGTTAAACTGTCAGTTTTTGCTACAGTGGGGGCACAGGGGGAAATACATGAAAAATGTGTTTCCTCCGTCGCGGAGGGACATCTGAAATAATTATCAAGGGAGATATTTATGACCAAAAACCTCAGAAGTCGAAATTCGTTCAACTTTGTTAATAATAGTATGACCTTCGTATTTCATATTTTCTTCAATAAAATCGTCCTTGACATGTTTCTTGATTTGATTCGATCTGGTGACTGCATTTTGTAAATTGAATACAAAACCCTTCTGACATGAGCGTAGGTCTGTTTACCCAACTTGTTTGTTATTGAAAACGACGAAACGCGCACGATAGACAATATTCACAACGAAGCTAAGCCCAACTAAGGTGACAAGATGACGACAGATATTCCCGTGGTGCGTTGGGACCCAAGTCAAGGGCCCGGTGCCGAATATATTGACGAATACGAATACGACGAAGGTAATTCAAGCTCTCGATTGTTCGAACGATCGCGTATTAAAGCGCTAGCCGAGGAGCGTGAATCAGTACAGAAGAAAACATTCACAAAATGGGTAAATTCACATTTGGTTCGGGTAAATTGTCGCATACAGGATTTATATGTGGATATGCGAGGTGGCAAGAATTTGATACGATTGCTAGAAGTTTTATCAGGCGAGCGACTGCCAAAGCCGACAAAGGGTAAGATGAGAACTCACTGTCTTGAAAATGTCGATAAAGCGCTACAGTTTCTCCGGGAGCAACGAGTGCATTTAGAAAACATCGGTTTACATGATATTGTAGATGGGAACGCATCTCTAAATTTAGGTCTTATCTGGACAATTATTCTAGGATTCCAAATCCAAGATACTACTATTGAGGAAGTAGATAATAAGGAGACAAAATCTGCAAAGGATGCTTTATTGTTGTGGTGTCAAATGAAAACAGCTGGATATCATAATGTCAACGTACGTAATTTCACGACCTCTTGGAGAGATGGTCTTGCATTTAATGCTATCATCCATAAACACCGCCCGGATCTAATTCAATTTGAGAAATTTTCAAAGTCTAATCCCATTGGTAACCTGAACAATGTCAGTAAACAAACATCACTGACAGGCCAAACTGTCAGTAAATTATGTTCAGCTGATTCAGCCGCACTTGGAGTGCTCGCCACCAGAGGGGAGCGGAGACCAAGTGGCGGCAGAAAGGAATTACCCCGCTGAAGAGGTGGATGACCGACGAGCGGAACCATAGCCGTTAGGAGGAGGCTATAAAAGCGCGCGAAGAATGACGCGCCTCCTCTTTTATCTTTTCTATCGGGCGCAACGAAGCAGCGGAGCAAGAACAACCAGGGAGAAAGTAATTCGAAGCGTAGCGGCAATCTTCAGTGGAGGTCAGCGGAATAAGCAATGGAGATCCAAGCAAAGGGAAAATTCGTATCAAAATGACGAGCAAGCCCAGACATTGGAGGAAAGGCTACAAAGTACAACAGCGTATACGATCGTCGAAGGGGCCCCTTTGTAGGTATATGATAGAAGTAAGTTTTCTTATTGAGTACAGTGTATCATATGTTAGAATTATATGGAAGTTCCGATTTGGAGTACAAGTGTTGGAAAATTTTAAATAATCGTAGCTTCTTTGTGATATATTAATGCTTGGAGGAAGAAATTTTTGTCTTTAGGACAAGATTAGAGAAAATCTTTGTTTTCAGATTACGGGTTGTGACGAGTGCGGCTTGGAAGGACAAGTCAAAGCGGAAGTGTCGTAGAATTAAATGAAACTCGTGACATCGGGAGTCAGAGTGTTCGGGGGTGGTATAGTGGTCCACGCGAAGATTAGTGTGATTAAGAAGTAGAGGTGTACAGTGGTGTAGGTGAAGGATTGTAGTGAAGGTCATAGGGTGGTTGTTAGCTAGGGTTTCGGCCGAATAACGTCGCGTTTAATCCGGCTAGTCGCATTCTCGCTTGGCGGCTATCTGGGGCTTTGAGGGACAAGCGAGTGGCGCCCCACGCCCGTCTTCGGACGAGCTAATCGGGGCCATAAGCCCCGCCGGAGCACTCCAGTTTCCCTGAGGGCCATAGTGGCTCTCGCGAGGTAAAAAGTGGGTGTAACAATAGGGTCTCTAGTCATTCAATCCATTTCTTATATATTGGCAAATTTTCTGACGAGAACTACCTGGAATCTTCGGGCAATTCGGAATACCCGCAGTGACGTCACTTTCAGATATTGATCATGGATCTACTTGGTCCATTCTTGTGCTTTCAAGTATATTCGTTTATTGACCATGATGTTATTAATAGTTCCGACAACAATTGTGACAGTAGCTGGCAGAATTGTTGGGATTGAATTCGGACGTCTCGTGTACATTTTCCCATCAGATTCTAGATTCTAGATTAATTCTAGTTTCATCTGACCATAGGATGTTGCTCCAATTTTTACGGTGTTTGTGTTTTTGTGTGAAATTCAATCTTTTGTTAATATTTCGTTTGGTCAATTGTGAAACCTTTCTGATCTGCCAAAATGTTTTGATTTTGTCAAACGAGATCTCATGGTGTGACTAGTGATTGGTGATCATCTTCCATTCTTTCTACAGGGCCCGCCCATTGCAATATACGTAACTTTTCGCAAGAGGAAACAGATGGATCGTCAAATAGTTCATACAGCTCTACACTCTGTTTCTTGTTTCACTGGTCTGTAGATTTTTCCGGAGCAATTTGAGTTCAAGTTTGTCTACTGTCTTTTTGGACTCGTTTGTCAGGGTCCATGATTCACTTCCATATAAGCACAAGTTCGACTAATGATTTATAAATACGCAGCTTATTTCGCCTGCGAACAACTCTGGATCTCAGAATGAGAAGAATGGCGCAATAGCATTATGTGGCGTCCAAACATGTTACCTTTGGCGCATTTTTATTCAGTCATCCACACTTTCTTAGTCTCCTAGAGTCAGGTTTTTGTCCCCGTTTGAGGCATGCATTTTTATTTTAAGCTTCATTAACTCGCAAGCCAATTCAGTTTGCTTTAGATTCAAGACTCAGACATACTCCTTTGGTACTGTCGCTCAACGTGCCATAATATCAGCATATGCGACCAACTGTGTGAACGTGAACATTAGTGTAAACGAAGCTTTAGCTTAATTCTTTCTGATCATGTGTTGCAGTGCAATATTAAAGGGCGTTGAGGCAGCTCCATCTCCTTGTTTCAAGCCTGATTCCATTACTTATTTATTTATTTCAATCCATTTAAAAGACAGGAATCCAATTACAAAATAAACTTAGACAGTTAAATATAGTTTAGGGTAAGGCAAAATAATACAACAAAATCAAGCAGAAAAAAGTTAATTAAAACATGTAAGAAATGAAGTTAGAGTCTAGATGAAAGTTTGAAAAAATTCAGTGATAAGGAAACATTAATCACTCTTCACAAAAAGTAACGTCTTTAGTTTATTTTTAAAAACAATGTAGGACGTGGATAGAGAACCAAGTTCGAGGCTGTTATGCTTTCTGATGATTTGTGGCATAATTGACTGAAAATATGAATCTTGAGAATGTGATTAGACCGACTAGGATGCGCATACAGTCTGTAGTGCAAGTCTTCACTGAGAGTGGAAGGAATTTGTTGGTGGTACAACTTATAGAGGAAACATTGATCTAAGAACGTTCTACGGGACGACAGAGAAAGGAGACAAAGTATGGATAGACGACGCTCATAAGACTCATAAGCTAAGTTGAATTTGAAGAACACAATACGTGTAAACTTACGCTGAACAGCTTCTAGTAAGTTCACAAGATATAAATGTCTAGGGGAGCACACTACTGACCAGTACTCAAGAAGCGGACAGGACAAGCCATGTGAACAAGCGAACAGCGGTAGCAATATTTGCAAACTTGTGCAAACGCCGCGTAATAAAACCCGAAACTTTTGATGCCTTGGTAATTATACTAAAAATATGGGCATCGAATTTAAGCTTGGGGTCAAATATTACACCAAGATCTTTACATGAGTCTGCAGAGGAGAGAACAACATCACATAGGGTGTAATTAAAGGTTAAAGGCATAATTTTCAAATTAAATGTCATTTTAACACAATTGGAAACATTGGTGCGAAAGGAGTTTACATTACACCAGTTATAGAGGTAAAAAGATCAATTTAGAGTTGCTGACGATCTTCAAGGGATCTTATTATCCGGAATACTTTGAAATCATCAGCATACAGGAGACAAGAAGAGGAAATTGCAGAGGGAAGATTATTGATAAACAGTACGAAAAGAAGAGATCCAAGGATTATGGGGCTGTCCGTTAATTTGCCGTTTTCCTTGACCTGGAAATCTGCGTCATGACCTAGGCAATGGGGACTAATTTCGTTACGATGCCAAAGCCAAGTTTTAACATATTTTGTGCAGGATATTTTTGTCAACACTGTCATATACTTGCCTAAAGTCTACAAAGAGTTAGTGCACATCGATGTTATATTCCCTTTTTGAGCACCTGCATTATCGAGAATATTTGAGCTATTGTAGACCCTCTACTTCGAAAGGCTCCCTGGTACTCTCCTAAAACTCTTTCATAATATAGGACGGCTTTAATTTTCTTTCTAGGATTTTGGAGAGCACTTTATTAGACGTACACAGAAGAGCAAAGCCTCATTAAATTTTACAACTTAACTTGTCGCCGTTTTTATGTAAAGAACACGTCATACTTTTCCGCCAGTGCTCTGGTGGCTGTTTTTCGGACCATATCCTGCATATTAGTTAATGCAGAAGGTTATCTTGATAGAGATAACCACTCTGAAGTGGTTTTGCTGGTATTCCATCTATTCCCGGAGCATTAGTTTTCTGGGGCTTCGTACTTCATCTCTGGTTGATGGTGAGATTGGGACCTCTAGCTCTGCTTCTGCAGTGTTCATAACTTTAGTCATTGTTAAGCACGCTAAAAATAGCTTCTGAAATTATTGTTTTTAATTTTAACTTGAAGAAACTGATCTTAATTATTCATATTTCTTGGAGATGCGGCATTGAGCTTTGAACCTTTTAAGACGATTGTCCGAAGCAACGACACCGCCGTGAAACGAACACGTGTTGAGAATGTTGTTGGCCGCTCGTTTTTGTATGAGAATACGGTTGATCTTGTGCTTTCGAGTACATTCGTTTATGGATCATAATGTTTTTAATAGTTGCGATAACAATTACGTGGTAGCTCATTGTATGGACATCTAACACTATATATATATGTTTATATATATATTTATATGTATATATATATATATATATATATATATATATATATATGTACATATATATATATATATATATATATATATATATATATATGTATATATATATGTATATATATATATATATATATATATATATATATATATATATATATATATATATATATATATGTATATGTATACGTATATAAATATCCATTTATATACATATATACAATATATATAAATGTATATATATATATATATATATATATATATATATATATATATTCATATATATATTAATATATATATGTATATATATATATATATTGTCGCGTGTTATTGGTTCGCGGCCTATAATTTTAATGTTCCGGGAAAGTTAAAACGCAATGTCTTTTAATTTAAGTTAGAAGAGTTTATTTAATTAAATAAAATGCACAATAATCAGTTAACACTTTCACTAATTTGAATTTTCACTATTAAAATTAAAATCTAACACTTGTCCATAAATTTTTTATCGCAATTGTCTTCTAAATTACTTCACTATTACGAAACACACTTTGCACTCAAACAATCAATTGTCTTTACTTCGCGTTCCACTATATCGCAGTTTTCTTATCACGGTCGAATGAATGATCATCCCCCATTCATTCAGCTCGCCTTTATATAGGGTCTCTACCTATTCACCCATTTCTCGTTTATTGGCGAATGTTCTACCGAGAAAATTAATGAATGGAGTGACGTCACTTGCAGATGTTGATCATGCTTGTTGGGTTCTCGGGGTTTCGAGTGAATTCGTGTTCTTCATTGTTGTGAAAACAATTGCGACAGTAGCTCGCAGAATTATTTGTACATGTAACACTGCCCCCACCTCAGTTCTTTTCGCCCCGAAAAGATGTGTCGCCAGTTGTAGTCAATTCTCCCTGGGTGTAATATGGGGCAAGACGGTCCAGATGCACGATTTTCATTTTAGCTCTCGGCTTACGATGTTCCTGTATTCGGTATACGACGTCGTTGATTCGCTTTCTAACTCGGTATGGTCCCTCCCAATTATGTTGCAACTTTGGAGGCCTACCCTTTCGCCGTTGCGGGTTATAAAGCCACACCAAGTCATCTTGCTGGAAGCCAGTAGAATTAGCCTTTAGATCATACCTGGTCTTCATGCGGTCAGTAGCCGATTCGAGGTGTTTTCGCACTGTCCGATGTATCTGGTTCAACCGTTGTCTTAGATCACTTGCGTACTCCGAGACCGTTTGGGGTTTCTCAGGGGGTGTTCCGAACTTTATATCGGCTGGCAAACGAATAGACTTTCCAAAAATGACTTTGGCTGGGGCTTGGCCCGTCAACGCATGTTCAGCGGCTCTATACGCCATCAAAAATAGTGGGATATGTCGGTCCCAGTCCCTTTGGTTCTCGTCAACCATCTTGGCAAGGTGTTTATTGAGCGTGCCGTTGAAACGTTCGACCATTCCATCGGATTGGGGATGCAGCGGTGTTGTCCTCGTTTTCCGTATTCCGAGCAGCTCGCACATTTCGCCAAAAACTAGTGACTCAAAGTTTCGGCCTTGATCCGAATGTAGTTCGCCAGGTACGCCGTACCTACTGACCCAATTTAACACTAGCTGTTCAGCTACAGTAGTTGCTTCCTGGTTGGGAATGGGGTAGACCTCGGGCCACTTGCTGAAATAATCGGCTACAACCAGCGTGTATCGATTTCCCCATTCAGATTCAGGAAAGGGTCCTGCGATGTCAACAGCAATCCTTTCAAACGGTACCCCTACGTTATAGGTTTGCATTTGTCCTCTCAGTCGTCGCTTTGGGCCGTTGACGGAAGCGCAAATTGTGCATCTGCGACACCAGTCCTCTACGTCTTCTCGAGCGTGGAGCCAGTAGAACCGTTCCCGCAATTTCGCTAAGGTCTTGTTAACACCAAGGTGGCCTCCCGAGGATCCTTCATGCATTTCCTTAACCACATCGTGGATTCGGCTTTTGGGTAGTATAGTTTGCATCCTATAGGAGCTGCCATCCGCCGTTTCCCATTTCCGCTTGAGTACGCCACCCTCCACCTGAAGGGAGTTCCATTGTGCCCAATAGCTTTTCAGGGTTGCGCCATGCGTTGAAACGTCCTTCCACTCAGGTCGCCCAGTCGTCTCCTTCCATACGAGCAATGGTCCGATGTCTTCATCGGCTAGCTGGGCATTTCGAATCTCCTCCGATGACCAACCTTCATCGAATTCAGCCGTTATCAGTCGCAGATCAACGGGCGGCTCCTTTTCCTCAATCCGTCGGCAATGCTTGCAGTTAGCTGGACATGGGCGACGAGATAGGGCGTCAGCATTTCAATGAACGATTTCGTAGTCGTACGACTGCAATCTTTCGATCCATCTCGCAACTTGTCCCTCGGGGTTTTTGAAGTTAAGTAGCCATCTCAGCGATGCATGGTCCGTTCGAAGAACAAATTTCTGGCCATATAGGTACTTGTGGAACTGCTTGGTGGCCTCTATTATAGCCAATAGCTCCTTCCTGGTCACACAGTAGTTCCTCTCACTTTTTGAAAGAACTCGACTGTAATACGAGAGGACTCTTTCTTCGCCATTGATCTGCTGGGAGAGTACAGCTCCAATACCGCCGTTGCTTGCATCAGTGTCAACTAGAAATATTTTTCCGGGTTTCGGATACGCCAGCACGGGTGATTCACACAGCTTTTCCTTCAGGGTCTCAAAGGCTGTCTGGCATTGTTCGTTCCAGACATACGGACGATTTTTCTCGGTTAGCTGATGGAGACACTTAGCTATTTTGGCAAAGTCTTTGACGAATCTTCGATAGTAGGTTGCCAGACCCAGGAAACTTCGTAGTTGGCGCTTGTTGTTTGGTGATGGCCAGCTTTTCACGGCTTCAATCTTCTCAGGGTCTGTTTTGACCCCTTCTGCTGATACGACATGTCCCAGGTATTTTACTTCAGCTGCGAAAAGAGTACACTTGTCGGGACTAAGTTTCAAATTTGCCAGTCGCAGTCTGGAGAAAACCTCTTCTAAGTTCCGCACATGCTCTTCGAACGTTCTCCCGATGACGATGATGTCATCTAGGTACACCAAGCAGGTTTTCCAGGTTAGACCACGTAGCACGTATTCCATCAAGCGTTCGAAAGTGGCTGGAGCATTGCAAAGCCCAAATGGCATCACCACAAACTGCCACAATCCGGTCCCAACTGAAAATGCGGCCTTCTCTCGGTCCTTCTTGTCGATTTCTACCTGCCAGTAGCCACTCCTGAGATCGAGTGTAGAAAACCATTTTGCGTCGGCTAAAGTGTCCATGATGTCATCGATGCGTGGGAGCGGGTAACTATCTTTCTTAGTGACGTCGTTGAGCTGCCTATAGTCGACACAAAAACGAGTACTACCATCCTTTTTCTTTACTAGAACTACAGGCGCGGCCCATGGACTGACAGAAGGTTCAATAACGCCTTGTTTTTCCATGTCCGAGATCAGCGCGCTCACTTCTCCTTGTTTGGCTATAGGGAGGCGTCTGGGTGCTTGTCGAATCGGCTTGGCTCCCTGTGTATCTATGACGTGAGTTACCAGACTCGTTCGGCCTTGGTCATCCGGGCTTGTTGAGAAGATGTCACTGTACTTGGTGACCAGATCAGAGGCTCGTTTGAATAGCTGCACCGGCAATTTGACTTGCTTCAATATTGCAGACGTGGGTTCCCGGGCTTTGTCTGTGTCTTGCCTCCTTTTCCAATGATGGTTGTGAGAAGCTTCCAAAGAGGTGATGGTGGAAACAGGCTGGCAGCTGCCGATGACTTCTCCCGCTTTGATGCTCGTGGTTGAGTCTGCGGTGTTAAGGACTCTAACCGGCACATATCCGTTCCTTAAAGATCTTACAAGGCTTCGTCCTACAATCAAGCTGCGCAATGCGGATGTCTTCGTTGGCTCTATCAGATAAGATCGGTGGTCTCCAGAATCACCATCAAGCTTGGCCCATACAATGCTTTCGGAGGAATTCGGTACATCAGTGTCAGTACATACCACTACATTCATCTTGGGGATTTGGACGCTAGGATCCTCCATCAGTACTTCGACATTCTGCCATTTCAACACACGTTTGCCCAAGTCTAACGTGATTCCATGTGGTCGGAGAAAATCCATTCCGAGAATGCAGTCATCCATAATGTTCGCGACCAGAAAATTATGTCGGAACACAAGGTCTCCCAACTGTATCTGGAGGTTGACCTCTCCATGAACAGGTGCAGTTTCTCCCGTAGCTGTCCGTAGTGAGAAAATTCTGCCCTTGTGAAGTTGTTGCTGTCTAACTAGGTCTTGTCGGATAATCGATCGGGTAGCACCAGTGTCGATTGTTATGGTGCAGTGTTCTCCGTCAATTTGACCCGGAAGGCATAAGTCCGCTTCTCCACGATGTAGTCTTGACACGGTGATGGTGGTGCTGGGGACGTCGATCCGCCTAGCCAACCTCTGCCCCACGAAGTTGGCTCTTACATGTTTCCCGACCCCTCTGTTTGAAGGGCTTCCATTCTGGGCTCCTGACTCGGTCTGGATCTCCTCCTAGCTGCACACCCTGGACAATAGCTCGGTTTTCTTCGCTTCTTGCAGTCTCTTTGCAAGTGCCCCTTCTCTCCGCAATTCCAGCATCTAGGCGCACCATTTACATGCGGGTCTCGCTCGATTTCCACGCGTTCACACCTGCACTCGTCTGTCACTACTTCACGAACCCGGGCAGTGGTACGAGTCACATTTTTCGCTGCCTCAAAGTTCAGACTGTAAGCCAATGCGTCCTTAACCGTTTGCTTTTGAGCTAAACGCACGGCTTGTTGCAATTCCGGGTCCTTTAGTGCGCTGATGAATGCCTCTGTCGCTGCATCATCTCGATGTTCTGGGTCGTAGGCTGGGTAAGCCAAAAGTGCTAGTCGCTCAATGTCTTGGGCTAGCTGCTGTAGGGTTTCACCAGGCTTCTGCACCCGATGCCTTAGCTGTGACCGATAAATCTGCTTTAGATGATCATCTCCATAACGCATGTCGAGCGCATTCATTATAGCATTCGAGTTTGAGTGCAATTCAACGGGGATCGTCTGCAACAGCTCGGCAGCTGGGCCTCTTAGAGCAAGAATCAATGCAGTTGCTCGTTCCTGCTCATTCCAGCGATTTATGCGAGCGGCTGCTTCAATTTGGGTTTTGTAAATAGTCCAGACCGTTTGCCCATCGAATATTGGTGCTTGGACATTTCTGGATGTGCTTTGCGCTGCGGTTATAAGCGAGGCTGGTGAAGAGGTTACTACTGCTTTTGCTGCTTCCAATTCCTTTTTCATGTTTCCCATCTCATGGTTGATTCTCTCCACTACCTGGCTGATATCATGGTTTATTCTCTCCTCGACCTGGCTGATCTCATGGTTAATTCTCTCCTCGACCTGGTAAACCTTTTCCTCGACCTGGTCAACCTTTTCCTCGACACCTTTAATTTGTTTGTTCAGATGACCGAGCTCCGATTTTATTTCGGTTGACTGTTTCTCCAGCTTCTGTGTGATGTCTGCCTTGATTTCGATCGCTTGTTGGTCCAGCTTCGCTGATTGTTCGTTTAGCTTCGCAGCTAAACTGGATGTCTGTTCATTTAGCTGCGCTGATTGTTCGCTTAGCTTCGTTGATTGTTCATTTAACTTCGCAGCTAAACTGGATGTCTGTTCATTTAGCTGCGCTGATTGTTCATCTAGCTTCGCAGTCAGACTGGATGACTGTTCATTTAGCTTCGCTGATTGTTCATCTAGCTTCGCAGTCAGACTCGATGACATCAGCATTAACATTTGCATTAGCGCATTTTCTGGCTCCTTCGATTTTGGTGTTTCTACTTCTCCACCTTCTGCGCCTTTTTCCGCATCTGAGAACTCACCCGAATCCAGATTCACGCCTTCCGACTCGATCGCGTCACGCAAGCGTGCAATCAGTGTGGCCTTTGTACCTTGCGTAGCCAGATTTCGCTGTTCTAACTCTTCCTTGAGCTCCGACATGGTCAATTCATTGATTCTTAGATGCAAGTTTCGTGGCATTTTTATTGTATTGGCTTTTTGTTAGATTTCACAACTGTGCAGTTTAAAAATGTTTAAATGTTTTCACTTTCGAAATTTTCTATCTCACTTCTCGACACCACTGTCGCGTGTTATTGGTTCGCGGCCTATAATTTTAATGTTCCGGGAAAGTGAAAACGCAATGTCTTTTAATTTAAGTTAAAAGAGTTTGTTTAATTAAATAAAATGCACAATAATCAGTTAACACTTTCACTAATTTTAATTTTCACTATTAAAATTAAAATCTAACACTTGTCCATAAATTTTTTATCGCAATTGTCTTCTAAATTACTTCACTATTACGAAACACACTTTGCACTCAAACAATCAATTGTCTTTACTTCGCGTTCCACTATATCGCAGTTTTCTTATCACGGTCGAATGAATGATCATCCCCCATTCATTCAGCTCGCCTTTATATAGGGTCTCTACCTATTCACCCATTTCTCGTTTATTGGCGAATGTTCTACCGAGAAAATTAATGAATGGAGTGACGTCACTTGCAGATGTTGATCATGTTTGTTGGGTTCTCGGGGTTTCGAGTGAATTCGTGTTCTTCATTGTTGTGAAAACAATTGCGACAGTAGCTCGCAGAATTATTTGTACATGTAACAATATATATATATATATATATATATATATATATATATATATATATATATATATATATTCATATATATATTAATATATATATATATACTCGTATATATATATATATATATATATATATATATATATTTATATATATATATATATATATATATATATATATATATATATATATATATATATATAAATAAGGTGAAATTTGAATTTAAACTGCGCGCGTCGAAGGATTTGGAGAATTCTTTTTTTGAGGTTGGTAGTACTGTCAGTGACATCTATGTCAAATTTACATGTCAGAATATTCATTAGTGTTTGAGATACGCGTCGTTTTGTGAGTTGCTAAAAGTGAGTTTTTCGTTTTTTGCGATGTCGAAATTTGTTGAGCAAAGAATTTGCATTAAATTTTGTTTGCGGAATCAATTTTGTGCTGCGGATCCATTGAGGATGGTGCAGAAAGCCTTTGATGATGAGGCTATGTCTAAAAAAATGTTTACAAGTGGTTTAGTGAGTTCCAAGCCGGCCGTGAACGTGTCGAAGACGAAGAGCGTCCTGGGCGACCATCAATCATAACCAACGAAGCTCATGTCTAACAATTCAAAGATTTAGTGTTGGAAAACCGTCGATTAACAATTAGAGACCTTGCTGATGCGGTTGGCATATTGAAAAGCTCGGTTAATACCATTTTAAAGGATGTTTTGGGCATCATGCACGTCAAATCTCGACTGGTACCGAAAACATTGAATTCTTTGGAAAAAAATGCGTCGCCTTGAAGTGTGTGAAACGATGCTTTCTGACTATCAGGACAAGATGGAACACATTACCACTGGAGACTAGACTTAGATCTATGCTTACAACCCCAAAACAACTGATCAATCGGGCGAATACCAAGCCAAAGGGAAGCCGAAACCAAAAAAGTCGCGCCAAAGTCGCTCAAAAATCAAGGTCATGTTGACTGTTTTCTTCGATTATCGTGGTGTTGTGCATTATGAATTCCTTCCGCCGGGCCAAACAGTCAACAAGGAATATTATTTGAACGTTATGCGTCGTTTGCGTAACGCTATCCCCCCTAAAAAGACCGGAATTGTGGAAAGACAATTCTTGGTTTTTACACCACGATAATGCACCATCCCATACGGCACTCGTAATTCGTGTTCATTTCGGCAAAACTCAACCCATATCGTTCCGCAACACCTGTATTCACCTGATCTGGCGCCATGCGACTTTTGGCTATTCAGCAAGCTCAAAAGACCGCTCCGGGGACACCGTTTTGATACGATAGAGGAGATTCAAGCCGCAACGAAGACGGAAAGTGACTACAATTAGTGCATTGCATCGGGAGGGGATTACTTTGAAGTGGATGAAATTGATTTGGAAGAATAAATAAAGAATTTTCAAAATAAATACAATGTCACCTTATTTTTTGGACACAGTATTATATATAACATATATATTTATATATATATATATATATATATATATATATATATATATATATATATATATATATATATATATATATATGTATACATATATATATATATATATATATATATATATATATGTATACATATATATATATATATATATATATATATATATATATATATATATATATATATATATATATACATATATATATACAATATATATGTATATATATATATATATATGTATATATATATATATATATATGTACATATATATATATATATATACATATATATATATATATATATATATATATATATATATATATATATATATATATATATATATGTATATATATATATATATATATATATATATATATATATATATATATATATATATATATATATATATATATATATATATATATATATGTGTGTGTGTGTGTGTGTGTGTGTGTGTGTGTGTGTGTGTGTGTGTGTGTGTGTGTGTGTGTGTGTGTGTGTGTGTGTGTGTGTGTGTGTGTGTGTGTGTGTGTGTGTGTGTGTGTGTGTGTGTGTGTGTGTGTATATGTATAGTCCATGTGGAGTAATGGGCTAGAGCACACTCCGCTTGTGCAGCAGCTCCCAAGTCCAAACCTCGGTACGGTATCGAGTTTGAGCTTCTGATGCAGTTGTCGGACTATCAGCTCACCTAGCTGTGATGAATACTAATTGAAAAATTGGGCGATAATCACATGGTTGAGTGTGAAATTGACCATATCACCTTGAATTCCAAACCCAAACAATACATCTCTTCGAATTCGGACAAATGTACGATGGATTATTATGTATGTATATATACATATAAATATATGTATATACTACCGTTCAAAACGACTATAGGAAAACACGTGAGTCATTATTAATTGCATTTATTTCTTAATCAAACTTTAGACTAGCATTTGGTATCATACATTGTATTTATTAGGAACGATTGAACGAAAGCATTGATCTTTTACGGGAATAGTTTCCGCACCGTTTTATCTCCCGAAAAGGTGATCACAATTGGCCACCGAGATCTTGTGATTTAACACCTTGCGACTTCTTCCTTTAGGGCCACGTGAAAGAGAAGGTCTACGCCAACAGCCCAGCGTCGATTCAAGACTTCAAAGATGGAATTCGTGAGGCTATCGAGGACATAGGGCAGCCACTTTGCGATTTGTTTATTGAAAATTTCATGAAAAGGGAATGGTCCTGTAAGCGTGGTCGCGGTAGTCATTTGGCTGATGTTATTTTTCACTATCAACAACATACCTTCTTCTTTTTAATAAAATAAACATTCGATCATTCATATTAAAACTACCACCACCATGCTTAATAACCTACACATTACATGCTTCTGAAGCCCGTTCGTCTTTTGACCGGTGCGCATCGGTGATGCACGTGTACCCAAAGTTTTGAACCATCGTTTCTTACTATAGAAATCAGATTGTGCATCTCACACACCCATCTAAAACGAAGCAAATTAATATTTGTGCTCAGGAGTTCGTCGCATGTTCAGGGCAGTTTGGAATTAGACGATGTCATTTCCTACTTGTATGACATCAAGCACTGAAAAAGAGAAAAGTTGAACACAATATTTCCCATAACATATATATATTTTACGTCAACGTTTTGAATGCGAGTGCAATAGTGAAATTACAATAGCATTAAAAGTTGATCTTGTAAGTTAGTTAACTAAATATCGAAACTAAATTCCAACGAAGTCTTCGAAAATTGCCTGTAGATGCTAATGGGCGCGAATTAGAAAAGGAGCTTAACACTAATTTTTTCCAGCTACTGCCTACAACTCAAGCTCTTTCGGACGTGGAAGAATGATGTTTCATTTGTTTTTATTTTATTTGCAAGTTTTGTAATTAAATTTTTTGATGGGGAAAAATTTCAAGCGGTCATCAAAATCGGGGTGAATTGTTTTGTGACGCAGTGCCTATTGAAATGGTTTTCTTGTAAGTTGCAGCAAATTTATTTTTTTTTTTGCAAATTCAATTTGAGTTTCTATTATGTTTATAGCTACACAAATGTTCATTTTTGGATAATATATTTTATATGAGCATTTTTACATATAAGAATGGCAAACACGTTATAAAATACCATCGTATTTTTGCCTTTGATTGGATTACGTAGCAGGGTGATTTTTTTTATGAACATGGATTTTAATGAAACTATAATTTATTTCTAGCCTAGTCAAACATTAAAAAAAAATATGGCTAAACGGCAATTTATAGTTTTTTTTGTTTTTTTTTTTCTTGCAAATAAAACAGATTGTGGAATTTTAAGTATATTTTTAAACACAGGCTTTTTAATTCCCTATTTACTGCTTAAAAAGAAAGGTGGGAAAGTAAGTGTAATTCAGCGAAATTCTGGTTTGATTTTTATTTTGTTCAATTAAAAGGAAATGAGTTTTTAAAACACAAAAACCTCGATTTTTTCATTTATATGAAACCCTGACCGGGTATAGGACCTGCCACGTTGGCTGGCCCCTCCACTCATGAGCTAGCCATCGGGTGAGCTCACCCCCTTTTCTTTATCATTACAGGTGCTCTTGCAGGGTCAAGTGTCCTTCCGCTTGGGTTTCTCATTTATATTAAAGTGTTATGTGATTCCATCATATAAAACTTTAACATAAATATGAAACGTTCATATTTTTCATTTTAAGGAAAAATTTATGTGAATAATATTTGTATGAATGTTTCATCTAAACGAAAAATATATGGCCCCGTTTACAATGGATCTTGATCCGGATGGGGAGGTGCGAAGGGGCATCGCTTCCACCTGGATGCCCCACTCTTATTTGAGGGTCGTAAGTAATAAATAGTAAAGATGACATCCTCTCGAGTCTCGCGCGCATTCATCAGCCACGGCCTGTCATACTTTAGTATGACATCTCTTCAGTAGGCTACTACGGCCTCAACATTGTCAAACTGTGAGTTGTAGCTTTTAATATTCGTGAATGCGAAATTTTTTCGTAGTGGGCCCTTGTGCTAGAGAAAAGAACCCGCCCTATGACACCACAATGCTAGCCTCCCAGCGCATTCACGTGACCTCAGACAAGACCAATTCCGGCGAGCACCAACATCTTTGCTTGCCGAGGCAGCAGACCATCGCTGCAGTCATTTACGGACAATGATCATCCTCAAATTCACTACAGTAACCAAGATTAATACTGTTGAGATATTAAATTTCATATTCAAAAGAAAATATTCAGTTAAGAAAGAATACACAAATCGGTCACCATAATCTAAAATGGAGAGAAAGTGTCGATTTCACTACAGAATTTGTGAACTCTTTGCTATTACCAGAAATGCCATTCATAGTCATAGTACTCGGAAATATTAACTCATCGAAACTATGTAATGAGCAAAGACAATCATCAAACAGCTAAAGAATAACAACATCGAAGCCCAACTTATGACCAGAAAGGGCAAAGGACACATAATACTTATCCCCAGAATACCTCTGGTCTCCAAATTCTAATTTAACAGACTGCATTACCCAATGAAATTAGCCTATTATTTTAAAATTAACGGAACACAAGGATAAATTTTAAAGAATTGCGATACTAACCTCATAACGTACATACGAAGCTTGCTCTGAAGTAGATATTTAAAAAATTTGTACATATATTCTCAGTATAACAAAATTCAAAATGTTGTTTATAAACAAGTAGCCGGTTACCCCAGCTAGTAATACTCATGTAATAATTAATATAAACAGATTGTTTTGCTTTTTGCATTAATTCAAAACTTACTTTTTAGTACATTCATTTCTTCTTCACATGTTATTTTGTTTTTAATTTTTTTCACTTCAATGCGCTTAATCTACGACAAATTCTTATGATATTCATCACAAAATATTTGTTCTCAATTCACCCGCCCTTAAATCTTTCTAATCTATCTACTGCATTTACAAATCATACGGATTTCTTCCTATTCAAATATCCATCTTTCCTAACGTGTCCAAACTTTCCTTTTAAGTTTTGAGGGAGGACTGAACGACTTCATAATCTCCCACGAAATATTCTATTAAGTTAGCTAATTACTAGAAATTATCGCATCGTGGATTTATGTTTGCTTAAGATGACAAGTTTATTTTTAAAACACACCGTCAACGGACGTTTCCCCCTAACTCGCAATCATTTGTGCCATCCACTCATTCCACTCACCCATTTCACTACGATTAAGACACCGGCAAGGAAAACGGAGACATTTATGACATCTGAAAATCTTTGAAATCCACTTAAGATCCCGTTTGGTTGTTTTATACCAGAAATGGGAAAAAACAGATGTCTGCACAAGTCTTATAGGAAAAATAGGGTACTTTCACTGGATAACACCTCTCATGAGTAGGGCTGACTATGATATAATTGTGTTGAGATATATTTTTCTTATTTTTGATTCGTTAATCATGCTAATTTTTACTAACAATCAGATCTGGGAATAAAATAATTACAGATAAGGAGTTCGTCAGAAATCAAAAAACCAAATCAATGCAAAGATATTTGGTATAAAAAAAAAGTTCGATCCTCGTACCAACCCTAAACGACGTCGAAATTGAACTAGACAGGATTTCTACGATAGAGAGAAATTTAAAAAGATTGACCTCTCGATGACCCAACGAGACATAAATAGAAAACGTTCGTTAAACACGTTCCATTGCATAAAAATGAATTTCAAGTCGCTCTGATCTTAAATGCTAATGACTTAAAATGTTGATTTACATAGAATCGGAAATAACTACGTCTTGATCTATATGCAGCTCGTTTCTCCGGAGTCAGCGTAAATACTTCCTTAGAGGACCTTCAAGTCGTACCTCAATATTGAATGAATTTTACCACTGCTTAAATATTATTGATGATTACAATCGATTACTCGTGAACATTTCTTTCGCTCTTACTTAAATATAAATCCAATACACTTAGATTAAACATTCGGGCGATAAATTCTTTCTTATTGCTACAAAGTGAGCACGTATTTTGACTCAAAATCAGCGAAGTAAGGTGCAGCGTGATAACCTCTACAGAATTTTGATTTAATGATTCATATGATGGTTTTATTTTTTACCAGTATAAAATTCTTTACATTTATCTTTATATTCCAAATATAGCAGTTGAATTTTAAAAATAAATGTATTTAATCTGTGTTCTTCCCCTAATGGCAAAAATGTATTGATAGTGCTCAAGATTCTTTCGTGTATGAACGAATTGCATAAAGGCTCTGTAATAAGAGCTTATATAAGTCATGCAGATTTATATCGGGTGATTTTTATAAGATTTGGTTATGGATCTCAAATAAAAGGCATAAAGTTGAATTCTGTCGTAAAAATTTAATTGTAAGTCAAAAGAACAATCTATGACATTTTCTTTAAAGATTATCTTATTTAACTATTGACTGCGGCTGCGTCGTAAATGGTCCATCCTGAAGATCTAATTTTGGACGACGCGTTCCAGTACAGCGATCGGTTTCTCACAAATGACACGAGTAATGTTGGCTTCCAAAGCGTCGATTAAAGCTGGCTTATCCCTGAAGACCGGAGACTTCGTTGAACCCCAAAGAAAATAATGTAAAGGTGTGATATCACACGATTTAGGCGGCCAATTTACTAGTATTGGCTATAGTGGTTTCCGCAAGTCAACAATGCACACCATAAGTTTCTATAAGAGCAAGAAAAATATTTCTCACAGAGACCTGATTTTGGTAATGCAGCTGAACAATTTGGATACGTTGTTGCTATGTAAGTCTTTCTGTAGTGATTTGTCAAACAATACTGAATAAAAATTACACTACAGTTTGACTGGAGTCACGCGTGATCTGTCAATAAAAGCCTATTAAAAATCAAACCTCATAATGAATCACACTTTATATGTCGAATCATCCAATCTTAAAAGGGTGATCATAAATTGACATTGAAGACGTCTCCCTTCAATGCTAAATGTCTCTAAGTCAACTTATGTATTGTAATTATTTTACCAGGTCTTAAAAAATTATTTATCTCAACTGAAACGCCTATCATGTGTACATTTTTTTTTTGCTATAGCACTACGGGCCCTTTCGGGCCTTCGTTTAGAGATAGTTAGAGTATCTCATTATCTTGATCGAATTTATTGGCACTAAGGAAGGTGATATAGTCAGTACCACGCAGTTGCCGAGTGTCTGCACACACAGCTGCGGTACGTACTGATTTTAAACCAGCACGCATCATAACTAAACGGGCTTATAGTCCGTTTGGAGCATAGAGGTGTACATAAAGGAGGCTGCGAAAGATCAAATTCATGAAGCCACGAGCTTTTGCCTTTGCTATTGTAAGAACTCATAGAGGCTCGAAGCTAATTTCGAAATTGGGGCAAAATTTTGTTCATCATTTGATGAGGTTGATCATATTCTTTGAGATAAACTTAAGGCGAATGCAGCGTTTGCCAATAAATCGGTTATGAAAATAGGATAGTCAAAAATTGTCATATGTGCTAATATTGTTATTCTGGTGCAATTTTCTTGCAAATAATGTTATTAATAAAGGGTAATCCAACCATAATGCATGATGTTAATTGTGAGTCACACCTTAACGTCAAGTTTTGCGCCAAACTTAATTTGGTATTTCTTTGTTTCAGGTTTTTACAAATTTAACCATGGAGAGGTACATGATTGAGCAGCGCATTAAGGTTGTCGAAGCCCTTTGCAAAAATGGGCGTTCAAATCAAAATGCATTTCATGCACTTTGTGATTTTTTGGTCAGCATAATCGACCAAATGTGTCCACAATCGGGAGAAATGTGCGCAAAGTTCAACAAACCGGGTCTCAAGGAAATGTGAAATCACCTGTGCATGCTCGCCCGGTTCGTTCTGCGGAAAACTGCTGTTGTTCGCGATAGTGTGGCAGAAGAGCCGCCAACCTTGACTCGTCGTCGTGCCCAACAATTGAACATCTCACGAACATCACTGATCCGAATTTTGAATAAAGATTTGAATTTAACACACACGCTTACAAGGTTCAATTGATGCAAGAACTGAAGCCTAGTGACCATTTCAAGCGTCGGCAATACGCCAAATAGTTGGTTGAAGAGACAGAAGGGAATGGTGACTTTACAAAGAAAATCATCTTCAGCGACGAGGCACACCTTCGCCTCAGTGTTCGTCCGCAACGGTGTTCAAAGGAATTCCTCATTAGAATCGCGCGCGAATCAATCGTGTTTCGTTCTTGTTATAGCTATTCATATCATAATCCATGCAAAATCCCTAAAATATTCGTATGTGCACTGTGCATAATCTTGACGTGGTTGCCGGTATTGAATAACGTTCTCGAGCATTCCCGATCCCCGTCAGTAATTGAATCATTTTTCAACCACAAATCTCAGTTCACGTGTGGATTATGCGAAAGTGCAAAAGTTTTGCAACCTGAATTGTTTTCCGTATTGCAATCTCCGCCGATTATTGGACTTTTATTTTGTCTTAACGCGTTGGATTGTTTCGGATGATATTTTTATCTGAGAATTGGATAGATAAATCAAGGGGAGCAGATAACAGGTAAAATATAGTTTCGAACCTCACTTGTTGAAAACGGTTAAATGCAGTATTCAATCAACATTGTGGACCGTGTGATAAATTAATGCTGAGTAATGGAAAAATATCTGGTAATTTAGGATTTAACATATTGGCAAACGGAGAAAAGTTGTGCGAATTGAAGAGATTTCTTAAATGCAACCAATGAGATGGGAAAATCAGAATTCGATTATATCAAAGTGTAAGGCCTAACTGTTACGAGGAGGGAAAATAAAAGGAGGCTTTGAAGTTGGCTGCATATGTTCAAAAACTGGGATAGAAGCATGGAGATATTGCTGTTATGAGTGACAAAGTCGCCTCAATAAAAGCATCATTGTATTCGATGCTCGTGAGACTGCTTAATCAGCTTCGTACAGACTTACAGCTACCCAACATATTTACATATTGTTGGATATTTAAAGCAATGCAAGCATTTGGAAACACCGAGCTGAAACAAAAAATGTTCCTAAGCCGGGGACACTTGGTTATGTGATAGTTTACATTTTATTCCAAAATATGACCCGCAACAACATTCAAATAAAACCCTCGAAATGACCAAAATAAATATTTTCCACGTTATCACACAATATAAAGCATTGGGAAAGATACTCCAAGTGGAGAGTTACACGATCTCGTGAAGATTCTTATTTGATTTCCGTCTCTGATTGGAATGAAGATTTGCAGCTTTACTATATAGTGCACGCGTATACTGAGGTGTATATTTTTGTAGAATTGGTTTCTAGTTTTGCTTATCAATAAAAGTATATTGTACGATATATGTTCCGTTGAAAAGTGCAGTTATCTTGTTAGAATAGAATTTTTGATTAAACAATATTAAAAATGTTGGAGTAAATTATAAAATCGGTCTTTCCTTTCGTCAGTTCTGACCTTGTATAGGACCCGGTACGGTGGAATGCTTTCCCCACCAAAAATTAGCAAGCCATCGGGCACGCTCTAAACTTCTTTCTTTTTTTCAGAGACTCTTACGGGTTGAGTGGCCTCGAGCAAGGTGCCTTTTTATGGTATAGGGTTATGTGATCCAATTGCATAACTCTATGACATAAATTGGTCACCGGTGTATTTCTCCTCTGATGGGAAGGCTCATACAAGTTATGTTGTATGAGTTTTCCACTCAGAAGCGAAATATCTTGATCCGGTTGGGCGGGTGCAAGGGGGCACCACCACCATCCGGTTGTCCCACTCTTATTTGTGGGCCATGAGAATCGTCGGGTAACAACGAGGTTACCCTAAGTCCGTCTGTTTCGGCTTGTGTCAGCTTGTTCTTTGAACAAACAATTCCTCCCTCCTTGTAGTTACTTACAATTTTTCAACTTCGTTCGCCTTTTCTATTGAGACCCAAAAATTTGTGAATGCGAAATTCTTTTGTAGTGGGTCCTTGTGCTAGGGGAATGAACCCGCCCCACGACACCGCAATGCTTGCCTGCCAGCGCATTCACGCATCCCCAGACAAGGGCATTCTCGGCAGATATCAACATCTTTCTTCGCCGAGGCAGCAGACCATCGCTGCAGTCCTTTACGGACATTGTATACTTACCTATCACTACATATTGATACTCTCTCCGTTTAAAAATTAATTTGCTGATAAATTTTAAGAAACAGCTCATTATTGCCATTAACATTCTTTGCAGCATTTTCTGCTGGTCGTTTAGCGGTGAGTGCAAATGATACCCCGGGCTTGACGAAGTTGGTAGGTATGATACCACGGTGTACTTGTGCTTGCCTTGGAATAAATTTTGCTTCAGGAGCATCCTCGATATGATGCTGAATGGCCAAAAACACCGCAGTCAACGCAGTTTAATATTTTTTAGGCTCTTTCTGAGCCGATTTGCACTCACCGGGGGCATGAACGTCTTTGCATCTGAAGCACCTATAGTGCATGGCGCAGTTGCGAGCTAAATAACCAAATCTTCGACACCGCTAACACGGGTTGACTTGTAGGTAAATGGGTAGTAGATAAATATCCGCATAGGACTGCAGCGATAGTCTGCTACCTCAGTGAAAGAGGATGGTAGGATCCCCCGGGATTGGGCCTTACCTTGGGACGCGTGAATGCGCTGGCTGGCTTGCACTATGATATCGTGTGACGGGTTCTTTTCTTCAGCACAAGAACCACTACAAAAAAAATTCGCACTCACGAATTGAAGCGATTTAATGCCGATTTAGAATCATCGCCAAAAAAGCCGCGGAGTAACAGAAATATCGCGAGAAAAGATGTCTATGCTGCATTTCGCACTAGTATCAAGATTAATGCACGAATTTTCTAATTTTCCGCTAACTAACTACAATATCACTCCAATGGATCTCGCAAACTTTCCTTTCACTCCTTTAATGTTCTTGGTATGGGACTCGCACAAACAGCGCGCGTATTCATCTGACGTGCTTATTCGCGATCTCAACCAGACTCCTCGATCCGCCCAAAAATTCGCATGATTTTTCCGCGGCACCTGTAAATCAAGATCTGCTGCTAGCTCAGCCGAGTTAAATTGCATTCGTCCATACGATACATGGATATGGTGCACTAAATCAGAGTTCCCTTGTCCGAAATTTCAATTTGCAGATTTGCGTAATTAAGTTAATAAAATTAATAATAGATTGAAAATTTAAATCGTAATACAAAATAAATACTATAACGAATATCAATGCTAAGAAAAAATTTACATTTGATGTAATAAAAAAAAAACAATATAAGTTTATATTTATCATAAAAAATAATTTTTTTTTTCTTTCCAAATTTTATAATTTACATAAAATTAAATTTAAGTAACTAAATTTTACAAATCTGCAGTTGAAATTCCGGAACAGTGTTATGCGGTTTTTGGGTAGTTGGCTTGTGTGACTGCTCGATTACTACAGACTTCTCTTTTTTGGAGGCGTTCCCACCTAACCACTCTGAAATTCAAGTACCTTGTTTGTTGAAGGGCACTTGGACTGCCTTTGTTTGAAATTTGATTAAGGGGTAAGTTCTTTCTTTCTTCGGTCAGTCTTCTGGTTGCAAAGGTTTTGATGGAGACAAATTCAATGTCTGGTGCAGTTTCCTACAGGGCCTGAAGAAGATCAACCATATCCTCTCCGCAGTCCAAACGCTTTAACATAAAGGACTGTTTTTTCACTTTTTGAGGTATAGGTGAAATATGGAACCTCCCCAGAAATTAGTGCATCTTTAGCTGACTGGAACTCAACCAGTGATTTTGTTTCAACAATTGATTTTTCTTCACTAACTCTTTTAATCTTGATCTTTTAGAATGCCAATAGTTTTAGTGAAACTTTTTCTGGATTTTTGGTGGCTTTTTCAGAAGAACCAGCAGAGCTGCAAGCTGGTTTCTTTTCCTGATTTTAACTTTTTAAATACTGTATAAAATTCACGTCATTATCTTGGTTGAAATTACTTTCGATGCTTTCTTTGACTTCCATTTCTTCGGACACTTAGGACTTCTTCTGGGACTGCTTGCTTCACACTTTTCTGCGATTTTGTTTCCTGTTGCACTTGATTCTGCGGCTGTGACTTTTGAGTTTTCATCCCTTTCTTGGGACTGTATTTCTAGCCTTAGTTCATCATTTTCTTTTTGAAGTTTGATTTTTTGTTGATTATCCTCTTTTTTTGCAGCTTGCATCCACCATCTGCGGAGTTTTCTTGACAATATTTTCTTTTGTTGATTATCGCCAGTTTCAAATTTTCCATTTACCCAGCTTGTCCTAACAGTGGGAAGCAATCGGGCTCCTCCATACCAGCGGTCCTGAAGTTTTCTAAGGTTCTTTGCTTTTCATTACTAATCAAAGTAAAATAATATTGGATAGAAATTTCCTGAGTTGGTTGCTTCAGCAATCTAAGCTTTTTCTAATAAAAATTTACTTCGAACTGACGCTATTAAAAAATTAATTTAATTTTTGAAAACTTTTGACACGAGCAATTTAATACCCACCTATATGCAACGAATGCTAGATGTAGAATCCTCTTACTGTCTTCCACATCGTTTGGATGTCATCATTCCTTTTTCCTGCCTGCAGGGATATGTTGAAGTAATTTTTCAGCACTGACGTATATCTATATATTACTGAACTATCATTTAGCTTGTGCGGACTGAGTGCTTGTCGAGACTGCTGGTGGTGGATCGTTTTTTTATGAGATCCATTTTAATGTCATTTGACGGCAATGCATCGACAGTACACTCTAGGATGCTGTAAAATTCGTCCTTGATTGCCTCTTATTTGTCTACTGTAGACGCGTGACAGTTGACCAGCTAGCCCAAATCCTTTCGTTGACGGGCTTGAAGTTTTGTTTAAATGTGCTTTCAACAATGAAAACCACTCCAAATACATTGCTTCCTTGCAATTTTTCGCTTATAAACATGGTGAGCGTTCGCATGTCAAATATGTGCTTACCGTGCTATCTGGTTTCTCGCAGTGCGAGAGAATATTGATCCTGTATTATTTTATTTCATGCAGAAGTTGTCGCAGTGAACCTGATCTGCTCAATGATCTAACATGCGAACCTCCAAAAGAATTGCCTATATACCAATTCAATCTAAGGTTGTTCTCCTGGTTCTATGACAAGTAAATACTATGTGGTGCGTTGTCTACGCTTTGATTTAATTGATTTTTAGAACACGTGTGGTATTTTATTTCCCACATAACTGCCAGCTAGCCAGTTAGAGCACCCTCTATCCGTCACCTGAGAACGTGTTCGATGGAGGACTAAAAGCTCTACACGGAATTTTATTTCATGTGCAATCTAACTTTATTCCAAAATTTATTTTATCTAGTTGATACTGACTCAGAGGCTTAGCTTAAATAGAACATGCACATCACACTTCACAAGGCAGAAACGCTGTTGAGTTGAACTGAACATTCAAACGCATTTGATTCACGTGATTCAGCTTATGGAGTGCACAGGATCTCATGCATATAAGCAGCTTAGTATAATTTACACAATTGTCTTGTACATTTGACATAGCTTATCTCATGTAATTTGCTCAGAGTTTTAAATGATTTCGCTTAAAGTTATTTCACGTGAGCAGCATTGATTTGGCCATAGTTTTCTTATATCGGGGAGGTTGAAAGACTTCAAATATGATGAATAATGAATGGAGTATATTTCGATCATCAAAAATAGCTGAGTGAAGCAACTTTTGATTAGAATTACTAAAACATGTTGCTGGTATCTGGACCGCAGAAGAATACGTTTTAAAACTAGCCAAGTCAAGGCACAAGCTCCTATGGATGGGAATGTGTTAGAAGTCGGTACTGTCGAATGGCGTTTCACAATAATTTAAAATTTTATTAACTTGTTAGCCCCGTACTATATTATGTACTTGAGCTAACTACAAGCCAAAAAGGTATCAATGCATCAAAACAAAAGAATTTTTTTTTTTATTCATTGAACGAAAAGCTTCTGAGCAACTGTAAACCTACTTTGAAATACTCTACAGATATTTCTAAATAATTTTCATTTCCACAAAAATATTATCCATGTTAAGATCAATTTGGGAAGAGTCCTTGGCTAGTGCATCTTGATTCAGATTTTTAAGGACTTTACGCAAACCCTGAATTTTTACAATGTTTTGTGCCCTTGCTTGTAGTTTTTCGGCCTTGTTTGGAAGCTCAGGGAAGTATATTTTATTTAATTCAGTAGCCAGTAATATCATAAATTTAGTTTATTCCTAAATTATTTCATAAAAATTTGAAACCAGCTTTAAAAATAAAATTGTTTTAAAGCCAAGATTTGATGATTGATTTTATTAAATATTTTCATTTAATTTTCATTTCCCTAATTTTTGAAAACTTTTGACACGAGCCATTTATAATACGTCTATACGCAACGAATGCTAGACGTAGAATTATTTTACTTTCTTCCACATGGTTTGGATGTCATCATTACTTTCTCCCGCTTGCGGGAATGTGTTGATGTGATTTTTGACCACTGATATGAAAGCACATTAGGGGATGTAAAGGGTATTTTTTAGAGCTATAGATCTATATATGGCGTGACAGCTACGTTTCATGATTGATTTGGCTTGCCATTTCATCATAAATAGGATGAAATGGAAGACAAAATTCGCCACGTTTTTGGCGAGATACGAGTAGGGTGACCAGATGACATCACTGAAAATAGGAAATAGGACATTTTGATCTCTAAAAAAAAAAAGTCGAGAAAAATGGAAATGAAGTATTTTCAAAGTGAAGGGTACAAATAATAAGCCTAATAAATTGTTTCGTTATTTTATTGTGATGTTGTACCGATCGCAGGTATCGTCGTAACACACATTCGACATTTAAGGTTTTCTAATTCGAATGTTAGATCGTTAGTTATTCACATGACAGTTTGCGAATATGAAAAAGTCAGTATTTTCACGAGTCACCAATTTGTCTGAGAAGTTTGGAATTTTCTGGTCGCAACAAATACTCGGAACAAGAAAATTGTTTGAAATTGAACTTCACGGACACAATATCTCGCACAGTTTTGACCCTGAGTCTATTCCTTTCTTTTGTCCATTGAGCCTCTATCAAAGAAAAAATTCTTTCACAGTTCGCATTGTGACCTGGTATTAAGAAAAAAAATGATACGATCCTCAAAATTTCAGTAAAACAGTCAGTGCATGAATTCGACGCGAAGAATTCACAGATTTTATCATTACAATTTTTTCTAAAAAATTCGAGATCGGCAGTAGACTGTTTTTTCTCTACGAACCTGATCAAGTTCATGGTTTGATCGAAATTTTAGTATCATCAATCTGAACTCCTTTTCCCGCCAGATAGTCAACGGTGTCCTCAATGCATTCGTAGGTCAATAGGCATTCCATTTTGAAATCCAGCCATTGGAAAATCTGGAATGATACTTGGATGAGCTATACTATATTATACCTAAATTTCAAAATCATATCTTCCAACATGCATAAGTTCATGAAATCAATAGTGAATTTACCCGAAATTCTGACAGAGATGCAGTCCATTTCAACAAATAATTCTCAGCTTCTTCGTAGACAGTCATCGTATTTTGAATGAAGTCATCGCATTCCCTATCTTTCCCTTCGGCTCTCAGGTCCGACAGAGTTTTTCTGACAGGAATTGGAAGAAATTTGTGTAAAATTCTGTCACGCATCGATTGAGCCACATCATCAACAATATTGAGAATCTCAACGACACTGTTATTTTCTTGCTCCAATTTTCTAATTTTGTCGTGGAAAACGGACATCAAGGAATGTACGAAAAAAAGATAACATTTCGCGAAATCATGACGAAAAAAGTTCTCAAGCATCTTCGGGGGTTTTTCTTCAGACAAGAAATACGATTTCAGTGACGGGAACATAGACAATAATCGTTCGACAACTGGCAAAAGACTCAGCCACCGAGTTTTGCTGTGATAAAGAAGATCTCTATATGCTATGTTGACGAAATCACAAAAATCTTTGAGTGGCTCAGTCCGAACAGTGTAAATAGAGAAAAATTGATAAATCTTGAAGGCAAGCGAATCGATATCGAACAATCCATATCGACTTAAGCCATGCTGGGCCGAATTGTGAAGGATGTGCGCTGAGCAGCCGATACCCAGGATATTAGGATTGATATCCTTCTTTATGATGGCGTGGATGTTGTTGCTGCCTCCACGATTGAGACCACCAAAATTAGAATTCGTGTTGTCAGCAGTGTAGCATGTCAGTTTTGGTTTGATAACATGGCCATCAGCAACATTTTCGAGAGCTTTTGCGACAGTGTCCGCTTTTTCGTTTGTCGTTTCGATGAGGTCCAACATTTGAACTTGGATTCCTTTTTGGGTGTAATCGAAAAATTGGGCAACGATTGGAAACAACTTTATATGGCCGTGGTTGCTTGCGACCGTACATATACTGACATATAAAGCTCTTGCCAGTTGATTATCGACGTTTTCAATCACGTGAGGTGCAATCACATTGCACAAAATGGCCTCAGTTTTGGTTCGGGCACATGTCATTTTTTGCGCGATTTCCGAATCCCCAAAAATTTGACGAAGCAAAACCGATGTGCAACTCTTGGGAACGGAAGGATTGATGATGCACGGTGACATGAAATGCGAGGGCTCCTTCGCATGCATGTATTTTCTCTTCTAAACGGGTGAATCGAGGTATCATGAAATTGGCTGCCGATCTTGTCGTTGAATTCTGTTGGACATTTTCCTTATGCTTTTTGGTATTGAGATGTTGGTCCAACTGAGTCGTCCCTGACAATCGCAAAAAAATTCTGTTGTGGACTACGAACCCATTATATTTCAATATGAAAAGTATCGGATCTGAGAGGCATTAGTTAGAAACTTTTAATTTTTATTTAACAAAGACCAAAGTCCAAAACCGAAAAATAAAGAAAAAGAGAAGCAGTAGGTTCCATACGCATCAGAAAAAAGAAGAAAAAAGAAAATAAGTTACCACTTACCACTGTTAGCAACAGAAACATTCTTTCTACAAACAACACACTCTGCAACTGTATCGTTGTCGGTCTTACGGTAGCAGGAGTATTTTCCTTCTTGTTTTCCTAATAAATCAGGAACGTGACATTTTTGTCGCGACATTCTGAATGTTTTTGCCGGAACGTAAGCAAAACAAACGCCCTTCTCACTGACACAGAGTTGCACGGACAGTACACGCACTTACACCTACACGCGCGCGAGCCATGAAGAGACAAGGCTTGTGAATTGTGATTTGTGATCCGGCATTCGCTGACCAAGTTGCGTACGCTTACGTCGACTGAAACGCGCCAATTTCAAATCGTTTGCATCAGTAAATACATCCTCCAGAATTGCTGACTTTTCTTAGTTTGTAGATAATGATAAAAAACGTGGAAAAAAATGTTGCATTTCGCAGAAATTTTCGGGAAATTGCGGCATTTCGTACGTGGTCAAAAATATAGTACATTCGTGTTATTTTAAAAATAAAAAAAGTACACTAGTACATCGAGCTGAAATATAGTACCTGTACTATTAAAATAGTACGTCTGGTCACCCTGGATACGAGCAGAATTATTGGTTTAAGTAGCCGAAAATCAGACCTCTATGTTGGACTTCCTCCAAATCAGTAATAGCTCATATGCCCAAAATTATATTTAAATAAAAATCGCAAAGAATTATCCTTCGAATAAAACCAAGTTCATGGCAATCGAAACAACTTATCCATATTTTATTTCATTTCAAAGTCCTATACCTCTCAAAAAAACATCCTTTATTAGTTAATCATTTAGTAGACCACCCAATGTGAATGATTAATTAAGTCAAATTTGTTGTTTTCCTCCCATCATAATTTGAACTGAGCCCAGTCTATATTAAGGCAATAATTTCAATGCAACGATGTGAGACCCATAATGATTTGGACGCTCCTTTTAAAGTTGTGTATTATGCATTCAGGAAATTGCTGCTGCATAAGACTATTCAAATTGCTGTATTTGATCAACTTTAATTTAGTTAAATTGACATTTGTCAAAGTATTGCATTCTTGCATTTAAATAAATGCTTGCAAGCCCTTCAGAGTTCCATGATTGCTTCCTAGTTTTCTTTACAAGTGAAGACATAGACCTTAAGGGCTGACATTGATGTTCGCCTTGTGCTCTATTGATGATAAATTTGTGTAACAAAATAAAAAATTAATGTCTTTCATGCATTAAATCAACTCGGTAGACTAGCTCCATAAATTATCTTCTTTATCTCGAATTAGGAATATATTTATTGCATGTTTTCCACATATTAATTTTACGTTTTCACCTAATACTTTGCACTAGGGGTAAAAGTCTTATATTTCTTTGAATACTTGTCACTGCAACATTTGAATTTTTTATAAACCTGTTTCAATCGAACCTTTTTGATCACAATCAACCCTTTACGCAATTATCACACATCATCCCCCGAATTAAAATTTGATTGTTCGGAAAAGGTATCAGCACCTTAACAAAATATTTTCAACAAGTTTCGGATTGTTCAAAGGGTAAAGAACCTCCTCGAATTATATGGGAGTCGTGTGTGCACATTTGTAATGAGAACTCATGGGAAAATTTACGAATTTCCGAACTTCTTTTGAAGGCAAAGGAAAGGTAAATACTCACAAGCCTTCAATAAAGTTTCAAACTTTTAGTTTTCGAAAGGAGCAGTAAAGAATATGTGACATATGTGAACATTGAAGAAATTTTTGTGATATAGAACAAGTAGTTTTATGTACTTGTCCAACAAGTTTACGTTCTGCGACGACCGCCTCAGAACAACTGTGCTTGAATGAATTTAAGTTGATGAGGTGACCAACGATGACCTTATGTGAAAATTTACATAGGTCCCTTCTCATAGAATCACCTTGATTCTTATTTGGATGGCGAATAAGAGAAATATTTTTGCCATTTTGACATCAACATAATTTTTATTGTACCAAGTGCAGCATCCATAAGAGATGAAATGGTTCTTGGGATGAGAGTTCACTACAAGATCAAAACTATTTACCGAAACATTTGACCAAGAGAGTTAGGAAGTTCAGGCCATTAGATAAATGTAGACGGTGATAGAGTTTAAGTGAGTTATCTTGTTATATAGTATGTTGATTGTCATTTTATGATGCTATTATTTCAGCTTTCTCAGGAACAATAAATTAGGATAGCGTTGGGTATCATTTTGAGATTAAAATTAAATTTTTGTAAAGACAAAGGGAGAGATGGTATTTACTATCTGTTCCTTATATGCAAAAACAATATCGAAATAATTTTAAATGTTGAGTTGGAAGCAAAATTTAAGCCAAGAATGTTAAGAATAAAAGGACTGTTGATGTTAGCGAATTGCTTTAATTAAAAGATAGCATCGCTTTGTTTCACTGATGAATATTAACTCCCGCACCAATTCTCTTTAAAAATATTTTTTCCATCATATCACAGGATACGTTGTTACTACCAACCACTTGCTTGGTTCGACTGGACTAACTGAGTACCTTGCTACCGTGTTACCAAGTTGCAGTTGACAGCTCGGCCCTCCTGGCCAGAAATCGGCCCGATTTCTTCGTATTATTCGTCATCGTCATTAAAGTCGTAGGTACCCAAATCTGGGCTGAGTTGGCACCATGGTTTCATTTTATCACTCGTGAACTCGGAACTGAATTTTTGTTTCTGATCATCCTTGAAGTTTTTGATAAGATAGCGATCGTTTTTCAAAACATTAGCCACTTCATATAGCCCTCGATACTTTGGCTCCAATTTATGGGGCGCACCGGTTGCTTTTGGTATGTTCTGCATAACCACTATATCGTCTTCTTCGTATAAAATAGAAGTGTTATGTTTCTCGTGGAATCTTATTTTCTATCGTTCTTTTTCGGTCATAATACGCTGTGCAGCCTTCTGCCGGGTTTCGCTTATCGACAGTTGATTATTGTCACCCGTCTCGTTCTGTAGTGCTTGGATGATACGGCTCACTGTTATACCCTCAAACGGAAATCAAAAACTATCTGATTAGGTGTGAATCCGATCGTCAAGTTGATTTGACAATTTAGTACCCATTGCAAACTTGGTAGAAGCTCGTCCCATTTTTTACAATCCGTCATAGAACACCGTAGATATGACAACATTGATTGGTTAACGCACTCAACTTGGCCGTTAGAACGTGGTGTTTGCACAGAGACCTTCACGTGATGAACACATGTAATCCTCGAATTCTTTCAACGTAAATCTCGACCCTCGATCGCTTATAGTACGGATTGGTAATCCAAAGTATGACGTGATATCCCTCAACATGGTAACTGCTGGTCGACTGTTGGCTGCTCTTGTGGCTCGAACCATTGTGAATTTACTGAAAGAGTCCTTTACTGCGATTATGTATAGATTGCCTTTGTTACTCTTAGGAAATGGTCCTAAGTGATCAATATTCAATACCTTAAAAGGCATATGTTCAACCTGTTCATAAAATAAGTGACCTTCGGTTTTTCTTGCTGATACTTTATTAAGACAACATTCTGGACATGAAGCAATGTACGACTTCACGTAGTTGCGCATTCGAGTAAACAAGAACAGCTCTTGTATCATATGGACCATTTTCTCAATTCCAAAATGACCAGCATCGTCATGATAACTTTTTTCTAGTCTCCAACGGACGGCTGATGGCACAGTTTAAGATCGCTTTTTAATTTTCGCATCAATCTTCTTTTCTTAAGAGTGTAATCGCACTTGAATTGGGCAGATTGGGCTGATTTACATACTCCATCAATTATATCCATAATTTCCTTTAGTTTCGGGTCCTGTCGTTGTAACCATATCAACCAGTGGCTCTGGTCAGGTGTTTGTATCGGTAACACTTTATCAGCTATTGTTGTCGGTTTTTGTGGTTGTTCGTGTGGTCGACGACTTAATGCATCGATATGGTTGATATTGTTTCCTGCTCGAAGTACCACATCAAAGTCGAGTTCCTGGAGTTTTAGCCACCATCGAGCAACTCGATTGTTAAGTGAAGTGATCAACTTCATTGTCGATATTGCATTACAATTGGACACCACTCGGAAGTGTTTTCCAATCAAATAAAATTGGAATCGATCTAACGTTTCAACGATTGCCAGTACCTCTAATTCGTGACTACTGGACTTCGTTTGAGCATTACTGGCCGGAATGGTTTCCGCTCCGTAGATTGCATCAACCGACCAATAGAACTGGGGTCGGTGTGTACCTCGTGTTCAGCCCGTGGATCATAAAGAGCTAGAACGGGTGCACTACAGAGACAAGTTTTCAACTCGTTAAAGCTCATGTCTGCGGTCTTGTCCCATATGAAGGATTTCTGTTCCTGCGTTTTAAACAAATTCGTTAGCGGCTCAGAAATTTTTGAGCATCCTTCAATAAATTTGCTAAAGAAATCTTCTGACATCGGTCACATTTTCAGTCGTTGGAAATGTTTGGATAGAATCAATTTTCTTGCTTCCAGGCTTCATTCCGGCTCTATGCATTCGATGGCCCAAGAAGGTTAACTCGAATGCAAAAAAAACATACTTTGACGGTCTAAGTGTAAGACTCATCTACCGTAAAATTTCCAGAACTTCCTTCAGAGTTTTGAGGCCCTCGATCGCCATCACACTGCGGATAATGACTTCATCCATATAGCTTACTATATTTCTTAATTCCGTACGATGAATTTAGTCGATCATTACCTCTTGAATAATCATAGGTGCATTAATGCGGCCAAAAGGCATTACGTTGTACTCAAAATGACCAAGATGAGTCACAAATTCGGTGTACTGATGTGATTTTTCATCCATAGAATGTAGTGTCGTGAAGAACTACTTTCTCGCGAGTTGTGAGAGCTGTTTCTCAACAGTTAGCATTAGGTATAGCTTCTTCTTCTCTCGTTTATTGCACAACAGTCAATACAAAGTCGATTCTTTCCATCTTGCTTGGGAACCAAAACAAAAGGCGAAGAGTATAATAAATTACTTGGACGAATAAAATTTGTGGTCAACAATTCATTCACAATCTGCTCAATCTTATCTCTTTTAGCCAACAGTATACGATATGGTCGAGCATGGATAGGTGTGCGGGACGTCAACTCAATACTCATTGATTTTGTCCTGCATCGACCCATTTTCGGTAGTAATCTCTACAACACAATCACGGAAATCATCAAATAGCACCCGCAGTTTGGTTATTTCGGCTGCAGTTAAATTTCTTTCCATGTTGGCTATTTCAGGTCCTTTACTTTCATCGTGTCATCAAAAATTATTCGATGTGAAACTCCGTTCAACGCATCCAATCCCAAAAGCAAACTATTTGGTATGAGGTGATCGACGTACGATTGTATCGTCTATTTTTAATGTCGCTATCATTTTGCTAGTACATTCTAAGCATCGACCTGCAAATCCGTTCAGCTCAATCGGCGGGCACTTTATTAAGTTGTACGCGCATGATTCTCGCACGAGAGTTCTTGACTAAAATTTCAACGCCATCTTCATTGAGGGCTTCCGTCAGACGTAAAATTAATTCGGGTTTGTTGCCTATTGTCGGCAAATTCCGCGAACGTAGCTCATGTTTGAGTTCGTTGATTGTGAGCGAATAAATACGAACTATGGTGTCCGGCGTTTTCAACTAAGAGATATGGCGGCCACACACGAATAAAACTTTGACACGACAATTGCGTTTGTATTCACAATACAAAATGTCGGCTAATCAATCGAAAATACGCAGCGAGCAGTTACGGGACGACTAACTGCTATTTAAAGCACACAATATCCCATAAAGCGAAAACTCCCTGGCATCCTACTTCTGAAAACTGTTAGGAATAAAAGGACTGTGTATGTTAGGGAATTGCTTTAATTAAAAGATAGCACCGCTTTGTTTCAGTAATGAATAATAACTCCCTCACCAATTCACGTTCAAAATACTTTTTCCATTATATCATAGGATACGTTGTTCCAACCAACCACTTGCTTGGTTCGACTCGACTCGACTAACTGCGTACCTCGTTACGGTTTTGCCAAGTTGGAGTTGACAAGATATAGTCCAGTCCAAAAAGGCAAAAAAGTTATAGTTTAGCCAAAATTTCCATAGAGCTGAAAAATGGTAGAGGCGTTAAATAAATCATTACAAATGAAATGCCAAAAATCCCCTTCGATCCTACTTCTCTGAAAGAAATTATCCAAGCTCAAACGTAAAACATTCAGATTTTTCGATTTTTCTCGAAAACGGTAAGTTTTATCTTAAAAATAGGCCGGTCTAAAGTTGTAGATCATACAATTCTCTACAAAAATTCTTCAAACACTTCTTGAGATATCTCAGTTTAAACAATTGGAAAATTCATATTCTACACAATGTGCCAATATTTTCTATGAGGTCATACACTTGGCGCATTTTTTTGACGTGGTTTCTCCAGTAGGCATACTCCTTGATATATTGTGATAAAAACGTTTGATCAGATCGTCAGAATGGTACTATTGCTAATGATCAAAGTGGGACGGGTGTATTTGCTCTAAATGTTATTATGACAGATAATTGTCTAATTCTACTTCAACAATTATTTCTTAATTTTCACTTTCTTCTTCTCCTTGCAGAATTTCTGGACGCTGTTCTAAGAGAAGATATGCATCAGTCGTCTCTTCATTAATACCATAAGTATTGTCGTTTGTTTTATTTGATTCAATATTGGAGCAAGTCTGACTCTGACAATTGATACATACTGGTGAACAAAATAATCCTACTTTTTGCTAGCCACAATTGTTACTAAAAACCGTCTTGCAGTTACAAAAGATAGTATTAAGCCATTTTTCTGGAGCAATAGGGAGTAAGGCTTGAATTGACTCCAAACAGTTATCTGTTAATTTCCAACCCCGTTCTTCTGGGTTCAGGCCATTGCCTAGTCACAATTGAACTTGACTGAACCTTCTATCAAAGGTTTATCATAAATCAGGCAAACTTCTGACATTTCGTCAAAATTATTTAACGGCACAAATTGAAATTGAAAACATTACCAGTAACACGTCAGATGTTACTCAAGGTTATGGACAAAGGAAATGAGAGATTGACAGTATAGTCTAATATTTGAAAATGCCCATTCAATTTGTTGTTTGGTGTGTGTGTAAAACCATACAATAACTTCTTGTTTTTACTTATATTGAACGTCCAATGACGTATATACAGGCTGCATTAAGTGCATATTATGTAGAATATGAATTTTTTAACTGTTAAAACCGCGATATCTCACGAATAATAAGTAATACGAAAAAATAGTCCGAAGAATTTTTGTAGAGAATCGTATGATCTACAACTTTTGTCAACCTTTTTGTACGATATACGATTTTTAGCATTTCATTTGTAATAGTTTATTTAGTGTCTCTACCAATTTTCAGCTTTATGCGATTTCTGGCTAAGTTAAATGTCTATTTGGACAGGACTAATAAGGCTGTTTCAATCCGATAAATACAAAATGTATTCATTACTGCGAAAATATTAACTTTCAAAAATTTTGCCTTCGTTAACGAAAAAATTTAGTTTATTACGTAAACTGAGAGAACTGTTTTTAATATCTTACACATACAATTCAAAAATAATATTTGATGCCTATGGCACCTTATCAGGGATCATATGGTGAATTCTTTGCTTGGCTGGTATTAAATTCGAAATTTTTGCCAAAAGATAGTTTACTCTGAATTTATCGACAGTCCATGTAATAGCTTATAAATATTTTCATAGTTTAAAATATATCTTGACTTTGTTTATCCAAGCATATCTTCCAAAAACTTAAACTGCTTAAGAAACTTCAAGTTGAAAGAATTCCTCATTTTAAAAGATACTTAAATTATCGTAAGAATACAAAATAAACTTTGATAAGCTTTTATTTTGCTTCTAATCTTAGTATACTATATATAACAAGTTGTGTAGACAGAACTACGCTCATGCCTGCAGGGGTTTGTACGCAACTCACGATATGCAGACATTAATGATGAATAAACAAGAAAAACCGTAACGTCATCTACGACATACACATACTCGGTTTAAAAGAAAAATCATATCTACCCAGATTTAATTAGCCGCCATTTTGTTGCAATATTACTAACAACCATTGGCTGAATGAAATCTCAAAGGTGTTTTTGTTATTCATCTTACCTGGGAATTGGATGAATATTCGCAGATGTTTTTTCTACAATCGGAGAAAATTTAACCGGCTATAATAACTTCCGTTAATATAATAACTACCGTAAATATGATTCGGCTAAATCCTACAGGGCATAAGGACAGGACTTTTTGTAGGACTACCTAAATACAAACAAATTTATTGGTACTTACATCAATTTACTAGAAATTTCGACTTCTAAGGTATTTGTTATCGTTGTACTCAGAAGGAACTAATACCATGATTCCTCACATATAAAAGGTATTCTGTCATTAAGAATTAATAGCTTGTCCTTTAACTGTTTGAAGTTGGGAAAAATAATTCGAATTTACTCAATGTCTTCCTTTAAAACGGCCGCCATTTTGTTTTACGATTACTGATATCACTTGTTGATTGAATCCTTAAATATACTGAGAAAGTTCCGCAGAGACGCTAGCACTCTTTGGTGAGTGCTACCCAACATACGCAAGGAAACGGAAATTTCCGTGAGGTTTCTCCGTGAAAGGCGACATAACAACAATTTCTGGACTATAATAAGATATTAAACTCGAACAGACCTTTCGAGTTAACAGACATGATTTTTTAGACCTAGCTGCATAGCACAATACCACCGAAACGACACTCGCGCGTAACCGCTCCAATCTTAGTATCATACCGTTTCCGTCCCAGTAAAACCTTTGAGGTGCCTCGGTGTACGTTTGAATTTCATATCGTTGAGTTGGTGGAGTAGGTTCGGCTGACACGGACTTCTGATTAGCACTGATATAGCGCAGAGTGCCTATCCCTATAATGGCTGGTACCAAGAGGCCTCCCTGCTCTGTAAAGACTTAGCTGAACACTAAAGATTGAAAGAACGAAGACAAACGGACGACTGAAGAAAAAGGCTCAGAGAGCATATATTCGCCGAACATTATTGGTATTTGGTTTTAGTAAAAACTGCGTATGCTACAGAATGCCATATAAGAGAAGAGTGTGTAGTGAACCGCCCCGAAGTTGAAAAATAAATCGTGACATAAAAAGAAAAAAATAAAAAGACCAATGAAGTGCCGTTGTGCGAAGTTGCTGACATCACCAAAACTGTAACTGAGGCATCGTATCCAGAAACTGAACCAGAAGAAGAAAGGTTGAAAAAACAACAGCCAAAAAGAGCTATTCGGAAGAAAAATCATTCCGACTTTAGCAAAGGTGCAAGAAACGGGTTCCTCGAGCTCAAAGTGCTCCTAAACAGAATCTGATATTACCGGTGGAGCTGGTTGAAGGCTGAAGAAAAGCAGAAGGTTGAAGAGAAGCACATAACTAAAAAAGAGCTGAGGATGGGTTAAGTCTATTAGAGAAGCGCTGATAGCTCCGCCATTAAACACCATCAAAAGAATGGCCTCTAGTCCATCGAAGGAGGGAAGAGAAGGTACTTAATGGGAGTATTGCATTGGATCAAGGGTTTTAGAAAGTGCTCGCAAAGGCAGCGAAAACTGCCAAAAAACGTCTACGAAATGTCCCAGAATTTTCAACAATAAGAAGTACCGGTCGCAAAGCAGAAGGGAAAAAAGTCACGAAGAAACCCCCAGTGTTCTGGTGGCCGATCCCACATCGATGTATTGCAAGAGATCAGAATAGGCCTACAACCTAAAGATGCCAATGCTCCCATTAAAGTACCACGACCAATCTGATCTAGCCATATAATAGTTGAATTTGGAGCAGAGGCCAACAATAAATCAGCATTCTGTGATATAGTCAAGAAGGTTATTGGCAATATAGAAACTACAGCCTTGGTTGAGCTGATAGGTATGACTGAAATAATGAACATATACTGCATCACGGACCTGATCGAAATATAGGGTTCTCCAATAAGAGATGTTATTTTGAATACATCTTGTGATTAACACCTTGCAAGTTTTTCCTTTGAGGCCACGTGAAAGAGAAGGTCTACGCCAACAGCCCAGCGTCAATTCAAGACCTCAAAGATGGAATTCGTGAGGCTATCGAGGACATAGGGCAGCCAATTTGCGATTTGGTTATGGAAAATTTCATGAAAACGATATGCTTGATATTTTTACTATTAACGGCATACCTTTTTCTTTATACTAAAATAAACATCTGATCATTTATATTAAAGAATGGCATTTTCTTTTAATATAAAAATAACACCTCTTATTGGAAAACCCTATAGAAGAGCCCATCAAAGAAAAGCCTTTCAGCGTAAGCAAAACAATAGGGAACAACATATGGCCATCATCGACATGATGGAGAAGAGCGACGTACAATTTCTGAGCAAGAGCAAAATAAGAATAGGATGGGGTTGTCTGTAGGGTACAGTGAAGGGCAATACCTCGCAGGGATGCAAGGGACCCAATAGAAGTTTGTCACAAATGTGGCAACATCGGATAGAAAAAGAAGAGAATGTACGAGGGAGGCGCACTGACTGCTTTGCAAGGATGCTGATCTGAAACCATATTTGAAGCATATCTTACAATCAAAAAAGTGTCCGGTTTTCTTGAAAGCCCTTGTCAAGGTAAAAGTGGAACTATCTTGACTAGTATCCTGTAGGTAAACCTATACCGCAATACAACTGCACAAAACCTACTTGAGCAATCACGAGAGACCTCAAAGCCAAATTTCGCTGCTGAGTAAGCAACATCATTGCAACTGTTCTTCATTATGGTCACCTGACAAAACAAGTACTCCCACAATCTGGGCTCGGAATAGTGCTGATTTTCTAGTGGAGAGTTGTTGATGGGATAATGGTTTCGTTTGGGTTCGATGTTCAGGGACTACATTCTTTAATGTGTACCTAACGCTAAGCGAGCCAATATTATCTTTCCAAGCCAAGTTTAATGCATTGAAAGATGCTGTATTGAATGCCGGTGGCTAGTGTTCATTGGGGGAGACTTCAGTACTAATGCAACCGAATGAAGCATGCCCCCAACTGATCTGCAGGGAAAACGAGTTCTGGAAATGGCAGTCAGGACAAGATTTTTTGAGCTAAATACCATTACGAACAGGAAATTTACCCCAGGGTCCTAAGTATGGATGGTACACAGAGTACAGGGGACTACTCAGCCAATTATCTTCAATACATTCTGCTTGAGATCTTTGATTCTACCTCTCAGCGTCTATACTCTAGACTTTCTGCAGTTGGATAGAATATTGAGAGGATAAACGTGGATGGGTTCATCAAGGTGCTCAAAACAGGTGCAACGGTGCTGGAAAACCCACAGGGAACTGAAAAGATAGCAGCTCAAGACGTGTTTAAACTCAACTACGAGTATCACCATATCTGTTTGCAGTGCTTCTATGCCCACCGATTGGAAATTCTGACAAGGTAAGCACTCACTATACTGATGGTCGACTGAAAAAAAGTGCTGCAAGCCTCGACGTGAAGTGCAATGGACATGGAACCTGGAAGAGGCATGCAACCAGTATCAATGTTGCCCAATAAATGTCTACGTGAAATGTTTAACAACAGTAAGGCTCATTGCTGGTAGGATCTAGTAGATAATATGAGCAGGAATCTGTGGAGTCTTGGCTCCAAGATAGTTATGAAAAAGCGTCGCATTCTGTGCAAGCAGAAAAAGAGACAAGATAGTGCATATACTCGTACTTTTCTCCACTGATTCCATCCATGTTGATGTTGTCCACGGCAAAACAGCAGTCGAAATTCTATCCTTCACGCGGATAAGACTGAAAAAGACAGTTCTATCATTGAAACCAAGGAAGGCTCCAGATCTAGACGGAATCCCTGATAAAGTGTAGCAGCTCATCTTTCATGATCGTACATTCCCCAGTTGCCTGCGTGAAGTGGATTTCCCGAAACGTTGGAAGGTATCGAAGTCCGTACTGATCAATGAAGGAAGGGGAGTTCCAGGTTGCCACCTACATACAACCTGCTATGCATGCTAGACATAGCTAGAAAAGTACTAGTGAAACTGATCAAGAGAAGGCTAAGCAACGCGTTTCGTCCTTTTTTCGCTTTAACACTGCAGCCCCTTGTGGGCCTTTCCTTAGAGATAGTTAAGGTATCTCATTATGATGATCGAATATATCGGCACATGGAGAGGTGATATGAGTAGTACCACATTTTAGCTGTCCACCCAGCAGCGATATGTTCTGATTTTAAACCAGTACTCATCATAACTAAATGGGCTTACAGTCTGTCCAAAGAATCGCTCAAAACAAATCTCGTTGTCACAAACGAGACTTGACTCAAGGATCTTTAGCTTGCGCCGCAACCAAGTCATGCTGCTGGAGGCCTACTGTCTCGGTACTACGGCTTAAAAGCAAGACGCTCTACCATTTATACAATCACAGAGGTGGTTAGCTGCGTCCAAAACGTGGAGGTACATAGCTGTACCATATGACCGATAATTTCTTTGTTGACACTTGATGTTCGAAGTACTTCAACTTCACCAGATGGGTGAAAATTTAGGATACGTTGAAAACCCCCTTTTCAATTTCCAGAATATCTTATGCAGCTTTTCAGAGACTACATGGAGGATCGAAGCCTACTTTATGATACGACGTAGGGCCAACGAAGAATGGAAGTTACATCGAGTGTTGCTGAAGGATCCATCCTTGGTCCAGATCTGTGGAAAATATTGTACGATGGACTACTGAGACAGGAGCTGCCTGATGAGTTGCGTTTGATCAGCTATGAAGATAATGGTTCTTCACTAGTTACTAGACTCACTATCGAACATGTGCAACCGCGGCTGGGCATGCTTATGTTCATGACTGGATGCCTGTTCGTGGGCTCGGTCTAGCACTGGAGAAAACCTAAGTGGTTATCGTGAAAAAGAAGAGAGTCCCCCGAGTAAGGATGGTCAGTATTTCGGAAGTATTGGTCAAATCAAAACTATCAGTAAAATACCTGGTGTCACTGATCGACGTAAAGATAAGTTTCTCTGAATAAAGCAAAGCAACGACTAATAATGTTGCTTGAGGCATATTGGCTCTGAGTTGACTTGTGGCCAACGTAAGGGAACCCAACCCATCAAGAAAGTGACTTTTGATGAAATATGGGGTCTTTGTAAGGAGGAATACCGATAACGCTTGGCACAGACATGGAGATAGGTAGTGCTAGTCATTACAAGCGCGATACCTATCTCCCTTTTTGCTACGGGGCACTGTACTATTGACCTGCGTTGAAACAAAGTGACTAGTGAGACAGTTGCCCGCGAGGAGAGACAGCGTTCACTCAATGATTGACAGCAGTGTTAGGTGAACAAAACGAAGGGAAGATGAACTACATACTTCATCCCTGATCTGAAATCGTGGATTAATCAAATGCATGGTGAGACGGCCTTCTACCTGACCCAGCTCTTGAGTGAGAATGTGCGTTTTCAGTCTCACTGGCACAAGATCGGTATGTCGTAGTCCCCTGACTGTGGTTTTCAAAAGAAGAGGAAGATGATACCTACTAGGTGTATTTTGCATGCAAAAAAATGGAACATTCTCCGCTAAGACGTCTACAAGGATACAGGAGAGCTCTCCCCAGATAGTCTTTTCGGAGAGATGCTAGAATCGGTTGACAAATGGAACCGTGTTGCATATCATGCTTGAAAGTCCTAAAAGATGAAAAAGACTCAGCGGACAGAGACGTTGAACCTGAGGTAATATCTCTTCCTTTTTGACCTCCCGCTATAGGAGGGACCCCCCAACTTGAACGTACCCACGGTGTAGCGAAACGTGACTTAGCCTGAAGTAATGCGTCAGACGGTTACAGGCTATGTTCTCAGATTGCCAGGGGGGTATTCGGTGGGTAGTCCAGATATATTGTGCACCTAGAGGCTCTACATTCAGGGCGTAAATAGGTTCCATCTTTTAACCACAAAAAAAGTTCAAGAAGGAGAGCCTGTTGGGGAGCACATTTATCTTAGCATGTTCAACAAACAACTCAAACTTCATATCAATATCCTCCACAAAGATATGCATGTGAAATGCCATGAATTTTCAAATATGCTTGAAAATTCTGAAAATGAAGAAGATACAAGTATGCTTAAACTGGATTACGAACTGCACCTACTCCAGGTAGAAGTCGCATGTGCTTCAATAAATAAAGACACAGATATTGGATACCTAGAAATAACAGTTCTTATCGTACACATTCTTAAGAATTGGAAAAGTTCACGTGGTTTCTAAAAAACTGGTACCTGCTTGGTCAGGCATATTCACATCAGAACTTCAATGGCAGAACATGTTATTTTATACAGTGACATATGTACGGAGCAGAAAAGAAATCGGAATGTCACCCTGACATTGCTGGAATCCGTGCCAATTGAAGGAAATCATTTAGTTCTTACCTAACGATAGTAGGAGACAACAGGTATTGAGTCCAAATGACTGGTAAATTGTGATTGTGAGTTGTAGCTTGATGTTGCTGACCTTTTGTCAGTAGAAAACTTATTGAAACGTATTGCTCAAAGAAAGACTGAAACCAAAAAGCGCTCTATAGGTACCGTTACTTTAAATTCCCTTATTTTTTAAAGAAATTCTTGCATTGAAAAATTTCATATTCCGAACTAAACTTCAAGCCGAATCCTAAAAGAAGCAGACCATTTAACTTTGCAAACATAACTCTTGAAAAACCTTATACGAGATTAAGAAATGGAAAATAAGAGAAGCAAAAAGACATGAAAGATCTTTTGCTTTTCACCTCACCCACCCGTCAACCCAATTATGAGAGTCTTTTCACGTATGATGATGCTCATGGTACTGGGCCACTCGATACAGATAATTATCCAGGCGGTGATGTATAAAATTGCGAAGAGTAAGAAGCTTTGATATAAAATTTATAAAGCCTCAATAATTTGGAAAGGTGTTTCATTGTCATAAAGATCCTATATCTGCTTATAACTCAGGTGATGTAACTCCATTTAAGTCCTCCGAAATTTAGAAAAAGATAAAAAGTACATTTAAAAATGGGAGAAAAAATTCAAATGGATCTTAATATCTACATTTTAAGAACAAAACACCAAAATACGTTAATTTTTCTTCTTTTCAGCACTACAGCCCCTCTCCAACTGTCTTGGTCCATTGACCGCTTCCTCCAATCTTGAAATCCAAGCAACGATGAATTGTCTTTGCCGACCGAGTCAGACCAGCGTTTATTCGGTTTCTCCACTGGTCTCCGGCCTTCAGTTCTCCCAAGGAATACCTTTTTGGGTATCCGTTGTTGGTCTATAAAATTCATGTGCCCAGCCCATTACAGCTTCCGCAGTCTTACAATCGTTGAAACCTCCGGGTCATCAAAAATTGCATACAGCTCATGGTTGTATCGAATTCACCCGTCTAGCTTCGCTCCGATTATTCACCTCAGGACCCGTCGCTCAAAGATGTTCAATATATTTGCAAATGCTTGGGTTCGGGTCCATGTTTCACACTTATAGCCTAACACAGGTCTTATCACCGATTTGTATATTTGGAGTTTTGTTTTCCTGTGTATGCAGCTGGTCTTCAAGAGTGTCAAAATTGAATAAAATATTTTATTTGCGAGCTGTATTCTTTGGCGTATTTCGTCTCTTTCATTGCCCGTTTTCGTTATTTTCGCGCCTTAATACTCAAATTTGCTAAAATTTTCAATACTGCATTCGCCAAGCGTGATGTTTTGTGTATTTGAGGTAATTTTCCTCAACTGCGTTATGAGCTTTGTTTTATTATCATTGATTTGTAGCCCTACAGGTCTTGCTTCGCTGTGGAGCTTAAGGAAGAAGTCTTTGGCAGTTGTTAACGACCGTGACAAAATGTTGATGTCATCCGCATAGACTACTACCTGGCTCGACTTGTATGGTAATGTACCTCGCGTATCGACAGGTAGCTTTCTTATGACGTACTCCAGAGCCAAATTGAATAGCGATGGGGCCAGCCCATCTCCCTGCTTTAGTCAGAAATTTGTGTCAAAGGCATTGGTGAGTTGGTTATTGATGCCCACTTAGGATGTCATCAACGTCATTTTCAGTTTGGTAAGACGGACTGATTTGGCTGGGATGCCAAAGCAAAGCATTATTTGGTACAGTACGCAACGATCAATACTGTCGTATGCTTCCTTAAAGTCAACGAAAATTTGGTGAACGTTTATGTTGAACTCCCAGCATTTTTCAAGTACATGCTTGACTGTAAACAATCGGTCTATCGTCGATCTGCCTGCTCTAAAACGACCTTGATACTCCCCAATAATACTGTTGGTGAATGATCCGATTTTATTTTCTAAGATTTTAAAAAGTATTTTGTACGCCGTACAAAGTAGTAATATGTCTCTATAATTTTCGCACTGTAGCTTGTCACCTTTTTGTGGATAGGGAATATAATTGATTGGCTCCACTCTTTTGGCATATGTTCTTGTTGCCAAATGTACTGGATGACTTTGTGAATAGCTTGATGAACACTACTGCCACCATATTTGATGAGCTCTACTGGAATCTCATCCCTTCCCGGCGCTTTATTATTCTTTTCAGCTTTGATGATGGAAAAAACTTCATCCAGAGTTGATGGGGCCAATGGAACACCTATAAGCTCCGATGCTCTAGAGCTGTGCGGAGGATTATGGAGGTTCTTGAACTATGATGCCCATCTTTCCTTAATGTTCGTTTCATCAGTGATAATTTTGCCGATGTCATAACGACAGAGCGTGATTTTGGGCTGGTATTCACGTTTCGGGCTTTTCACTACTTTGTATGCTTGTCTTGTGTTGTTGCTCGCTAAACTTACATCTTTTCTTCTCAATTGGTCGTCATAGTATTTTCTTTTCTTAATTCTAATGTTCTTATTTGCTACTCTTCTGAGATGTTCATAGTATTCTCTCTTTGTCGTGGTTTTCCTACCTATGTATTCTTTGTACGCCTGATTCTTTTTAAGTAACGCATTCTGGCACTCATCATCGAACCAATCATTCCTCTTGTGCCGGGCTTGATGTCCGATCGCCGGTTCTGTCACGGTCCTAATAGCCGCTTTCACTTCCATCCAGAGCTAGTTGCTCGTCATTAACGATGCGTCTGATGAGATGGGAGCCAGCTAGTTGTCGAGGGTCTCCGTGGAATTAAATTAAATTTTCTTATTAAACATACAGTCAAACCTTCAGTATCTTGATATGGTATTCATGTGAGTTACACCACTTGGGGTTCCATGGGCTCATATGGAGATGAACCGTTAAAAACTTTTTTTTTTCACTAGAGATGGCTGAAATATGAATCATATGAAAACTATTGACAAGCGATTTCAAGGTCGATTAACGCGAGAGCAGTAAGGGTGTTAAGGGAGCTAAAATATATTAAAAATTTTGTTCCCCTTCAAATTGGATATTTTTGAGCGAAGCACTATGAAACTACACACATTGATGTTTACGAGCACAAGGGCAATAAATATGGCTTATGCTTAAATTGGTCGACTTTGTTAGTTATACTATGATTTCTGAATTTTAATTTTTCGTAAAATGTTAAGGGGTCCCGTAAATTTACCAAAAACTCATATTCGGTTGCTTTCACAATAGTTATGTACTATGTAAAATTCATAGAAATTATGTTTTAAACAACAAAGTTACAGCTAATTGTAAATTTGACAATGACAGCAACAACAATGTATGCTACTAGGGAAATAATCATTTCTACAGAGTTTCAGGAAAGTGTTCAGAATGGCTTGTAATATTGATAAGATATATTCTTGCGACCGCTCTTATAACAAAATCAGTAAACCTCACAGAAAATGGTAGCAAATTTAAATACACGACAATAATATAGTTTATTGCTGCTCAGATTTCTAAATCGGAGGACGCGGTCACTGTGCTAAAGCAGTACATATAATAACTAAACGGGCATGTAGTTCCCCTGAAGAATCACTCAAAACAAATCTCATTGTCACAAACGGAGCTCGAACCAGGGACCTTCGGCTTACGCAGCGAACACTCTAACTACAACACCACGTGAACTACTTTCTTACTCTCCAACGCAAATGTAATTCTCTGACTTCCTCATACATATTAGCCACCGGATCGGGGACTTTCCTGGTTTGTTTCACAATTTTTATATGTATATTCTATAGATATTAAGAGAATAAGCTCATTTTTTCCTTTCTATAAACGTATAAATGTTAGTATCAGCGTTGATTTATATTCAAGCCATTAAGAGTTTTAAATTTAAAATATTAAGCAAGCCATTTTCGAAGCCATTACTGCTACAAATATTCTAAGCATTAATACCTATGCCTTTGAAAATACCAAAATAACATAAGAATTCTATTCTGAACCAATCAAACCGTCACAAAATTTCTGGCATTTAAGTTCTCGTACGAGTATATCTTATCAGTGGTTCCGCCTGTGCTACGCTACCATTACATTTTTAAGCCATTCTCTTCCAAGTTAAACCAATCCAAAACGCTATAAAGATAAGAATTCCCATTATCTAGTATAGCCATTAAAACAGCAACTTCACACAATGGACGGTGAGTGGGCGTATTCCACGATCATAAAGTACCTGTTGAGTAATTAGCCATATAACACCCACTGAAGATAAAGTTACTTCCGCAAAGGCGGTTTCTATATTTCTAGCCTCTGGAAAAACTATTTGTGTGCCCATGAACGCTTGGACTCGAGCTGCACCTGTGAAGATTGTTTGATTTTCATTTAGAAAAACTTACCTTTCTTTGACGGTCTTATTGGTACTTTTCATCTTATGGAAGCAAATGTTGTTACTCTTGAGCTTCTAGCTAACACCTAGGAAGTGAAACTTTATGGCGGCGCTACGATTAGATAACTGCTGCAGGTGACCTTGTTTGGGCAATGCTTTGTTTATTTGATATTTGGTTGATTCAAGATAAGTAGACGAATAATTATTAATTGTTGACAGGGGGAAATTATGAAATTTTCAACAGAAAATTTAATCAAGCCACCAATTGGTAACATGTCTGTAAGTTATTATACTTGTATATGTAGAATAGTGGCACTACAAAGTGTATTTGCGTGTCCATATGAAACTCCATCGAAAGAACTGATTTCTTCAGAAAATGCCTTTCGCTGCTTTCACAAGCCACGATTTTGATTAGTAGTATTTTTTAACGAATTCAAATTATGATCAGTCACTAATTCTAAGCTTCATACTTGGGGCCTTTTGAATTGCTGAAAAATACCTTAGAATTTGTTGTTTTCACTATTTTACTTTCAGAGTGAATATCCATCGGATCTGCAAATCACATATTGTCATCTCTATGTGATCCGTATCATAGAGAAATTTCCAAAAATTTTGTTGACCGGTCCACCATTGTCAATGGGAAATTAAGATGGAAAAAAGCTTTGGCTTAATCTAATTTGAAAATTTAATGATTATATATTTATACATTATTGTATTCAAATAACTTTCTGCAATTTTAGTGATTTTAAAAATAGCATTCATTGATAAATATGAAGCAAAATTTTTTTAAAAGACTCTAGACAAAACTTTTCTTTGCTTTTGATGCATATCGAATCGAATAGTACTATGGTAATTCACTGTCTATGCTGTCCATGTCGCTAACATATACAAGTGATTTTTCAGTGTTTCATCTGAATATATGGTAGATCACAGGAATCCCATATCCGTCAACGATGAGACATTTGGTATCTGGGAAAATTACATTACATTGATCAAAGTATAAAGCATTCAAATATTATGGACAATTTAACCAACAACACTAAACTGAAGACATTGTCTCCTTACCTGGTGCACAATACAATTCTCCACCAAGGGAATCTCAGCAATATCATCGATTCATTCTTTGATACATGCCCATTGAAATCGGTTTCCGCATTCCTAATTAGAGGAAATTTAGTGGACTGGATACTAGACTATCTGAGAGGCTAGCGCTTTCGTGTAAAAGTAAAGGCCCAGTGCAGCAATCTATTTGAAGTGAAGTCTGCGGTTCCTCAGAGATTTAAGCTTTGCTTCTTCTTCTTAGCACTACAGCCCCTTTCGGGCTTTCTGTTACACCCCCTTTTTATTCCACGGGAGCCGCTATGGCCCTCAGGGAAATTAGGGTGCTCCAGCGGGGCTTACGCACCCGGTTTAGCTCGTCCGGAGATGGGCGTGGGACGCCACTCGCTTGTCCCTCAAGGCCCCAATAAGCCGCCAAGCGAGAATGCGGCTTGCCGGAATCACCACACCACCCCCGAATTCTTTTATGTAACACCGATTTCACTTTTTTATTAATATTACACTTCAACTTGCCACTCAAGCCGCACCCGTCACAATCTGTAATACAGAAAATGTTTACCTTTCTTCTTTACTTTTCCCCCAAAAACGTGAATTTCATCAATCAAATACGGTTGAATAAAATTTCAAATCATATAATAAAATTCCAAATCAAATACGAATAAAAATCTGATTTACGTGAATTAAAAGGAACTTACTTCTAAATCGTACCTACAAGGGGCCCCTTCACTATCTGCATCCGTTGGTGCACTTTTACTTTGCTTCGACGTCCGGGCTCAACTTGTCGCTTCTCGTCACTTACCACTTGCTGCTTGGTATTTGCCTCGCGCTTACCACTTCGCCACTTGATTCTTTTTATCTCCTCACGATGCTGCTTCTCAACACATCTGCTTCGCCACTTAATTGCTGTTTATCCCTCACGCTGCCGCTTCTCAACACACCTGCTTCGTCACACCCGAGAAGAAAGAAAAAAGGAAGTGCGTCATTCTTCGTGTGCTTTTATAATCTCCTCCTAACGGACAATGTCCCGCTCTTCGGCCGAATACCATTGTCTCCGGTCATCCACCTCTTCAGCGTGGTAGTTTCTCTCTGCCGCCACTTGGTTTCCGCTCCGCTCTGGTGGTGATCACTGCAATTGCGGCTGAATTGGCTGAACATAATTCACTGACAGTTTGGCATGTCACAATGGTTTCTCAGTTTTCTGCCATTTTCCCGGGGAAGTGCTTGTGTTCCGAGCTGAGAGCTATAGCTTCAGGTGAGTATGTTTATATTTAAGGTGCTGTGCAATATTTTTATCTCCTTTTTGCAACGTCGGTGCTCGACGGTTTGGGAATTCATTCAGGTGGATTTTGTGAGTTTATCTACTTAAATTAGAAAAACAGGATTGAAAATGATTAATGTCGCTCCCACAATTGATGATTTGTCTGGACTAATTAAAGATGTTTCGCCTAGGTATAAAGAAACAGTCTCGGTTATGGCAATGAAAATAATGGCTCATCCCGCGTATGGGAAACCGTATGAAAGGTCGACAGCAGACTTTGAACTCGGAGCACCACTAGAACGTGGAAAAATTTGGGTCGTGTTAACATTGCGCGCGAAGTTAACACTCGCTTCATGGTTGCGATGAGAATTATGTTCAAGTTGGAACTCAGCAAAGAACGAGTAGAGCGGCAGCTTCTCCGTGAAATTGAAATTCAATCCCGATTAAAGCATCCAAATATTCTGCGCTTGTATACATGGTTCCATGATGAAAAGAGAATCTATCTAGCTCTTGAACTAGCTACTCAGGATGAATTATATAAACATCTGAGGAATGCTCCTATGCATCGTTTCAGTGAACATCGGGCCGCCAAATACACATATCAAGTGGCAGATGCTTTCAACTATTGTCACATGAACAATGTTATCCATCGTGATTTAAAGCCAGAGAACATTTTATTGACTTCTGATGATAATGTTAAATTGGCAGATTTTCACTTGTTTGTAGTGACGCATTTCGTACTGTTTTTGGTATAAATTTACGAAGCTTACTCGGCGAATTTGTCAATTCGGTCAATTCACCATCAGTTAAACGTTCTGATTTGATAGTGTTATTCCTTTCGCGTTCGTTCTGGAAATGAACAGTCGGTATGCCCAAAGTGGCTTTGACCACAGTTGATTTGCCATGCGCTACATGGCCGATAGTGCCAATATTGATGGTTGCCTGCCGGGAAATTACCTCGGTGAAAATGGCGTCGACTTTGTGCTATCCAGTTGTGTTAGACCCTGCTTTTGCAGATTCGAATTACCGATAGTCTGCCCTTTGCCCGATGACAATTCCGTTTGTTTAAAATTACAAATATTCGTACTTAATCTACTGAGACCAGCGTTTCCTCGGTTTCCCCACTGGCCGCCGGCATTCAGTTCTCCAGACGAATACCTTTTTGGGTATCCGTTGTTCATCCATACGATTCATGTGTCCAGCCCATTGCAGCTTCCGCAGTCTTACAATCCTGAGACCTCCGGTTCGTCAAAAATTTCATACAGCTCATGGTTGTATCGAATTCGCCATTGGTCCCCGTCTAGCTTCGCTCCGATTGTTCGCCTCAGGACCCGTTGCTCAAAGACGTTCAATATATTTGCAGCTGGTCTTCAGGATTGTCAATACTCGAAAAAATATATTTTATTTGCGAGCTGTTTTCTTCGGGGTATTTCGTCTCTTTCATTGCCCGTTTTCGTCATTTTGGTGCCTAAATACTCAAATTTGTCAACATTCTTGATACTGTATTCGCCAAGTGTGATATTTTGTGTACTTGAGGTATTTTTCCTCGACTGCGTCATGAGCTTTGGTTTTATTTTTGTTGATTTGTAGCCCTACTAGTTTTGCTTCGCTGTCGAGTTTCAGGAAGAGTTCTTTGGTAGTTGTTAGTGACCGTGACAGAATATTGATGTCGTCCTCATAGGCCACTACTTGACTTGACTTGTATAGCAACGTACCTCGCGTATCGACAGGTAGCTTCCGTATGACGTACTCCAGAGTCAAATTGAATAGAAATGGGGCCAGCCCATCTCCCTGCTTTAGTCCGATATTTGTGTCAAAGGCATCGGTGAGTTGGTTATTGATGCGGACTTGGGAGTTCGTCGACGTCATTGTCATTTTGGTAAGACGGACTGATTTGGCTGGGATGCTAAAACCAAGCATTATTTGGTACAATACGTTACGATCAATACTTTCGTATGGTTGCTTGAAGTCAACGAAAATTTGGTGTACGTCTATGTTGAACCCCCAGCATTTTTCGAGTACCTGCTTGACTGTGAACAATTGGTCTGTTTTTAATCTACCTGCCCTAAAACCACCTTGATACTCCCCAATAATACTGTTGGCGTATGATCCGATTTTATTTTCTAAGATTTTAGAAAATATTTTATGCGCCGTACAAAGTAGTGATATGCCTCTATAATTTTCGCACTGTAGCTTGTCACCTTTTTCGTGGATAGGGAATATAATTGATTGGCTCCACTCGTCTTAGGATCAGGAAAATGCTGGATTTTTGAGCAAGCCCTAGTCAAGACGAAATAAGAACTTCGATGATCTGCATCCTACAGCTGAACCTACATCGCATTTCAACCGCCCAAAATCTGCTTGAGCAGTTTGCGAGGGACATGAAAGCCGGCCTTTTGCTGTTGAATGAGCAGCACCATGATAAAAGTTCTGCATCATGGTATCCTAATGAAACTGGTACTACTGCCATCTGGGTTTGGAACAGTGATTTCCAAGCGGAAATTCAGGGACCACCTTCTTTAGAGTGTACCCAATGCTGAACGAACCGATATCATCTTTCCAAGCCAAGCTTAATGCTCTGGAGGGCACTGTCTCTAACACAGAGGGCAACGTTTTCGTTGGGGGAGACTTCAACGCTAAAGCAATTGAATGCGGCATGCCTCAAACAGATTCACGGGGAAAAAGAATCCTGGAAATGGTGGCCAGGACGGCGCTCGTCTTACTAAACACCGGAAATACATAGACTTTCCGCCGCATTGGCTGTCAGGGAACCATACCGGGCGTAACATTCGCTTCAGAGTCCTTAGTATGGAAAATACATAATTGGAAAGTATTAGAGGACTACTGAGCCAGTAATCATCAGTGCGTTCTGCTTGAGATCAGTGATGCTTTCTCCCGGCATCTATGCTCTTGGCTTTCTACAACTGGATGGAACTTCGGAAGGATGGACGTGGAGAGGTTCATCGAGATGGTCACAGCAAGTGAACTGCTGCAGGAAGTTTGGGGGGGTACAAAAGAATTGGCAGCTGAAGACGTGGTGAACTCAACTATGAGCATCATTACGACTGCTTGCTGCGCTTCTATGCCCCATCAAAAACTCCGGCTTAGCAAGCCGGACTGGTGGTCAACTAAAATCGCTGAAAAGCGAAGCGAGTGTCACAAGCTCGACATGAGGCTCAACGTGACGAGGCGTGGAATCGGGTGGCAGCATATAAGTCGGCCAGGAAATGCCTTCGCAAATCGATTAACAATGGTGTTCCAGCTGAGGTGTTGCGGCTTGTCTATCACCATTGTCCTGACTTTCTGCTCAGCATATTCAACACTTGCCTACGGGAGGAGGTTTTCCGGGTACGATGGAAGGTGGGGAGACCCGTGCTGATCAGCAAAGGAAAAGGAGATCCCAAATTGCCATCTGCGTACCACCCGTTATGCATGCTAGACACTTCTGGGAAAGTGCTAGAGAAACTCATCTAGGGAAGACTCATTGACGCGATTCGTGCTGCTGGGGACCTATCTCTTCGGCAGTACGGCTTTAGAGCAGGACGGTCTACTATTGATGCGATTGCAGAGGTGGTGAGCGCGGTCCAAAAGGCAGAGGCATGTAGTCGCACCAAGCGACGGATCGTCCTGTTGGTGACACTCGACGTCAGGAACGCGTTCAACTCCGCTAGATGGTTGGATATTCTGGATACGCTCGAAAACCCTTTTCAAGTTCCAGAATATCTAACGCAGCTTTTGTGGAGCTACCTAAAGGACCGAAGTCTGCTCTATGACACGACACAGGCCCAACGATGGATGGCTGCTACATCGGGTGTAGCCCAGAGATCTATCCTTGGCGCGGACCTATGGAACGTGTCTTACGACGGTCTACTGAGACTGAAGGTGCCAAATGAGTCACGCTTGATTGGCTATGCGGATGATGTTGCGGCTCTGGTTGCTGGTGGGTCCAGCAAACAACTGCGACTTCAGCTAGGTATGCTAATGCGCCGAGTGAGGGACTGGATTACTGCTCGAGCGGTCAGTTTAGCACTGGAGAAAACTGAAGTGGTCATCTTGACAAAAAAGAAATCCCTAGAGTAAGGACGGTCAGTATTGGAGACATACAAATCAAATTGAAGCAAGCGGTGAAGTGCCTGGTGCTACCGATCGACTCGAAGATGAGTTTTTCTGAGCAAATCATTGCAACGGCTGAGAAGGCTGCTTCAGGAGTATTAGCGCTGAGTCGACTTATGGCCAATGTAGGGGGACCCAGCTCATCAAGAAAACGCCTCTTGATGAGTGCTGTAGGGTCAGTGCTAATGTACGGAGCAGAGGTATAGGGTGACGCTCTCAGTAAGGAGGTTTCACGAAAACGCCTGGCACAGGTACAGAGAAGAGGAGCCATGCGGATTGCATCTTCGTATCCGACAGTCTCTGATTCGGTGGTGAAAGTCATTGCAGGCGTGATACCTGTCGCCCTCTTTGCTAGAGAGTGCCACTCTATTTATCTGCGTCGAAACGAGAATGCGAGGGAGATGGTTGTCCGCGAGGAGAGACAGCGCTCACTCAAGAATTGGCAGCAGTCATGGGTGAATTGCACGAAGGGAAGATCGACTACGTGCCTCATCACTGATGTGAGACAGTGGCGAAATCGAAGGCATGGTAAGGCAATACTTCAATCTGACCCAGCTTTTGAGCGAGCATATGTGTTTTCAATCTTACCTGCACAAGACTGGTAAGTCACGGTCCCCCGATTGTCAGTTTTGCCCATTAGAGGAAGACGATGTCTGCCACACATTTTTTCGTGCATAAAATGGGACAAACTGCGAAGAGTCTTCTACAGGGAGACGGGAGAGCTCACCTCGGAAAATATAGACGCGGTGATGCTCGAATCGGTTGACAAATGGAACCAGGTGGCGCATTATGTTCGGTAAGTGCTAAAAGATAAAAGGGACTCACAGCAGCCGGGGGCATTGGAGCTGGGGGATCGCTTGTCTGGCACTTCATCTTTCCCACTCTCCTCTCGCTAGGAAAGGGATCCCCCAGATTGAAGGCGCCTCAGGGCGTAACAAAACGAGACCCGAAGTAATGTGTCAAACGGTTCCAGGCTGGGTTCTCAGGTTGACAGGGGAGATGTTTAGTGGATAGTCCAGTTGCCACATTGTGAGCATGGGAGTCCGACACTCTTTGCGTAAATGGGCATTCACCTCCCTACCCCGAAGAAAGCAGTGCATTATTTGGTACAGTACGTTACGATCAGTACTGTCGTCTGGTTGCTTAAAGTCAATGAAAATTTAGTGTACATCTATATTGAACTCCCAGCATTTTTCAAGTACTTGGTAGACTGTGAACAATTGGTCTATTGTCGATCTACCTGCCCTAAAACCACTTTGATAGTCCTCAACAATACTGTTGGCATATGATCCGATTTTGTTTCCTAAGATTTTAGAAAATATGTTGTACACCGTACAAAGTAGTGATATGCCTCTTTAATTTTCGCACTGTAGCTTGTCACCTTTCTTTGTGGAAAGGGAATATAATTGGTTGGCCCCACTCTTTCAGCATATGTTCTTGTTGCCAAATGTACTGGATGACTATCCGTGAGTTTACCGTTTATCTTGACCTGGAACTCGGTGTTTAGCGTGCGGACTAGTATTGTTTGGGCACCAAAGTCAAGCATTATTTTGTACAGCGCATTTCTACCGACACTCTCATATGCTTGTTTGAAGTCTACAAAAAGTTGGTGCGTATCTATGCTATATTCCCAGCACTTTTCAAGCACTTGCTTTATTTCGAATATTTGATCTATTGTAGGCTGTCCACTTTGAAAGTCTCCCTGATACTCTCCCATAATATTTTCATAGTACGGCTTTAATTATCTTTCCATGATTTTGGAGAGCACTTTATAAGACGTGCACAGTAGAGCATTGCCTTTATAATTTCTACACCTTAATTTGTCTCTTTTTTTGTGTACAGGGCATAATATACCTTTCCGCAAGTCCCGTGATAACTGGTCCTCTAACCATATTCGGTATATGAGTCGATGTAGAAGGTTATTTAGATGAGGACCCCCGCTCTGGAGCAGTTCTGCTGGTATTCCATCTATTCCAGGAGCTTTTTTTCAAGGTCCCGTACTGCTGCTTGTACTTCGTCTGTGGTTGGTGGCGAGACTGTGACCTCTTGCCCTGCTTCTTGAATGTTTACAGCTTCTGTAGTTGTTGGGGATGCTATGACTAGCTTCTGGAAACATAGCAGCCATCTGTTTTGAATATCGACTGGGTCACCTATGATTGCTCTTTGTGCACTTTCGCAAAGCCTTGTTTGCGGATGAAAGCCGTCTTTTAGTTGTTTGATAGAGGAAATCGCCGATCTGACTTTATGTAGGGTCATATTTTCGTTTATCTTTTAGATCTTAATTGTCAGTCGTTTCTTTCTTCAGCACCTTTTTTAGGTCTTTATCAAAAAATGTTAACAAAAACATACTATATAGTTTTGCGACTTATATATCCGTCCGTCTAGCCGTGCGTCATAGCAAGTTTTCTCAGAAACTATAGATGCTAGAAAGCTCGAACTTTGTGAAAAAGTCAGTCTCTCAAAATTTTAAGCCTTACCAACGATTTCAAAGTTTTTTAAGGGGTCCCCCACTATAACGAAGCAGCCCATAAAATTGATTAGAACTTTCAGAACCTGAATTTAAAAATTTTTTTTTTGTTGATCAGGGCGTCCAGGGGTAGGCAAAATGTACCTAGATTATGTGTGAATTTCGATTTTGGACGTATTCGATGGTGTACTTATGAAGATTTACGTTCGTGATTTTTTCAGATTTTTCGGATGAAAGGTTTCCAATCGCGAAGGAGGGGTACGCAAAAGTTTCGTACATTTCCCCTTCCCCTGCGCCCTTCGGTACTGATAAGGTAATTTTTAGACTTATTTTGAAAAGATCTCATTGAGGCCTTTCCATTGAAACCCTACTCGACCACCAATGGCGGAAATTTTTTCTGAAATGTCACCTTCCTATCAGAAAAATTTTTAACCCCTAAAACTTTCAAGGATTCACCACTTCTGACCTTTCCACAAAGTTTCATAGCTGTATCTTTATAGTTTCGGAGAAAAATTGCTGTGACATGCAGACGGACACAGGTCGTGATTCCAATGGGGTTTTGTATTTTAGTACAAAACCTCTTAAAATAAGTGCGCAAAACTTATGATCTACTCTTCTATGGAAGTCGGTTAAAAAGTAAATTTAACCCATTCAAAGCTAACAGATCTTTACTTGATGAAAAACACGTTGGTAATAAGGATCCTTAGAATTAATTCATTCGGTACAAGTAAAAAGTTTTACATATACTTTCTGTTCTCATTATATCAGCAATTGCATTATGTAATTAAAATAATGCTTCATTTTCATTTCATAAATTAACGCGTTATGACTTATAACTTCCTGATATTTTTTACGCTTGAAGATTGATCATATATAAAATTATGCAACCCCTTGTCATAACAATCTCTCGCTTAAATTTATGATACCATGATATACCTTAAAAAATAACCAGGTGTAGTAGCTTCAAAGTAAACAGTATCAAATGATAATCGGTAACTGATATCCATGTGTCCGATTTTTATCCATCGGTTTTATATACCACACTTGCACCTTGTGAGTAAACAACTTCACGCCGGCCACTTGTAACGCAATACTGAAAATCAATCAACTAGAAAATCGAAGCACCATTGTTCCTTAATTTTCCAAGCACACAAATACCAAATATCCTGCAAAGAAAATCAGAGAAAAGAAGAAAGTATCAGTAACTCGAAAAATCACGTCGCGATGTAAATTGATACTCATCGATACCGCAAGGACTAATTAGGGATAAATCGACTATGGGAAAATCCTGAAGCGTTTTCCCCAAGGAATTCTTTCAATCGTTTTGCGGTCCAAACATACACACATTTCTAATTTTCTAGACTAGTTTGTCGATATCTTATCCGTTTTGCTTTAGGAAATCCTTACGAGTGGTCGCGCTTATGTCATGAATCAGTCATGCCTGGGAAAATTTTCAATTTTCTCAAGACCCGCGATTTGGTAGCGATTTTAGATGCTCATACACAGGAAAATAAGACTTCCGGGCATGCGCAGGTGTTTAACTTGGTTGTGGAGTATAAATGTTGTAAGGCTTTACCCACGTCGCGAGGACATTGGTGGTTGGCGGTGTAAACCTCTTGACATTACACGAAATGCGATGGGAAGTAGACGGAAATGAGTTCAGGGTGTCGGTTAAGTATCACTTTGTGATATGTGAGTGCAGTTTTTGTGGAAGCCTTGAAATGATCAAACATGAATCTTGCGGTTAGGTGCAACATGACTGGAACGAGCTGGACACACTCTGAGATAATTTGTGGTCGGAAGTATTGGAAGGGCTGGTCAGAGTAAAGAATAGGTATTTCAATGAAAACGCATTTTTGGATTATTGTTTTCATTGAAAGTATAAGGTATCGTAAATAATTTATTGGTCAAAATCGCGTTAATACATCAAGTTACAATAGGTAAACATTTACTCATAAGTTTGGCACTGACAAATGATTCTATTAATTAGGCGATATTTTCCGAATCCAGTTCGTTGACTCTGAAGCAATTAAATGTTGGAAACCACCGTAATTTAGCAACTATTCAATACTGAATCCAACCCATCCGCGCACCAAATGAAGATACATTGCCAATCACCTGGTTTATTGATGAACCTTCCGTCTGACATGCTCAACGAGAACTTAATTTAAAGATATTTAACCATGTCTTCAACTACTGTCTAATGTGTCTAATGGTTAGCGATCAGTGTTAGATCTGTTCCCATCATTGTGCACATATGATCTTTGGTATTACACGCTGAGCATAATTACCCATCAGTGGATCACGTATACTCGTACGTTAATACCTGTTGGAAGAAATTCAAGCTAATCTCTGTTTGTGGTTTGCTGGCGTATTAAAGACGCTAATGAAGTGAACAAAACACCATCTTAACTCCTCACGTTAGCAAGTCAAAATGCGCCACAATCAGATTCGGGGATCAGCCTGAAGATGAAAATGCTGCCATTATTAACTGCAGATAACTCGGCACTCACCGTCGCACCATTCATCAATCATTTTGTCGATGGATATGAATTTCAATGGGCATTCAGTTCACAAGTTCAGTTCACAAAGTCGAGGAAATTTTGTCTGCTTTGACCTTTTTGCCATGTTTCGTGGATGTGTCAGACTGCACAGCTACTACTACTGAGGTAACCATAACTATGACTAAAGGCTACAAAAGAGGAGGCAGGTCACATGAAAACATTTTTTATCAAACCTTTTTTATACACATTTGTTCATTAGAGTCATCCGTAAAAATTTCCTTTCGTTTGTGTTATTGGATTTTATAAAAACCCACAAACAACTCTATTGAATTCTTGCAAAAGATCATTAATAAAAATGTAATTAAGTCGAGACATCAGAATGATAGGTAGTCATACCATTGCTGAATTGAATTGTAATAATGTGTTTCAATATTTTGGTAATTTCATCATAATGGAGGGAGCATGCAGTATCGAGTTGAAATAAATTTTTAAAAAGTAAAATTTACGTTGATATTTAATTCACTGTTAAAAACAGCAATGGTATCTTATCTGAAAATTTTAAGAGATTCTTTGTATAGCATGGGCTTTGAGGGCAAAAAGCCCCAAATCGCGACGAAAACACATGTTAATCAAATCGTTGAAAATTTTAATCATTGTATACGCGAGATCTATTTAGATTTTTATGATATATTGAATTTTCGAGGTTATATTTGCTGTGATTATCTCCGCAAAGATAGTTATTATCATGTTGTTAAGGAGTTCATTATTTACATACTACTCTATTTTCATGTTTAATTAATTCGTTCAATAATGGCATCAATAATTACAACATACATCTTTCTTTTAGACTGATCATTCCATTCTTTATTTTACGTTTCTTAATATACTATTTTCAGCAAAATTTAATACTTGTATCTAACAATTCCGCTAAAATATTTAGTTTCCAGGAGACGTTTAAGACACAACATTAAGTCAATTGTAGAAACACGTTAAGTTTCGAATACTACATTTTTATTAATCGAGTAACGCATTTTTAAGGGTTTTATAAAATAATTTTACAAAACCATACTTAAATCACAACCTGCCTGTCCGTCCGTCCGTCCGTCCGTGAGACACAGCGTTTTTTCTCGCAAACCGTATAAGCTAGAAAAATCAAATGTTGTATGTAGGTTTAAAGTGGCGCCTTTTCAAATTTCACTTACAAAAAAATATTTGCAAGGTATTCAAGGGTAATTGTTCAGTCTTCTCATGACAAAGCAGCGGCGAGCAACACTATTATAGTTCCAGCCTCATACACATACACACATACATAAAATTTTGCATCATGTACAAGCTACTCTCAGTACTGGCGTCACCCCAGTACATACTTACGACAACAGTAAATCTGTTTTCTATCGGGAGTGATGCTAATACTGCGATTAGTCTTCCCGCTGTTCAAATTTGTCGTTATCATAGTGCGGACATTGGCAATTTACCCTTTTCGTTTGTAGCCTTTTTCTCGGCCTTTGTTCCACTTGCATTATCGATTTAACTTTAAATAAATCCTCGAAACAAATTTCAAAAACGCTTGAAATTTCTACATGGTCCGTCGAGCCGGATAATTATCGCAGTTTTCGTTCTCGGAATTAATAATCTAAAACATTTATCGCTCATCGTTTTTCGCTTGACAATTATCAGTAATCGCATAGTTTTCATTTCCCCTTGTAATTTGCGTGATCATCTTTGAAACCTTTCGTGAAAATTCATCGCGCTATCAGTGAATTCAATAGTGCGAAATGGCCGGTGACGATAATCCAAAACTCGACCCCAAGGTTACCTCAAGTGCAAAGGCAATATCGGAATTGCGTATGCAATGTGGCGTCATCTTGGCCCAGCAAACTCGGATGAAATCCTTTCTTGATGGCAAAGCGGATAATATATCCGTTTCCGAGGCTGAAAGCAAACTCGGTCTACTTGGGACACAGTTCAGAAACTTTTAAACTGTTCAGTGCCAACTCGAGGTTTTAGACGCAGAAGAGCCATCATCTGGGAAACGGGACTTATATGAAGACAGTTATTGCCAACTCAAGGCTAATTTGCTATCAATTATCGAGAAGCTTCGCCCGAGGCAATCAGTCGATGCATCCGCCATTTGGAATTTGACCGCTGCCTCCGAAACCTCATCAACCAGACTTCACTTGCAGAAACTGAATTTGACCAAGTTTTCGGATTTGTACAGTGAGTGGTTAGGTTTTCGTGGGATGTTCGAGAAATTGATCAATACCCACTTATCGTCTTTGGAAAAATTCCAATATCTTCGTTCTGCACTAACTGGTACAGCTGCTTCAGTGATAGAGGGGATTGAGCTTACCGAAGAAAATTATTCTAAGGCAAAGGAGCTTTTAAAAAGGAGATTCGACAACAAGCCATACATTTTCGCTTCACATATCAACGACTTGCTTCAAGTGCAATCCATTCGTCATCTGTCTACTAAAGAAGTGCGTCAGATGACTGATCCTATAAACAAGCATATGCGCTGTTTGCAGATGGATTCTTGTTGCACATTCTCGTATCAAAACTTGATGCTGAGTCCCAGCTCAAATGGCAAGAATTAATTACCAGCTGTTCTCGATCATCCATAGAATCTAGAGCTCAATTTCCAACTTGGGAAAAGTTTACTGATTTCTTGAATCTACGATGCTCAGCGCTAGAATTCGTAGAAGAAATAAAATCCAACAACAGACCTCTTTCAATCGTCAATAAATCCAAGTGGACTAGTTTTATTGCTAGTAACTGTGATACGAGAGCAAAGTGCAATTTTTGTGATTCACGCAGCGGACACACATTATTCGACTGCAATGGGTTAAAGAGCATGCCACCCGACCAAATTCACCAAAGAGCTAAGCAATTGAATTTGTGTTACAATTGCCTTCGAAAGGGGCATTCATTGTAAAGTTGTTTATCGAGTAAGTGTCGTACATGTAACCGCAGCCATCATACTCTACTCCACGGTAACGTAAAGAATTCAGGCATCTCTCAAAGATCTCATCAGTCGACTGAAATTGAAGCTCCAACAACCGTCGAACATTCGTCGCTGATCGGTCAAACGAGATCTAGACATCAATGGTCCCGCCTGGAAGAAGATGCTCAACCCAACAACGTTATTTTGAGTCCTGCTATTATCAGAGTCAAATCACCTGATGGAGCTTCAATCGAATGCCGTGCGATATTGGACAGCGGTTCCCAGTTGCACTTCATGACAGAGAGACTCACCCAGCAACTTCGTTTACGACGAGAAAAAACTGATGTGGCTATTAGTGGAGTTTGTATGACGACATCCCGATGTATTTCGAAAACCGTTGCCTCCGTGCAATCACTACAAAACGATTTCAGTTCATTGCTAGAGTTTTTCATCGTACGAAATTTCGTCGGATTGCAGCCATTGCAAAGGATCAATACATCAGACTGGAATATTCCTAAGAACACTCCACTAGCGAACCTAAATTCGACATACCTCGGAAAGTTGATATTTTGATTGGTGCTGCCTTGTTTTTCAAATTACTTGCTGTTGGACAAATTGATTTAGGTGTTAATCGGCCTATCGTGCAGAAAACTCTTTTCGGCTGGGTGGTTTCAGGGCCATCCAGTACTTCATGCAACTCACTGAGTGTAAACATTAGTGCCGACAGTAACAGTGAACCGTGCGAACAAAATTCAAATAATATCGTCGCTAAGTTTTGGGAGCTAGACCACTGTAATAGTGAAATAAAGAAAAGGTCAGCTGAGGAGATTGCTTGTGAAGAACACTTTCGTGTCAATACAATTCGTGATGCAAACGGTCGGTTGGTTGTGAAATTACCCTTAAGGCAAGATGCGTCAGTGCTTGATGACACATACGAAATCGCTTTAAAACGATTTTATAGCCTTGAAAGAAAACTTGAGAAATGCCGTGAATTACGTGTTAGTTACTACGATTTTATGAATCAATATTTATCGTTGGGACATATGGAGGAAGTCATTGATTCACAGTGTGTGTCACACAAACCTCATTATGTTCTCCCCCATCATTGTGTTGTAAAGAATTATGGCAGCAGCACTAAATTACGCGTAGTCTTTGATGGTTCTGCGAAATCCTCCAGTGTCGTATCCTTAAACGATATTCTAATGGTAGGACCCACAGTTCAAGATGATCTTTTTTCGATCTTACTTCGATTTCCTTTCCATCTTTATGTAATATCAGCTGACATAGAAAAAATGTATCGGCAAGTCATAGTGCATCCCAGTGATAGAGACCTACAACTAATAGTTTTTCGTAATTCAATTCATGATCGTGTGAAGCTCTATCGATTAAAAACAGTTACTTATGGCACTGGGTCTGCTCAATATCACGCAGTAGAATCTATTCGTCAAGCGGCAGAAGATGCTAGGAGTAAGTTTCCAGTAGGAGCATTTATTATCAAGCGAGATGCATATGTCGATAACTTATTGACTGGAAGTGATGACTTGGATGAAGTTACAAAGATCAGAAACCGATATTCTACTATCAGGCGGCTTCCCCCTTAAAAAATGGGCATCAAAGGAACCATCTTTGCTAAAAAAAAATCGATGAAAATGACAAGGAAGTAATGACTCGGCTAGATGACAAGGATTTTATCAAAACCCTTGGCCTAGCCTGGAACCCAACTGCCGATGAATTTCTGATTACATATCACTCGCCAGAAATACGAAGTTCTGTGACCAAAAGAATAGTGCTGTCGGAAACTGCTCGATTCTTCGATCCATTAGGATTACTCAGCCCAGTGATTGTTACCGCCAAACTCTTTCTACAGGAGTTGTGGAAGCTTAATATTGATTGGGACGAAAGCTTACCCATCGAGATACAAACAAGATGGCAGTCTTTTCGCTCGGATATGGCCAAGGTCAACAACTTTAGTATCCCACGACATGTTTGTTTGTCGAATTCCAGCCTTCAAATCCATGGATTCGCTGATGCCAGTCTACGCGCTGATGGAGCTTGTGTATATATTCGAAGTGAAACTCCTGATAAGAAAGTATCGACGAACCTGCTTTGTTTGAAATCCCGTATAGCTCCATTGAAAACTACTACGATACCGCGTCTAGAGCTCTGTGCAGCCCTAATACTTTGCGACCTCATAGAACGTGCTACGAAGATTATTCCCCGTGACCTCACGGATGTTGTGTAATGGAGTGACTCACAAATCGTGTAAGCCTGGCTAAGTGCACCTTCGTAACAATGGTCCACATTTGTAGCCAATCGTGTGTCCAAAATTCAAGCTGTTACATCCGTTACATGGCGCTATGTTCCAACGCAGCATAACCCGGCAGATTTGATCTCGCGAGGCGCTAAATCAGAAAGTCTACAAGGATCCAACTTATGGCTGCATGGTCCAAGCTTTTATTAACTCGTATTCGAGTGTTTGGATACGTTAATCGATATCTCAAATCATTGCGGTTGCGAGCACGTAGTTCAACGAAACCTAGCTTTGCGTTACGAAGCTTTACGGTGTCAGAGTTAGGAGAAGCAGTCACGGTTATCGTTCGTTGCATACAACGAGTATATTTTAATCGTGACCATACTGACCGCCTTAAGGGTGCATCCGTAAATGTGAGAAGTCGAATTTTACCTCTACGTCCTTTCCTTGATGGAAATGGAGTAATTCGAGTCGGTGGACGCATTACGAAATCTGATCCACCCTTTGATGCGTGCCATCAAATGCTTCTTCCGCAAGCGCATTCCTTTACAAACGCATTGTTAACCTTCTTGCATGTTAACAACTCACATGCTGGCTGTCATACCTTGGTCATTATTTTTCGGCAAAGGTTTTGCTTGATCAACGTAAAGTCGGTGGCCAAACGAGTTATTCATCAGTGAACGATATGCTTTCGAGCGAAGCCTCGCTTCTTTCAGCAAATAATGGGAAACCTCCCATCGGATAGGCTGAAAGTATCACATCCCTTTGCGGTTACCTGTGTAGATTTTTGTGGACCGTTTTTCATGCGAGCTTAACTACGAGGAAGATCTCCAATCAAATATGTTTCGCTACCAAGGCTGTACATTTTGAACTCGTTTCAGGTTTATCGACAGCAGCATTCATTATATGCCGTAAACGATTCTTCGCTCGCAGGGGAAAATGCAACAAGCTATACTCGGACAACGCTACTAATTTTATCGGTGCCAATAACCAGTTGCGAGAGTTAAGAAAACTTTTCTCAACTCAATCACATATCGAACAAGTCCAGCAAGCTTGCCTTCTGGAAGCCATTGGATAGTGTTTCATCCCACCGCGCTCCCCCATTTTGGTGGCTTGTGGGAGGCGGCGGTGAAGAAGGCAAAATTTCACCTTACCAGAGCAGTCGCCAATGCATTGCTAACCCACGAACAAATGCTTACGGTTATCTATCAAGCGGAGATGATCGTTAATTCTCGACCCATCACGGAGATGTCATCAGATCCAACTGATTTGGAAGCCCTCACACCCGGACATTTCTTGGTTGGACGACCAATTACAAGCTTACCCGAACCAATCATCACACAACTTAAATTCGATTCCTTGGACAACTTTCGAAAAATATCCTTCATCCAGCAATCCTTTTGGACTCGATGGCGCAACGACTATCTTCACCTATTGCAGTCGCGATCTAAATGGACCTCAGTCAATAGCAATGCCAAGGTTAACCAACTTGTATTGATGAAAGACGAGAATCTTCCACCTATGAAGAATTATCGATGTGACACGCGGCGAAAATGATAAGGTTCGAGTTGCTACAGTACGTACAGCTTCGGGAATCTTCAACCGGGCCATCGTGAAGCTATGTCCATTGCCTTTCGAATAATTGGATGAAAACAGAAGTTTTCATGGTGGGGAAGATGTTCAGTCTTCTCATGACAAAGCAGCGGCGAGCAATACTACTATAGTTCCAGCCTCATACACATACACACATACATATAATTTTGCATCATGTACAAGCTACTCTAAGTACTGGCGTCACCCCAGTACATACTTACGATAACAGTAAATCTGTTTTCCATCGGGAGTGATGCTAATACTGCGATTAGTCTTCCCGCTGTTCAAATTTATCGTTATCATAGTGCGGATATTGGCAATTTACCCTTTTCGATTGTAGCCTTTTTCTCGGCCTTTGTTCCACTTGCATTATCGATTTAACTTTAAATAAATTCTCGAAACAAATTTCAAAAACGCTTGAAATTTCTACAGGTAATTCATCAAAGGCAGCCGATATGGGTATCAAATTAAAGGTCTTGATAAGACATTTTCAAAACAGGTCTTCAACTGATATTTTTGGAGAGGAAACACACAAAAACTGAGTGTCCCCCCCTCGCGGATGGACACCTGTGATCTGAAAAATTTGAAAAACAATTATGAAGATATGCGTTTATGAGCACAACAACAACAAATACCTTAGAAGTCAAAATTCGCTCAACTTTTTCAATAATAGTATAACTTTCGAATTCCATATTTTCCCCAATAAAATCGTATGGTTAAGCTTAAACTCAGCGAAATTTGGCATTTAAGTAGTCTTACAAAAGGTTCCAATATTCAGCAAGTTTAATGAAAACCGAATGATATTCACGAAAGTTATAGCTAGTTAATGATATTCACGGAAGTTATATTATAGTTATAGTTAAACATATAGTTATTACATCAACAATAGCAAACGAGTTTTGATTTGATCTCCTTATAATTTTCAGGTAAGATCAATAATATAAATATTTTCAGGAATTCATGATTAGAGTTATTCTTGTTAGTATGCAACAAAATGGCAGTCATTGAAAATGGAGATGTTGCCATGTTTCTTGGCTGTATTCGTTGCTGATAACTGCATTTCGTAAGGTGAGCACAAAACCCTTCTGATATTAGCGCAGGTCTGTCTGCCCAACTTGTTAAATTCAACATTTACGTACAAAAAACAGTCGACTTCATTAACGCTAACGGATATGAACTGGTAAACAAAGACCTCACCAATAAGTTCCAAGCAGACTTACGTACTGCCATTATACAATCTTCACTAATTATTCCTCCTAATACTAAGCACCACTACATAAACCCAAATCTATCCACACCACCCCTTAAAGCACAATCTAAGCTCCACTAGCCCAACAGTCCTACCCGGTCTGTCGTCAATTACCGCCCAGCTCTTGCATACCAATTAGCACGGTACTTGGCAACGATAATGGCTGATGTCATGCACCTTGTTGACAAATACACATTAAAGACCAGCCGTGATATAGCAAACTCTACAACCTCTTTAAAATTGACTGAAACTTGTCGACTTTTATTACTAGATATCACTAACCTCTGTTCGTCTATACCCGTCGTTGAAACACTGGCCATACTAAAAGAACAACTTTCATTCAACAACAGCCGACGATTCACAGATCAACTGCTCAATCTCATAAAGACCACAATCAATAACAACACATGCATTACAACACAAACATTGTTCAATATCAACACGTATATGTTCAAATATTCTTACAATCTTTGGAAGAAGTCTTTATACCCAAAGTTGGCAAAAGATTCAATGTAATATTTTACAGACGATATGTGGATGATTGTTTCATCGCCATTGACACACAAGGAAATAAACAAGACGAACTACTTTTTCTATATGAATGAAATTCACCTGAATATAAATTTCACAATATAAAAAGAAACAAGCGAGCAATTCGACTATATGAACCTAACCTTGACATGCGGGCAAGCATAATTAGACTACAAATTATACAGAAAACCAACCACAACTGATCATACCATACACGAAACATCTGTCCAACCCCCACAACATAAGCTAGCAGTGTACAGATCGATGGTGCAGAGGCTACTCTGCAACGAACTAAACATAGTTTACAAAAAATGTGACATTAACAAACTTGTCGCACAATACAAACTAAAACAGGAATGCCAACTGACTGAAACTCATAAGAACGACCAACAGTGGATTTTTTAAACATTTTCGTACATAGGCAAAGAGGCATACAAATTATCAAAATTCCTTAGGAAATACAAACTTCAAACTACACAAAACTAACAACAGCATTGGAAATAAACTGAAACCAAAACTGAATGAAACGTCAATATATGAGAACAGCGGTCGATACAAACTCACATGCAAGGACTGCGACATGGTATATGTATACCTGTATAGGAAGGACAACACGAAAATTAACGATTAGATCCAAAGAGCACTTACGATATTTCTTACACAACAAGGCAGACTCCAATTATGCGATGCACCTACAAAACTACGCACATGATCCTGACGCTATGACAAACTCTGTGAAATTGCCACACAAGCAAACAAAGGACCGAGACTTGACCTCCCAGAAAGGCTTGAAGTATATAAATATAGAAAAACAGACGGTAACATTATCAATGAACAACTTGTTATAAGTTCCGACGCAATTTTCTCAGTACTAGACCACACTCTAAGACGAAAATGGAAATAAGATGAAACAGAACAAACGTACATCCAATAAGCAAAAAAAAAAACAAAAACCTGATATCTATTTGCCTGGCCTAATTTAGTGCATAACCTAATTTACTACCTGACCTGATTTAGCACTACCTGCTTAACCCGTCCTCCGACCATATAAAGTCACTCCCCTCAAGACATCCTTTACACACTGAAGATGAAGAAATAGACAGCAATGGCTCAAAATGTTACGAAGGAGTTTTCTGGAATTCCGCTAATACGAGCACAATCGTTGAATTCTCCAAAAAAAGTTTTAGAGGTAAAGTACTCTCCTATTATTACAGTGATCACAATACGCTACTAGCAGCGATGGAATACATCAAAAAAACTTATTGCAATTCATTCAATATGTCAACTATTTCGTATTATAACTGATTATCCGAATCGAAAACGAATTTTACAGCAGTATTTTAAAGTTGAACGATATACTCGTATTTATATGAATATCTCTTAATTTAAGTTCGATATATTGTTTTTGTTAAGTATTTTAATTCGTAAGTGGGGATTTATCCAACTTGTTAAAAATAAAGTTATTGATAGCCGAGATAAACCCATATAGCAGCCGCCGCCCCCCAACAACGAGCGCTCGTCGGGGGAATTGGTGAGAACCCTCGTTCCTTTTTTATTAAACTTGCATGCCTTTAGTATATTTGCTTGAAGGAAAATTTATTTGCTTCAAAGAAAATTTATTTGCTCGAAGGAAAATTTATTTCCCTGAAGAAAGATTTAGAAAAAATAAGGCTTTTTGAATTTTTGAAATAGAATTACTCAAGTTGCAAGTGTAGATACAATCATTTTGCTATAATCTTACCGCAAGACGTATATATAACCTCTCAATTTTGGACATAGACAAAAACTCGCATTATTATTATATTAGACTAGATTTTTTTTATATTCTTGGAAACGCTTGGATATTACCATTGCTCAAAACTAACCCTGAAGCAAAATTTGAGCATACAGAAGCATATTTCTAGATATCCTGGCTACGACTTAAGTTAGCAAATACTGTGGTGACTCAGAACGTCCCAATGTCAGCGCACGTCCACGGGGCAAATAGACCCTCGTTCCACGAGGAATCGTCGCCTGCCAGCCGATTCCACATATCAGCTGTGCAAGTAATTTCCTCAAGAAAAGTGAAATTTGCTTGAGCCGCTCTTCTCGCTTTTCATGAATCATTATTCATCATCAACAACAACGACATCATCATTCATCATCTTCATCGGCGTAGCCACCTACCTCGCCGTAAACAAAAAGGATTTAGTTTTTTTCCAAACGCATTGACAATTTAGTGTGGTATGTTCACTCAATTTCAACTGAGATAGCTGCGTCTTAGAAGTATTTCTAGTCTGAAAACACGGAATATGTTCCAAGTTTTGTTTCTTAGCTTTGCAGTTTTCCCGTTCGTGTATCGTCGTACAGCTCATGTACTAAAACTTTTACGTAAGAGTAGGGGGGGAGAAGTAGCTCACTCTCTCCTTCTGTTGAAATCCCCTTGCCACTAGTCTGACCTTAAGTCTCCCGCCTGCCTTCTCTCGAAGCACCCAGCAGCAAGTGATTGGCTTCGCTCCTTCTGGACAGTCCACCAGCTTCCAAGTTTTCATCTCCATCAGCGAGTCGTGCTCCTCCTGCATTGTTCGTCTCCATTTCTCATCTCTAAGAACCTCACTCACCAGGATGTCCTCCGTTTCACCGATCATGGCTACTTAGGCATTTTTTCTCCACGATGAGAGTCAAGTATGTAGTCTCTCAGTCTTGGTGGTGGTTGCAGAGTCCGACGATCTCACAGAACTCTCCTTCTGAATCCGGCGCTGGTGTCTCATCCTCGTTGTTGCTTGACTCCTCAGCACTTTCTTCAGTTCCCCAGTTCTCGTCTTCTTTGTCGGTCTCGCTGCTGCTTTCTTCTTGCTTCTCAGGTGTACCCTCTGGTGCCTGTATCTCAAGTTCAGTTCCTTGCCTCAGTCTCATATTTTCCCCGTCGAAGATCACATTGTCTAAGCTGATAATATCTCTTTTCTCTTTCAGATAAACCCGGTAGCAGGGTGAATCAATATCATAGCCAACCAGGATTCCCTTTTCTGATTTTCTATCTATCTTGCCTCTTTTCTGTTTTTGTGTCAGCACGTAACATTCACATCCAAACAGTCGTAGCTTCTCAATCTTCATTTTTCTTCCAAACCAAAGTTCATTGCTTCTGCCCATAGTTTCTCGTCCAACTCGTTCATGTGTATCGCTGTTCTGGATGCCTCGACAATCGTTCTCATTTCTCTCTCAATCCTTTCGTTCTGCTCTGGCGTGTGTACATTCGTGAAGGTGTGAAAAATTCCCAACTTGTCCATCATCTCTTTGGTTTTTGTATTCTTCAGTTCGGTGCCGTTGTCAGACCTCAGACTTTTCACCAGACTTTGATCGACATGGCCATCAACCTTGTCTCTTCTTCTCTCCTGAGCATAATTTTGTAGAGATTTCCTTTGCGCTTTGCTATTGTCACAATTTTCCTGCCATCCAGACTATAAAACGTTGACTCTTTTCCGTTTGCCTTCTATACATGTCCCTTGTCTAGCATCTGACCCACTGAGAAAAGATTAAAGTTGAGGTTTGGCACGTAAATGACATCTTCTAGTACCACTGGATACCACTTTTGACCATCAAATGCTTCCATCTTGATGTTCCCGACAACAACGCAATCTAGCCTGGTTAAGTCTCCAATCACAATTGGGATGGGCTCGTTCAACTCAACAAGCTAAACAAACCACTCTCGGTGAGACGTCATGTGTTGGCTGGCTCCACAGTCTTCATACCATGAAGTGGCCTTGTCCTTCAAAAAGTCGTTGTCCACCGTCGAGAGTGCCGTGGTCAAAAATACCTTCCTATTTGTTTTCCCGTTTGTTGATTTATACGCTTCTTCTCGAGATTCGCAGTCTTTTGCAAAGTGTCCCTTTTTCTTACAGATATTACATGAATACTTCTTCTTGCAGTAGGCAATGTATTCATCACACGGTTTACCTCTGCACTCCTTGAGCACGTGACCTTTCTTCTTACATTTGTAGCATGCGAACTGCGACTTTTCTGCTTGCTGTTTGATGACTGTCCTTGTTTCTTGCGTCTGACCATGAGAGCGTTGTTGGTGCTGCCCTCTGCATTTGTCGTCATTTCTTTGAGTCGCTCGTCCTCGAGTCTCAAACGTACCATGAGAGTTTCCACGTTCTTTGCTGCTCCGGTCACGTTATCCGAGGATGTCCTGAAATGTGCCCATTTCGGCGGCAGCACACTCATGATCCTCGTCATGATCTAACTTTCCCCCACAGGATCATTTTCAGTTGACACTTCATCCGCGAGATCCAAAATCTCCATACAGTTCTCAACAGCTGACTTGTTTTCATCATACTCATAGGTAAAGAATTTGATTCGGGACGTTTCTAAAGTTACATCAGTCTTTGCACCATTTAAGCTAACTTATTTGTCTATCATATCTTTGGCAGTTTTACAATTTGCAATTTTGTTCGCAATCTTACTGTTTACATTTAAACTTATCAATGTTTGAGCCTCAACATCTTTCTTTGACGAAGCGGCGACTGTATCAGTTGATGCAGCACCTGCTGGTCTGGGCTTTGCATTCGTTATCATATCATACAGATCTTGGTTCTTAAGTGCTATGTTTAATTTAAATCGCCATGAAATGAAATTGACATTTCCGATTGAGACTTTACAGTATCCATTTTGAATCTTTCGAGGCGATTTTCTGACTTAAAACGACTTGTGTGTTCGTTACTCAACGTTGACTTGCTGTGCGATGGCTGCTCCAATGTCGCTGATTTGAAGGCTATGTTGTCCTTGCCGGTTCTGACGTCTTGGACTGCTTTCTCGACTTGTCTAACAATTTCCTTTCCTGAATTTTGAAGAAACCCTTTTACGGCTGTCCTGGGCCCATAACCTGTTGTTAATTCAGGTTCGGGTTTTTCAGTTGATAAAAAGTCGAGTCCAAGTTGACAAAATGTTCAATTTATTGAACTGGGTTTTAAAAAGTACTACACAACAACACAAAAATATAAATCAATATATTCAATTAACCAGAGATGTCTTTGCAATTAACCGACACAACTTTTATGCACGAGGAGAACAGACGGAATGATTATTTTTATTTTATTTTTTTGATTTATAGAGCTAAATCCAATTCAAAATGATTTCACGACTACTAGTTTTTTTCTTTGTCAGTAAATGCAAGGTAAGCTGTCAGTTGATCAAATCTCAACAGATAATGATCGACATAGGCTCTAATGCATCATTTAAGGACCAATAAGGCTCAGTAATACAGCCAGCGTTAAAACTGTATTCAACGGTGCGTTTCTCTGATTGAAATGTTCTTTGTAATGTCTTTCATAACTAGTTTCATTCCAAATGTGAGCAAATTTGCTAATTAATAAGCCCTTCAAGCCAAACTCAGCCTTAGTGATGAATACGATTGTGCAATCAAGTACGCTGCGTGAGTCGACCACTGCCTTTCACAGCAAATTTAGGTAACTTGATACTTCTGTTCAAGAGTGAGCTTGTTTTTAATATACTCGTACCACTGACTGATAATAAGTAAAAAAAAAAATTTCAACTAAAGAACGCTCTTTACAATCAATGAACATATATGGTTATAACCGAAATCCTTACTTTGACAAAAAGCTTAGCTAGTCGGTTTTCTTGTTATGTTTAAGAACTTTATTCGCAAAACCATATTGTATGCAAGCATAATATATGACTTTCAAATGACCACGTTCATATGTATTCCAATCAGTTTACTCTTTGTCCGATCGATCAGAAGCATGTTGATTCGTTTCGCAACATAAAATTTCTTAAAAAGGGTAGTCACACAATTATTTGAAAAATCTTAAAATTTTACCAAACGAATACTAACATGAATATAACATGAAATGCGCCCCTTTTTCCATTATTTCACTTCAAACATACCCTGTCCGAACAGGAAGGAAACCAAAAAAAAAATAATTTCCTTTTCGATAGCATTTTCAATGTTTGGAAAATTTTTCGAGGGAACTGAAAGACCAAAAATCAGATTATGACGACGACATCGCAGGATAGAAGGAAACATCAACAAAAACAACATTTAGAGCTGACCTCAGCGATGACCTTAGGAAGCCGTAAATAGAACTCACGCATATTCGACACGTACAACATTTAAAAAGGTACCCAAAACTGAACTCAATTCATTGACTAGTATGTTGCGGTGCTTGCACATACCCGTATATAGTGACGTATTGTAGTTTGTGCTAGGATTTGTAATATACACTAAGTGGCAAAATAAGTGTCCAAAGTATGATACAAGAACAAGGACCTAGTTGTTTGAAGCACAAAAGGTAATTAACTCCATGACAGACTTACAAAATTTAAATATTCCATAACTGACTTTAATTTGTATATTGTCCTCTTTCATGGTATTATACACCAAAGATCAAATTTTAAAGCATTCTAAAACTTATATCTACCAACGTAAAATTTCATTCATTCAATTTAAAATCGGAAAAATTTCTTTGCATACTTAGGCGCTTCCTTAGCGTGCTTACTTCCAATTTTACATATTTTACAAAAATATAAAACGCAATCTACTTTGCATTATTACAAGGACGTGTTTACTCGTTGCAGAGAGCGATACCCTCGTCTTGGTTTGTCGCCGGAATGAAAGCGCATAATGAGTTTGCGTTCGAAAGTATTCAATTTGGAAATTCTTTTATAATTCATGATGTCTTATGCAAGACAATTTAATTTCAAGACGTCATGGGAAAATATATTCCGTTGATTTTACATTTCAATACTTAATGAGTGACGATCCCATATGAGCATATTTGCTTGTATATAGTTTTGTTTTTGGCGGCTTATCGTTCCTTGAGCTGATATGTTTTGAAATTCAGTTTCAAAAGTGAAGTGAACTCAATTTAGTTTTTGTATCGTATATTTGTATATTGTAAATATGAAATCCAATAACTTTTAACTGACTTCCATAGGAGAGTAGGCTATCAGTTTCATCCTTTTTTAGGGTTTTGCACTAAAATACAAAACCCTATTGAAATCGGTACCTGTGTTCGTTTATCCACCCGTCTGCATGTCATAGGAGTTTTTTCTCCGAAACTATAAAACCACAGCCATGAAACTTTGTGGAAAGGTCGCAAGTTATGACTTCTAGAAAGTATTGGGGCGGAAAAAAGTTTTGAAGAGTTTTGAGGGGTCCCCACTATAGAGAAGTGGCCCTTAAAAAATTTTCTTTTCATTAGGGGAGAGTTGGATAAAACGGGATAGTTTGATAAAACGGGATACGTTGCGTTGTGACCAGTGCTGCTATAATGCAAGAAACAAAAGAAACTCGCTCTCAGGTGCCATACGAGCATTTGCAGCTGACCAGTCCAACCACACGCTTGTTTATGTGAGGTTGTGTTGCGAAGAAGTGTTTCGAAGAATTTTCATGTGTTTTTCTTTATTTTTGTGGTGCTTTTCTCCTGTGCTACTGCACTTATTTATGGTAATATTTTTGTGGTAAGTACTACAACTTCTTTAGAGTTTCTTTGCGAATATTTTCACTGAGTCAGTTCTACTTTTGCTTTACTGTTCGGGCAGTAGCCATGTTTATTTGAATCATTGTTATAGTTGAAAAACGGGACACTTTTTTTTTTTTTTGTGGTAGGGAGGTGAAGGCATTTATGCCCGCCGAGTCTGGCAGTGTGGGACTCCCATGGAGGATACCTTTGCACTACCCACTAAACACCTCCCCTGTCAATCTGAGAATCTAGCCTGGAACCGTTTGACACATTACTTCGGGCCAGGTCTCGTTTTGTTACGCCGTGGGGCGCCTTCAAGCTGTGGAGTCCCTTTCCTAGCGGGAGGGGAGGGGGGAAGAGGAATTGCCAGAAGAGCGATCCCCCAGCTCCAGCGCCTCCGGCTACTGTGAGTCCCTTTTATATTTTAGGACTGCCCGAGCATAATGTGCCACCTGGTTCCATTTGTCAACCGATTCGAGCATCACCGCAACTATATTATCCGGGGTGAGCTCTCCCGTCTCCCTGTAGAGTTCCCTTCGCAGCCTGGCCCATTTCGTACACGCAAAAAATGTGTGACAGGCATTGTCCTCCTCTCCTGGGCAAAACCGACAATCGGGAGACCGTGACTTGCCGATCTTGTGCAGGTAAGACTGAAAACACCCGTGCCCGCTCAAAAGCTGGGTCAGATAGAAGTCAGTCTCACCATGCTTTCGATTTAGCCACGGTCTCACATCCGGGATGAGGCACGCAGTCCACCTTCCCTTCGTGCAATTCCTCCAAGACTGCTGCCAATCGTTGAGCGAGCGTTGTCTCTCCTCGCGGACAACCATCTCCCTCGCATCCTCGTTTCGGCGCAGGTAAATAGCGCGGCGCTCTCTAGCAAGGAGGGCGACAGGTATCACGCCTGCAATCACTCTCACCGCCGAGTCGGAGACTGTTGGATACGAAGATGCAATTCTCAGTGCTCCTCTTCTCTGTACCTGTGCCAATCGTTTTCGGTATACCTCCTTGCTGAGAGCGTCGCCCCATACCTCTGCTCCGTACAGTAGCACTGACCCTACAGCACTCATCAAGAGGCGTCTTCTTGATGGGCTGGGTCCCCCTACGTTGGCCATAAGTCGACTCAGGGCCGATATTCCCGAAGCAGCCTTCTCAGCCGTTGCCCTGATTTGCTCAGAGAAACTCATCTTCGAGTCGATCAGTAGCCTCAGGTACTTCACCGCTGGCTTCGATTCGATCTGTATATCTCCAATACTGATCATCCTTACTCTAGGGATTCTCTTTTTTGTCAAGATGACCACTTCGGTTTTCTCCAGTGCTAGACTGAGCCCGCGAGTAGTCATCCAGTCCCTCACTCAGCGCATTAGCATACCTAGCCTAAGTTGCGCTTGTTCAACGGTGCGTCCGGCGACCAGAGCCGCAACATCATCCGCATAGCCGACCAAGCGCGACTCATCTGGCATCTCAAGTCTCAGTAGCCCGTCGTAAGACACGTTCCACAGGTCCGGACCAAGGATAGACCCCTGGGCAACACCCGATGTAATTTCCATCCTTCGTTGGCCCTGTGTCGTGTCGTAGAGCAGGCTTCGGTAGTTCCTCAAAAGCCGCATTAGATATTCTGGAACTTGAAAAGAGTTTTCCAGCGTATCCAGAATATCCACCCATCTAGCGGAGTTGAAGGCATTCCTGACGTCGAGTGTCACCAACAGGACGATCCGTCGCTTGGTGCGACTATATGCCTCTGCCTTTTGGACCGCGTTCACCACCTCTGCAATCGCATCAATGGTAGAACGTCCTGCTCTAAAGCCGTACTGCCGAGGAGATAGGTCCCCAGCAGCACGAATCGCGTCAGTGAGTCTTCCCTTGATGAGTTTCTCTAGCACTTTCCCAGCCGTGTCTAGCATGCATAACGGGCGGTATGCAGACGGCGATTCGGGATTTCCCTTCCCCTTGCTGACCAGCACGAGCCTCGCCACCTTCCATCGTACCGGGAAAACCCCGTCCCGTAGGCAAGCGTTGAATGTGCTGAGCAGCAAGTCAGGACAATGGTGATAGACGAGCTGCAAAACCTCAGCTGGAACACCATCTGGACCTGGAGCCTTCCTTGCCTTCAGGGAGAGGACTGCCTCCTCCAGTTCCAGCTGTGTGAAGAGTGGGCACTCGACTGCTGTTTCACCATGGACAGCGTCAACACGGACGGGATGGGCGGGGAAGAGTCCCCGCACTATCGCGTCCATCTTTTCCGCGTCATGTATACAAGGCTTCCGTAGGGCACCAAGTTTCCCCATGACCAGCTTGTAGCCAAGGCCCCACGGATCCCTATTTACATCATCCACGAGGTCTTGCCAGCATCGGGCCTTGCTCTTGTTAATAAGCCTGCAAAGATATTTCCTGCCGGACCTGTATGCTGCTAGCCTAGTGTCTGCCTCCTCCCGTGTTCGCGCCCACTGGGCCTCTCGCCGAAGTTTGTGACACTCGCTTCTTTGTTCGGCGATCTCGTTTGACCACCAGTATACTGGAGGCTTACCATGTCGGGGTCTCCGGCGGGGCATGGAAGACTCGCAAGCAGCTATGATGGTACTCATAGTTGAGTTCACCAAGTCCTTGGCTGTAGGCCCTCCACTCCCTGGCGGAGCTCCCAGCAACGGTGCGCCTGCCGTAAGCGCGTCAGTGAACTTCTCGACGTCCATCCTCCCAGTCCTCCATCCGAGGATTGAAGTTTGGGCATATGCACGCAGAGTGGCACCGTCGTGAATCTCAACAGCTATATACTGGTGATCACTAGCCGAGTAGTCCTCTAGTACTCGCCAGTTGTGTACTCTAGGTACCAGGGACTCCGAAGCGAGTGTCACATCGGGTATGGTTCCTACGCAACCCCAGCGGCGGGGAGTAGGGGTGTTATCAGTATTTAGGACAAAAAGCGCTGTTCTGGCCGCCATGTCCAATATTTGCTTTCCCCTTGGGTCGGATTGTGGCATACCCCATTCGATGGCTCTAGCGTTGAAGTCTCCCCCGACCAGCATGTGGCCCTCTGTGTTCGAGACAGCGTCCTCCAGGGCATCGAGTTTGGTTCGAAAGGATCGCATTGCCTCGTTAGGCGTCAGATAAACACTGAAATATGTTATCCCTGAACACCGCACCCACACAAAACCATCCCCGCGTCCATGGCCCTGCACCTGAAGGCGGGCGCTGTCTCGAACCCAGATGGCCGAGGTACCAGTTTTGTCAGGGTACCACGCTTGTGAGTCCTTGTTATGATGTTGCTCGCTCAGCAACAGGAGGTCAGCTTTCTTATCCCTCGCAAACTGCTCAAGTAGGTCCTGGGCGTTTGTGCTTCGGTGCAAATTGACCTGCAGGATACGGATCATTTGAGTATCGATTTGGCTTTAGTTGGGGCCTCCATGAAAACCCGGCATCTCCCTGTCCCCGGCTCATGTTTGATGTCGCCGGGTACTAGCTTAGCCTCCTTGCAAAGAATGCATTTTGCCTCGTTCGTGCACTCCTTCCTTTTGTGCCCCGTTTCACCACATTTGTAGCACAGAGATCTCCTGTCGGGTCCCCTACAGCCATACGCGGTGTGTCCGTATTCGAGGCATCTGAAGCAGCGGATAGGGATCGCTCTTCTCCGTATCCTGCAGATCACCCAACCTATCTTAATTTTGCCCTTCGCCAGGATTTGCTGGGCGTCTTTATCAGCTAGTTCGACAATAGCCATGCGTTGCCCCCTTGTGTTTTCACGCGTCAATCTTGCCTTGACTTCACTTAAGCTGGGGAACTCCCTCCTAATGGCATCCTCTACTTCAGCTTTGTCCGTGACGCAGTCGAGGTCCCTGATTTCCAGGGTGGCCATTGGTTCGAGCGAGGCAACCGTTGCCGCATCTCCAAGAACCTTTTGAACCGCGTCACGGAATGCATCTTTGTTTGTGGCCTCTGGCCCAAATTCCACCAGCAAGCCGCCGGTCCGGGTTGGTCGAACTGCTTTGATGGCAGTTTTGGTGTCGTCTGGCTTGACCGCTCCTTTAATTTCACGGAGGACATCTGCGTAGGTTCGGCCCTTAGTGGGTTTAATAAGCAGTGCCTCTCGCAAGGGTTTGTGCCGCGGTTTGCTTTTTGTTTTCTGCGGTATATCGGGGGGCTCCTTGTTCTCTTCGTGGTTGAGCTCTTTGTCTTTTTTTTCTAGGAGTAGCTTTTTGGCCGCTTTTTTCGCTGCCTTGTTTCGCACCACATGAAACTCCTCGCCTGGAGTGTCAACTTCGTTTATGGTCTCATCCTTCCTCCTTTTCTCACGGTCGCCTTCAATTGGGCTACCGGCCATTCTTTTGCTGCTGCTAGGACCCACTGATGCCTCGAGGGAGAGCGTGTCTTTTTGGTGCTTCTCGGACACTTTGGAGATGGATAAAACCGGATACGAATTTTTTTGTATCCCGTTTTATCTAACTGTTTTGTGCATTGCCTTTTTAGCCCATTTTGAATAAAAGCCCTACTGTAATATTTATTTTTAATCGGCTGTTTTCCTTAAACTAAACTTTACTCTCATTTTACTTGAAATACTTAACCTGTCCTGCATTTTGAGCATAATATCGTTAGATCTTTAGCCCGTATATAAAACAAAACATTGTATAACTATTCCATTCTTGAATCTAGAGCTGCCCATGGTATTAATAAAAAGTTGATCACATTTATGAATTCAACTATTAATTAGGCAAGACATGCATGGGAAATATCTTTCTCAGGTACTCTTTTCAATCGTTCAAGCTAATATTTTTTGTGTACCAAATAGTTTTGATACAGGTCTAAGCCCTTCAATTTTTTTCTCGCCTGATTGTTTGTTACAGATAACATAATGTCTCAAAAATATCAACGAAAATCTACAAGAAACAGTTGGAGTGAGACAAATATGGCTCAGGCTGTTTGAGCAGTTTTAGACGGAACTATGGGCTTTAAAAAAGCAGCTACGTCACATGGAGTTCCGAAAAGTACCCTTGAGAGGAAGGTGAAAAAAGCTCGTACCAATAGCTTAGCACCAGAAGCTGCAGCAGTAAAAAAATTGGGCAGGTATGAAACAGTTTTTAGTGCAGAACAAGAGAAACAGCTTGTTGGTCATGCTTTGGCTTTGGAAGAAAGGTTATTTGGTATAACCTTAACAGATCTGCGCATGCTAGCATTTGAGTTAGCTGAGAGGAACAATATTCCCCACAGTTTCAACAAAGAGAAAAGGATGGCTGGAAAGTGTTGGCTCTATTCGTTCCTTGCCAGAAATAAGATGCTTAGCCTCAGAAATCCCGAACTTACAAGTATGGCTCGAGCAAAGGGTTTCAACCAAACTTCGGTTCAACAATTTTATGAGCTCTTACATTCCCTTATTGAAAAGCATGGATTTGCTCCAAACGATATCTATAGCGTAGATGAGACAGGGATACTCACAGTACCCAACAAGCCTTCAAAGGTGCTAGCACTGTGAGGCAAAAAACAAGTCGGCAGTCTATCTTTTGCTGAACGCGGAGTCTTGACAACTGTTGAAACATGCATGAGTGCAGCTGAGATTTTTATTCCTCCGATGTTTGTATTTCCTAGAGTATAAGAAAACCCAAGTCTTATGGATGATGCTTTCCCAGGGTCATTTGCAGTATACCATAAGTCTGGCTGGATCAACAAGGACACCTTTATAGTATGGTTTAAGAAATTTGTCGAATTTTCAAATCCTACCACAGAGAAGCCTGTATTGTTGCTACTCCATGGACACTGTAGTCACACTAAAAGTTTGGAACTTGTTAACTTGGCAAGAGAAAAGAATGTCATCATTCTTACCTTTCCTCCACATACCACCCATCGTTTTCAGCCTCTCGATGTGGCCTTCATGGCTCAACTTAGTTCATATTATGAGCAGGAACTCAGAAAATGGCTGTTCAATCATCCAGGTAGGTGTGTTACAATATTCGAGGTTGCAAAGCTATTTAACGCAGCCTTTTTGTTTGCAGCTCTTGCAGAAACTGCTGTAAAAGGGTTCCGTAAAACTGGTATAAGTCCTTTCAATCCTAATATTTTCCCAGACCACTTGTATGCACCCTCTCTAACAACAGATCACCCAATGCCGGAAGTTCCAAATACTAGCACTATTCAACAAAATCAAGCCACTTCAGAAAGTTCTACATTAACTGAAACAGAAATATCACAGCATCCATCAAAAGAAACACCAGGCTTGCTCCAAGAACCTCTTCACACTGAGCTCCGGAACAACAATGCCACAACATTCAAGCTAGACCAACCAACTACCTCCTCAGGGAACACAGGCTTAGAATTCACTCAAAGTCAGCCTAAGCTGCCATTTTCGACCTGTCCGATGTTTGTTTTCCCTGTTCCGTAAGTTCAAGGGCCTCGACCTGAAAAAAAGTTGATAAGAGGACGGGGAAAACTGTTGTGATAACATCATCTCCATATAAGAATGAGCTACAAAAAGAAGAAAAGGATCGAGAGGATAAGGAAAACAGAAGAATCAGTAGCATCAGACCGAAGGAAAGGAAATCCTTATTCAAAGCTCCAAATAAGAAAAACAGTAAGTCCCAAGGCTAAAATATGTCAGTTCCTAAAAAGCTTTTACCTGCTAACCGGGAATGTCAGGTGTCCTCTGAAGATGAAGATGCCAATGAAGAAACCTGTATTTTTTGCAACGCTCTCTACATTGAGTCGAGGGCCGGTGAAGGTTGGATTCAATGTTTAGGCTGCAAAGGGTGGCCCCAAGAAGCATGTTCTATGGCGGAACAAGACGACGAAACCTTTTTGTGTAACTTTCGTTCTGTGAAATGAAAGGTCCAATCCAAAAACAATTTTTTGTATTTAAAAAAAATGATAAAAATTATTTTTCACCATTTAAATGAATATTTACTTATGTTTGGAGTATGTTACCTATGTATGAAGTGTGTTGAAATAAAATTTTGCCCAACAAAGTACGGTTTTGGTTTTGGTAAAAAATATTATTTTTGTAAGGCTTACATAAGAATTTACTTAAGAAAAAAGTTAATTTAACTATAACATACTTTAACCCAAAATAAACCGAAAAAACAAGAATGGTATCCCGTTTTGTTCAACTTTCCCCTATAGGTAGCCAAATGGGGTGTCATATGAAAGGTCGCAATGAGATCTTTTCAGAACAGGTCACAAAATTTATTTACCAGTCTCAAGGTGGACAGGAGAAGGGGAAATGCACGAAATAAGTCCGTACCTCCCCGCCGCCGCTGAAATATCCTGAAAATAATCATGAGTTTAGTCCTTTATGAGCACTACAACAACAAATATGTCAGAAGTCGAAATTCGCTCAACCTTGCTAGTAACAGTATGATTTATAAATTTTACACTTTCTTGAATAAAATCGTAAGGGCATCCTTAACCCTCCGAGTACACACCATCGAGTACATATGAGGTCAATTTGACCCCAACCTTCTTTGAACGTATACTGTATACGTTCAAAGAAGGTTGGGGTCAAATTGACCTCATATGTACTCGATGGTGTGTACTCGGAGGGTTAAGGATGCCCTTACGATTTTATTCAAGAAAGTGTAAAATTTATAAATCATACTGTTACTAGCAAGGTTGAGCGAATTTCGCCCCCACTACAAATATTAGTTTGAAAAAAATTACAGAAATAGTTTGAAAGCTCTTTTAGTAATTCTCATACATTAGAGAGGCCTTAAATGTCCTTAGCCTACCTGAAAAAATTCGCCAACAACCTGAAAAAACGAAAATTAGCATTTTTACATAAAAAATCGTAACTTTTTGAATTTATAATATTTTTGGCTAAAAATTTACGTGGAAACTCTCAAGACATAACAAAATAAAGGAAAAATGAGCCCTATAGTGTACCTTAAAAGGAAAGTATTTATTCTGCATATTTTTTTTTTTTTTTTTTTTACCTCCATTCCCTTCCACTCTCTCCATCACACTTTCTTCGTCGCACTACGCTCGTGCGATCTGCACTTCACATTTCGTCGTTTCCTCAGGTGTGCCACCCAGGCAATGTATAACACATCGGTATAAGGGGGCACACAAAAATATGTGAAGTCCTCCGGTTAATCTTGTCTTGTCCATATCGTGATCAGCTCTCAGAGATAAAAAAAAATTATAAATTCGACGCAGTAAAAAAAAACTCTGAGTTAAAAGAATAGCTGTCTCTTCAAGCATCTCGACGATAGGGTCAACAATGCCCTAAGATGCTATGTTGAAATTACTGGACTGATATTATAATAATAGTAGGTGTTTCTCGAGGCATCTCGAAGATAGGATCAATAATTGACCTAAGATGCTATGTTGAAAGTTTCTGCACTGAGATTCAATCGTTATTCATTAAATAGTTTCTAAGTCTTTTCTTGAAAACCATAAGAGAATTCGCTTCTTTAACTGATTCTGGAAGATTGTTGTATATACGAAGGGCGTCATTTGTAGCATCGTTCTTCAGGCGATCTGTCCTTGCAAAAGGAATTACAAATTGGTTTGCGTTCCTAGTACTGTATTGATTCTTTTGTGAGACTTTAATAAATGGTGTTTGTGACGACAAGCTGAGATTTAAACTTTTGAAGATAAACTTGGCTTTCTCCATTTTAATGATTTGGTTAAAAGTTAATGCGTTACATGATTGATACACTATGTTTGTTGGTGTGAGCCTTGGGAGATTATGTATATTTTTATACGCCTTGGTTAATATCCTGGAAATTATATTTAGGTATTGCTTTGAGGACTGACTCCAAATTACCACTCCGTAATGTACTTTTGACAGTACGAAGGCATTCAGAACAAGATGCTTGATGTTTTTTGGAAATTCCTCATATCTTCGTAACAATCCAATTATTGGTGCTAATTGCCTCCTTAAGTTGTTTATATGCGGGAGCCAGGTCAGACGGTGATCGATAGTAAGGCCAAGATATTTAAGTTCGAGCACTCTTTGCAGCTTTTCACCATTAATTTTTATATCAACATCTATGTCTTCCCTGTTCTTTTGCTTAAAGATAATATATTTTGTCTTTGAAATATTCAACGCTAGTTTATTCTCTTTCAACCATAAATTATATGAATTTAGATCCTCGTTGATAGCGTCTCCGATGTCATTTTTATCGCGTCCCGAGTAAAGAAGCACTGTATCATCAGCATATAAAAAGTAATTACCACTTAGCCTGCATGTATTTAAATTATTAGTGTATAGCAGGAACAAGGTTGGGCCAAGTATTGAGCCTTGTGGAACACCTGATTTCATTGGTGCCGGGTCACTCAGAACATTATTAAATGCTGTTTTCTGCAGTCTGCCTTTTAGGTAATTTTGAAATAGTTTATTTGCTGTGCCTTGGAATATTTATATATTCCAACCTGATAATCTTTCACAAGCTTCCGTTTTCCACTTTGTTTTATTTTGACTGATTAATGTTGATGTTGGTCTCCCTCGTGCGGCTGAATTTTCACGCTGTTGTAGAAGGCGTTCACTGAGAGTTGCATTCTCCACATCATCATTTTCTGAACATTCAGAAAGTTCATAATCAGAGACGTGGTCATCTTTGGAGGAACCACTGCTGCCAAAATCATCACCGCTGTCTTCAGCCAACAAACTATTACGCAGACTAGATCGCAGATTATATTCCATATTGCTTAAAAAAAAAATACTTTCAAACTTTTTTTTGTATTTTTGAATTAATCTATCCATTTATAAAGTAAAAAAAAATTCAATTTTTACCTCAAAATTGACGTTGAGTATACAATGGGGTCAAATTGACCCCAGGCTGATTTCAAAGGTTTCTCAACAATAATTAACGTCTTCGAAAGGTAAACAAACTATGTAAATGTATAGTCAAGACACTAAAATATACTTAGAAGCCCATAATACCCCCACTCTCCCGCAGGCCTAGCCGCTGCAATCGGTCAAAGTAGCGTCTGGGGTCAAATTGACCCCATGTGTACTCGGAGGGTTAATTTCAATTAAATTCAATATGCAAATGTCAATTTACAAGTTTACTCAACACTAAAAATTTCACAAAGATCGAATAGTGTATAATAAAGCTATGGTGGTTTAAATTTTCCTGTATAAAAACGGCAGCTATTCCAGGCTATAGTACAATATGCATTTTCAATCAACTCATAGGCTATGGATTTGCTGAGATTTACATGAAAGCTTCAGAAATTACATGCATAATGAATATCTTTGAGAATTCATTCAACGGGCTCCATGCGTAATCGTAGAGCAAAATGGCGTCTATTTTAAATGAGAATATTGCATAAAATTGTGTTATTTTTCCCGAACTTCAAGGTTTAAGGCACATTCTATTAAAATGTGATAGAATTTATTAATGAGTAGTTAAAAATCAGCAACTGAAAATAATAGGTGAAAAATCATGGAAGAAAATCCAATAAAAAATAACTTAAAGGTTGAAATTCATTGAATTTTGCTAATAACCGTAAGATTTGTACATGTAGCATTTTCACCAGCAAAACTGTATTAGTATGATAACGTTGCATGAAGTAAATACTTAAGTAGCCCTTAAAAGGCCCTTATACTCCATAAGTTTTAATATAATGCACAGAAGTTATTACTATTCGAATTTTCTCTGATAACAACAATCATACACGGTTTTTATACCACATGGGGGTTCCAGCGAGCCAGACACTACACTCTTGATTGTAAAGGGTGGTCCAACCATAATGCACGATGTAATTTGTGAGGCACACCTTAACGTAAAGTTTTTCGCCCAAGTCAATTTGACATTTTTTCGTTTCAGTGTTTCACAAATTCAACCATGGAGAGGTACAGAATTGAGCAGCGCGTTAAGGTTGTTGAAGCCTTTTATGAAAATGGGCGTTCAAATTAAAATGCGTTTCGGGTACTTCGTGATTTTTTTGGTCAGCGTAATCAACCAAATGTGTCCACAATCGGAAGAACTATACGCGAATTTCAGCAGTGTACGTCAATAAGCCAAGAACAATTCAAGAGCTAAAGGATGAGATAATTCAGCACATTAACGACATTGAGCCTCAATTACTCGTATGTCTCAGAGTCATTGAAAATATGGACCATCGGATAGAAGTATGCCGCCGTAGACGTGGCGAGCATTTGTGCGACGTTTTGTTTTACACATAATTATTATAGATTCTTCTATTTTAATTAAAAATTAACATAATTCTCTAAAAAAAATTTGTTTTACTTAAAATTAACATCGTGCGTTTTGGTTGGACCATCCTATATTTTCTCTAAATATAGAATATAACAAAAAGACATTTCCGATTCGGCATAATCAATGATTTGAGCAATACTGCAACGACATTTTGATAGGTAAAAATGGAGTAACACTGGTTTTTCTTTGAAAGCAAAAAATATTTATGTTGCCCTTGTCATTAAAGTTTTTCTTGAATTAAGTCATTTTATATGTCTACATATTGTAGGTTAAGTACAAAATCCTTCTGAATAAAGTGTAGTTCTGCATACGCAACTTATTTTTTGTTGCTTGCTTTATGCATACCCGGGCATATCTTTCGAACGGAGATAAATACAGTAGGGGAGTTCTACTTTCGTCAAACTACTTGATTTGCTTTCTATTTGGTACCAATTGAAACACATGGTAATTGAGCAGTGCTAAACGGCAGTTTTCGGTAAAATAAAAAAATTTTCAACTTCCGTGCAGATTTTGCGATATTACTGATAGATGCATATTTCGATTTTCATCATTAGTATTGCACATGATAAACACGAAATAGAACTAAAAACTTTCGGAACGGAATTGCAACTTATTGGTAAGTTCTGGAGATACTTATAGTAGCATTTCATTTCCTGAAATAAATTACTGAATTTTCAATAAAAAATTTGATCAATTCGCTAGATTTTATTGTGACTACACTATAGAACTCAGCGTCCTAGTGTCCTATGTAAATGCAAAAATTAAGGTAGCCCTAACATATGTATATATTTTTAACAATATTGGTAGCCGTAGAAAAATGAAGAAAAATTAATTATTTTGCAAGCTTCGATTGAGTTCACACCCAATATACTACTGAATTATTAAATAATAAAGATATATGAAGATATTACAACCCAGGTGTGGGGTTACTCCCGGGTGCATATTTTGTGAAAATGTTAAGATTCTGTTTCCGTTCAGTACCTCATGATGAGTCCTGATTATTTAAAGATGTCACGAAAGCAATGAAATGATTTTTTTCACATCAATTGTATCAAAATTCTGTGAACGTTTACGGTGGTACAATTACGAAAACTGAACCAAAATCATGACAAGCCGGCATTGAAAGATGACAATCACCTTTATAGTGACTCTGAAATTCAGCGAGATGCAGTTGGTGGAGTGTTAGAAGTGATCGAACCGGAATATGCTGAAGACACACAACTAGATCGTGGGTTGTCTTAGTTGGCAAAACAGCGCCATGTTTTGGCATTACGTCGAGAGATCTAGGAGATGTAAAAAAACAATCTCATCACAAACAATGGAACTAGGCCTTCAAAGAAGTTGCCACTGAGAAGTTTAGTGATGACAACTCATATGCCATTCAGAAATGGTTGTCCAATTTTGAAAATGCTTTAGCACCATCGCAATATGATGAAGATTTCAAACTAATCTGCCCACGGGGTCTATTAACTGATACGGTGCACATCTGTGCTACCCGCAATCACTGCCAACACAACGCCAGAGCTGCAGAAAAAATTACTGAGTTAGTTTCAGGGCACGTACTCAGTTACTGATATATTAAATGATTTGGTTGATGTTGGCGATGACTCAAAACTGGGCTTATCCAATTATATAATATCAGATTTTTCGGCTAAAAGGTGTCCAGTCATAAGGATGGTACATATATTTTTCGGACATTTTGGCTCCGCCTGGACCCCCTTATGCACAAAATTACTTTTTTGTTTCAGATTCTTAAAAATTGTAATCAAAACCTTTCATTTGATACCCCTCTCGACTACTTCTAACAGGGCTGCTTCGTCATAACGGGGAGCCCCTCAAAAAATTTTGAAATGTCTGATAAGATCTGAATTTTGAGAGATCACCATTTCTGATCTTTGCGCAAAGTTTGAGCTTTTTAGCTGCTATTGTTTTTGAGGAAATTTGCTGTAACACATGGACAGATGGACAAACAGGACTCAAAACTATTAGGTATTTGTTTAAAAAATTTCAAAAAGCCCTAAAAAGGCTACAAGCAGTAAATCCAGTTGCCTGCAGAAAAATTCGAGGTGTGAGAACTATTGTTGCAGACTGCATACAAAAGCCCAATTAAAGTTGGACTCAGAATAGTATAGATACGCTTAAGGTCTAGATATTTGCTCGTTTTCGTGGCACTAAGGAATTATCTCTAGACATATTCTAGAGTTGTACAGTGGTGCAGGACAAGTGCCTGTAATTTTAAGCTTTCTAATCATCTATGCCGTACATAGAATCACAGAGTAAATACACATAGAAAGTGAATTTCGCATTCTTCTCCAATCAACGACGCAGCTTCAGGCATGATTTTACTTAACTAGCTTGTTTAGTTTTCATTTAAAGCACGTTTTTCTATGGAACCGTGAAAACAACGATTTCATGGTCATTAAGCAGGTTAAATAAAATCGTTTGAAGCTCTCCTTCTATCTTGATCTATTCTATTTGGCTGACATTTAGTAAATAAGGCAGGGCATATTGCCCTGGCTTTTGATTATACTCAATGCCTGCTTAAGGTTTGTATACACTCTCTTTAGCTTGAGGGAGACAAGAGTTATTTTCATACTTAAAACAGGGAAAGCTTCATATGTCAAAGCTTAAGATGCCAGGCCAATATGGTAGAGCACTATTCTATTAACATAGTTGACTTGGCGCTATATATTCTTGAAAAGCAAGCTGCAATAAATACACTTTATTCCATTTCTCGACATCAAAAGAACATTCAAAAATATGTACCCTTGGTTTTATGTGAATGTTATTTTGAATGTATCAACTAACTACTCAGATACCGGGTACTGAACTCATCTTTAGATAGGTCAAATATAAAGTGGCTGGTTAATATAGGCACCTCTCAAGATGGTATCCTGCCTTCTAACATACCAACAGCGATGAGCTGCTAAGGAAGGTTAATGAAACGGTCCTAGCATATGAGGCAATTTATAACCATCATATCGGAGATATTAGATCATTTTTCATAAATTCTGCCGCAATAGTGTTGAGACTATTGTCCATGTATCGATTTCAACAAAGCTGAAATATTGCTCTTCACGAGGAAATACAAAATTTCAGGACTCGTTCCACCGAACTAAATAGAACTCCTATCCGCTTCAAGAACCAGATTCTAGGCTCCTGTGGAAGGATAATATTACTGGGCCAATGACTTCAATCAAAGTTGTTAAATAGGACATACAAGTAGTAAATATAAGGCACCAAATCAGAAGGTGATAGATGGGCAAAAAGTATGCAGTCTTACTCATCACAGAGGCCATACTAAAGGGTTGTCCCACCATAATGCACGATGTCAATTGTGAGTCACACATTAACGTTAAGTTTTTCGCCCAACTTAATTTGACATTTCCCTGTTCCACTGTTTGACAAATTTAACCATGGAGAGGTACACAATTGAGCAATGTGTTAAGGTTATTCAAGCCTTTTAAAAGAATGGGCGTTCAAATTAAAATTCATTTCGTGCACTTTGTGAATTTTTTGGTCAGAATAATCGACCAAATGTGTCCGCGATCGGGAGGATTGTGCGCAAATTTCAGTAAACTGGGTTTGTAGCAAATGTGAAATCACCTGAGCATGCTCACCAAGCTCGTTCTGCGGAAAACATTGCTGTTTTTCACGATATAGTGGTAGAAGAGCCGTCAACTCGTCGTCGTGCCCAACAAATAAAGATTTGAATTTACACGCTCACAAGGTTCAATTGACTCAAAAGCTGAGGCCTACTGACCATTTCAAGTGTCGGCAATACGCCGAATGATTGGTTGAACAGACAAAATGGAATGGTGACTTTACAAAGAAACCCGTCTTCAGGAACGAGGCACACTTTCACCTCAGTGAATTCGTTAACAAGCAGAATTGCCGCATTTGGGCAAAAAATACACGAGTGATTGTTGAAAAGCCGATGTATCCGTAAAGAGTTACTTTTTGATGCGGTTTATGGGCTGGTGGCGTCATCGGGCCGTACTTCTTCGAAAATGAGGACGGGTATGCAGTTACCGTGAATGGTGTTCGCTATTGCGAGATAATAATGAGCTTCTTGTGACCAGAAATTGAGATTATGGACCTGAACGATATGTGGTTGCAACAGGATGGTGCCACTTGCCACACAGCCAACGAAAAAATGACTCTTTTGCGCGAGAAATTCAATGGCCGTGTTATCTCACGTTGTGGTGATGTTAATTGGCCGCCACTATCATGTGGTTTGACACCGTTGGATTTCTTTCTCTGCGGATATTTAAAAAAAGTGTTTGTCAATAAGTCAAAAAACAATTCAAGGATTAAGGGATGAGATAATTCAGCACATTAACGACATTGAACCTCAATTATGTCTCAGAGTCATTGAAAATATGGACCATCGGATAGAAGTATGCCACCATAGCCGTGGCGAGCATTTGGGCGATATTTTGTTTTACAAATAATTGTCATAGATTTTTCTATTACAATAAAAAATATTAACATAATTCTCAGAATATTTTTTGTTTTATTTTTAATTAACATCGTGAGTTTTAGTCAGACCACCCTATACATACATAAAATCACATTCCTAGTGCTATTTGGTCAAATTTAGCCTATTTATTCATCTTGCAGCATCCAAAACGCACAGCAGTGAGACTCTACTATGACTGTTATCTCTGGAAAAGAGAACACTTGAACAATTTTAAAATCCTGGCAATAGTTAAGTGTGCTCTTGCAGCCACCGATTATATTATTTCTAAACTAGCTGTATTTAAAAAGCTTGAAACTCAAATCCCGAAAGGTGTGTGAGTTATTCTGAGAAACAGATGTGACAAATATATACACCAAGGGCTCTACTATAAAATAGATAAAAGAAAAGATTGTGCTTTATTACTGCTGACCCGAACTTCAAGTTTTCATGACGCTTAAAGAAAGACTGCAATGCCTTACTATAAGAGAATTGACAATTTTTGGAAAAACATATTAGATGTTTGATTATCACATTTTTGTAGCGAATATTTGTGTTTTTACTGACAGCCAAGTGGCTTTTAAATCTTTTGCTGAAATCCAAAAATCTTGTCCTCTTGATTTCAAATCTCGAAACATTAAAAGATGCAGTCCATTTGCCTGCCAGAAGTAAGTTAAACTGAGGGAAACTTTAAGGCAGATATGTTTTTATGGAAGTTTTTATACAGTTTTCTGACCTAAGCGCCTAAAAGACGCTTTTAAATACATGCTAGCAAGCGGTATTTTCTCAGCAATGGCTAGTCAATATTGGAAAACTTTTATGTCGGTTGACCCAGGGAGCTTCTCAAACATGGAAGACAATTATTTCTGTTCTAATCAGACATTGTCTATTTGGCAGGCATGTGAGTGGCACTACAAATATGAGCAGGAAGATGAAATAGTTCTTCACCTCAAATGTGAATGCCTCGGCATCGTAAAAAGGAATAACCAGTCCTCTGGCTTCTAACTCTTCACCAGTAGAGCCAAAGTATCTTTTTTGCCATCTGCACATTAAACGTGGAGCTCCCATGCTTGCGAGTGACTGGACTACCCACTAAACATCATTCCTGCTAGCCTGCGAACCTAGCCTAGAACCATTTGACACATTACTTCAGGCCAGGATTCTGCTACGCCGTAAGGTGCCTTCAAGCTGGGGGATCTCTCCTCAAGTGGGTGGGCAGAGAGGGTTCAGAATTGCCAGATAAGCGATCCCTTAGCCTGAAAGCCCCCGGCTACTCTGGGTTCCTTTTACGTTTTAGGACTGCCCGAAAACTATGTAACACATGGTTCCACTTGCAATTTGCCTAAACTATCCGGGTAGGGCTCTCTCATCTTCCTGCAGAGGTCTGATATGCCCAAAGCAGTCTTCCTCAGCCATTGCCCTGATTTGCTCAGAGAAACTTATCTCTGAGTCAACTAGTGTCCTCAGGTATGCTGGCTTTGATTCAATAAGTATGTCTCCAACAGTGACCATCTTTACTCTAAGGACTCACTTCTTGGTCAAGATGATCATTTTGATTTTCTCCAGCGCTAGACTGAACACGCAAGCAGTTATTCAGCCTCTTGCTTGGCGCATTTGCATAGCTAGCCTAAGTTGTTGATCAATGTTGCCTCCAGTGACTAGAGCCAAAACATCATCTGCATAGCTGATCAAGCGCGACTCATCTGGCATCTCCAGTTGTTGCTCACCGTAAGACACTTTCAACGGGTTTGAACCAAGGATAGATCCCTATGCAACTCCCGATGTAACTTCCATCCTTCATTCGTCGTGTCATACAGTAGTCTTCGAGCCTTCAGGTAGTCCCTCAAAAGCTGCATGAGATATTCTGGAACTTGAAAAAGGTTATTCAGCTTATCCAGAATATGCACCCATCTAGCAAAGTTGAAGGCGTCCCTAACTTCAAGTGTCACCAACACAAGAATCCGTCGCTTGATGCAGCTTTAGATCTCTCATTTTCAAACTACGCTCACCACGTCTGTTATATATGTATACAAATGAAACATATTTGCTCTTTTACTAATACAGTCATATATCATTATACACATTTATACATGTATACAAATAAAACATATTTGCTCTTTTTACTAACACAGTCATATATCATTATACATATTTGCATCCCAATATTTCGGCCACTTCTTTCCTAACATTTCGAGCGTCAACATGTGATATCGCGTGCCAATATCAAGTGTTAAATATCTAGTATTAAGTTGTATTAAATGAATCGAATACCTGTTAGTGAATAAACTATTTGAATTATAATAGCTCGGTGTGTTTTATAAAACTTAAAGCCTATGAAAAAAACAGTGCTAAACACACGAAACGAGCAACATTAAAACATGGTGTCAGGTTTGTGAAAATTATGAAAAGTGCCCAAGAAAACGAGAAAAATGGCTGAAGGCGAAAATAAACGAGCACTCAGCATGCTAACTAGCAGAATTCAGGCTTTGGAGCAAACTCTGAATTCGCAACAAGCAACAGCATACGTGAATATCCCTCTACCAGAGCCATTGAACATCAAGGTAGGCGATATTTCTCAGAATTTCAAGCATTTCGAAGAAAGATGGAACAACTATGTCATCGACGGTGGACTCGATAACAAGCCCGAGGAAAGAAAGAAAGCGATTCTTCTAACTGCCTTAGGAAATGACGTTTTTCAAATGTACGGCAATCTACCTCTAACCGAGCAAGAAAAATCGACAGCTGAAAACATACTGAAAGCTATCAAGAAGAATCTAACACCACGAGTTAATAAAAGGTATGAGCGAGCGATTTTCAACCTAGCGACTCAAAACCAAAATGAAACCTATGACGAATACTTTGCGCGTCTACGAGAGTTGAATAAAAATACAAAATACGTAGATTTGTCGGATGATATACTACTCGACAAAATAATATGCTCCATAAAAGATATAGGACTCAGGGAAAAACTTTGGCTAGATACAGACATTACCTTGTCAAAAGCAATTTATATTTGCAAATCAAAAGAAAATGCGGCGAAACAATTAGGGGAATTACAATCTCATAGTACGAATAACGTTCACGCAGGCAATACTACCAAAATTGTCAGCAAAGTGCGCAAAATTGCAACCAATAAAGCATATAAGCCAAAAATGGACCGAAATAAACAGTCATGCAAATACTGCTGATACCAGTACCATAAAAATCTGAGGGAATGCCCAGCGAGATCTGCGGTGTGTAGGAAGCGTAGCATACATGGACATTACGCATCTGTATGCCTGTCAACTAATACGAGTTCAAGAAACAATCGAACACCCAACATTAAACACGTTAAAAGTCTACAAAATGAGCAACAACTAATACTAACAATAAGCGACAACACTAATCTGGTAACAATTGATTTAGACATCAGACAACAGAGCGACATATTCAGAAACGTCAAATGTATTCTAGATACGGGAGCTACATGCAATATAATCGGACTAAACAAGTTGAAGCGTGTCACACAACAACGAAGAATAGGAGCAACGCCAATAACAACGAAATTGCAAGCATTCGGAAATAACATAAAAGTGCCATTGGGTAAAGTACTGTTGCAGTTAAAACATAAAGATAATATTCAAAATGAAAATTTTGAAATAGTGACCGGAGATCATGCACCACTACTCTCAGCAAGCACCTGCCAGAAGATGAATTTAATCAAACTTTGCTTCAACGTAAACGAAATTTCTTCAGAAGCAGAACGAATTTGCCAGGAGTACGCATCTGTTTTTGAAGGACTCGGAGAATTCAAAGGTGGGGTGAAACATGAACTAAAAGAAAATGTTGTGCCTAGAAAGTAAACACCACGACGAGTTCCAATCGCGTTACATAATAACCTCCGTTCAATTTTAAATGAAATAGAAAGCGATGGAGCCATTCAAAAGCAAATTGAACCAACGCCTTAGCTGAACAACATCGTTTTGGTCAAGAGAAACGAAAAATTTCGATTGTGCCTAGATCCACGCGAACTCAACAAACATCTGAAAGACGTTCGATACACATCGAAGACGCTACAAGAAGCTTTACCGAGTCTAGCAAACGCTAAAATGTTTTCAGCAGTTGATGCAAAAAAAGAATTTTTGCAACTGAAACTGGGCAAAAGCAGCTGTGATCTAACTTCATTCAGCACACCCTACAAGTTTTTAAGGATGCCTTTTGGTATAAAATCAGCAATGGAATTTTTTCAAATTGCACTCACAGAAGTTTTAAGTGGATTAAATGGTGTAATTAACATTGCGGATGGCATTTTAATATTTGCCTGTGGCCAAACCGATGAAGAAGCCCTAGCCGATCACAACAGGAATCTACGCAAGCTTCTTGAACGACTTGAGGCGGAACGCGTTAAACTCAACAAGGAGAAGATAAACCTGTGCATGAAAGAGGTAAAATGCTATGGCCATATACTAACTAAGAATGGAATAAAGGCAGATGAAACAAAAACGTCAGCGATACGCAACCTACCACGTCCGAGCAACAAAGAGGAACTAGCAAGATTTCTCGGTATGATAACGTACCTGGGAACGTACATCCCGAATTTAGCTTCGAATTCGCATAACTTAAGAGAATTAACTCACAAATGATCAAATTTTAACTAGACTGAGGTACATGAACACGAATTCAAAGAATTAAAAAATATTCTAACAACAATTCCAACGCTTAAATATTTCGATGCTACAAAGCCAGTAACCATACAAACCGATGCATCTTCATTTGATATCGGAAGCGTTCTTTTGCAAGACAATCGGCCCATAGCTTATGCTTCGAAAACACTATCTAGCACTCAGAAAAACTACGCACAAATAGAGAAAGAGATGCTTGCAATACTCTACGCTTGTAAACGTTTCGACAAATATATCTGTGGCAAATCTGATGTTACTATTGAAACAGATCATAGCCCATTAGTGAAATTCTTCGCGAAACCACTGCTAGAAGCCCCAAAGCGACTCCAAAATATGATACTCATGTTACAGCGATACAAACTTAATATCAAATATAAGAAAGGTAAAGAAATGTATATTGCGGATACTCTTTCAAGAGCTCCCGAAAACGTTTCGAACGAAGAAAAGCTATATGATATCTACAGAATCAAAAATATATTCGAAACAATAGAAAATATAAATTGCATTGATGAATTGCCAATAAGTGATAACACGACGGAAAGAATAATAGAAGAAACAAAAAATGATCCGGCAATGATAGAATTATACGAGAAAATACAAAACGGTTGGCCAAATTCTAAGAACAAATTAAACGAAACACTCAAACAATACTTTCCTTATAAAGAACTCCTAACAATACAAGACGGTTTGATTTTAAAAGGAAATCGTATTCTCATACCAGATTCTTTACGAAAGATGATCTTAGCCAGATTGCATACAAGCCATTCAGGAATCGAAAATACTCTCAAATTAGCCAGAGAAACTGTATTTTGGCCAGAAATAAATGGTCATGTAAAATCAATAATCGAAAACTGCAATACTTGCATAAAATATTCGAAACAGCAACAACGAGAGCCAATGATAACACACGAGATCCCAACACATCCGTTTGAAATTGTATCAATGGATATTTTTGAAGTTACAATTACGAATCGCGTTCATCGTTTCTTAATCACCGTAGACCATCACTCTGACTATTTTGAAATTGATGAGCTTGCAGACATGAGTGCAAAATCTGTAATTCTAATATGCAAACGAAATTTTGCAAGGCATGGCGTACCAAAGAAGGTGATATCGGACAACGGTCAACAATTCATTGGACACGAATTTAAACAGTTTTCTAAAGAATGGAACTTCCAACACACGACATCTAGTCCTCATCACCAGCAAGGTAATGGTAAAGCGAAAGCATCTGTGAAAACGGCGAAAACGATAATCACAAAATGTTTAGATTTTTCTACAAAGCTCTGTTAGTATGGCGAAACACTCCCAACAAAATCGGATCTAGTCCTGCAAAGCGAATCTTTTGTCGATGGTTGCGATGTAATATTCCTTCAGCCGATTACGAACAACGAGTAACGAATAATGTTTAGGAGTCCCTAATCGAAAACCGGGAGTATTTGAAGAAATATTACAATCGTGGAACCAAAAATCTTCATCCTTTAAACGAAGGAGAAAATGTTTTCACCGAGGTTAACGTCAAAACCAAACAGTGGGAACCAGGCGTCATCGTGAAGTCTATCAACGTTAGGTCATACATCGTTCGTGTGGGGCGAAACGAATATGTGCGTAATTCGATCCATATTCGAAGGCTACCAACGTGTCGAGCACTCGGATAATTCTGGCGTTCCAGTAGAAGAGAAATTTGCAACAGACCGAGAACCTTTAGCGAGAGATGGCTTCAACGTTTTTAATCAACAGCGACCGATCAGAAAATCATCTAGAACTATAAAGCCCGTAAATAAACATGAAGCGCCTTATTAAAAGAAAAAAACGAGGATGTTATATATGTATACAAATGAAACATATTTACTCTTTTACTAATACAGTCATATATCATTATACACATTTATACATGTATACAAATGAAACATATTTGCTCTTTTTAGTAATACAGTCATATATCATTATACACATTTGCATCCCAATATTTCGGCCACTTCTTTCCTAACCCTTCGAGCGGCAACATGTGATATCGCGTGCCAATATCAAGTGTTAAATATTTAGTATTAAGTTTTATTAAATGAATCGAATACCTGTTAGTGAATAAACTATTTGAATTATAATAGCTCGGTATGTTTTATAAAACTTAAAGCCTATGAACAAAACTGCTAAACACACGAAACGAGCAACATTAAAACAACCTCTGCAGTCACATTAATGGTGGAGCAACCTACTCTAAAGCCATACTGCCGAGAAAAAATGTCCCCTGCAGCGCAAATCATGACGAGTTTCTCTAGCACTTTCCCGGGTATGTCTAACATGCATGATGGGTGGTATGTAAATGGCAATCCGGAATTTCCTTTCTTCTTACTGATAAGCAAAAGCCACGACACCTTCCATCGTACTGGGAAATCCCCGTCCCGTAGGCAAATGTTGAATGTGCTGAGCTGCAAGTCAGGGCAACGGTGATAGACCAGTTCCAATGCCTCAGCTGAAACACCAGCTCGATTTGAAGCCTTCCCTGTTTTAATAATACGACTGGTTCTCTAGTTCTTGCTGAGTGAAGAGTGGACACTTGACTACTGTTTCACCATGGCCAGCGTCAACGTGGAAGGAATGGACAGGAAAAAATGCCTACACTATCTCATTCATCTTTTCCGCATCATGTATGCAAAATTTCCGTAGGGAACCAAGTTTCCGCATAACTAGCTGATAGCCAAGGTTCTACGGGTTCTTGTTCACACTTCTACTAGATCTTGTCAGCACGAGCCTTGCTGTTGTCAATTGATTCGCGAAAGCCTTTTCTGGCCGACTTATATGCTGCTAACCGGTTGTATGCCTCTTCACGGTTCCATGCCCGTTGAGTTTCATGCCGAAGCTTGTGACACCCCGTTTCCTTTTAGCGATTTTAGTCAGTACACTGGAGCTTGTCGTGTCGATATTTTTGACGAGTCATCAAAGCATTGCAAGCAGTCGTGATGATGCTCAAAGTTGAGTTCACCATGTCTTGAACTGCCAGTTCCTTTATTCCCTGTAAAACACCCCGCAGCAGAGCACCAGCTGTGAGCACCTCAATGAACCTCTCGATGTATATACTTTCAATGTTCTACCCAATCGTAGTAGGTCAAGACCAATGACGTCAGGAGACAACATCACTGATCTCAAGCAGAATGCACTGATGATCACTGGCTGAGAAGTGATGCAATACTCTCCAATTGTGTATACTTTATACTGTGGACTTCAACACAAATGCCAAGCCTGATATAGTTCTTTCAGAGCCAATACGATGGAAATCGCTGTACTTCCGGTATTTGGCACGACGAGTAACTTCCTAACTGTCATTTGTAGGACTAGTTTTCCCGCAGATCTGTTAAATGCGTACCCCATGTGATCGTTTTAGCGTTGAGGTCCAATTCAACGAGCACGTTGGCATCTGTATTCGAGACAATGCCCTCCAAAGTATTCAACTTAACTTGAAAAGATGATATTGGTTCTTTCGGCATTAGGTAACCTTTGAGCACCAAACCTACACAAAACCATCATGCAGAACTTTTATCGTGGTGTTGCTCACTCAAAAGCAAACAGTCAGCTTTCATGTCTCTTGCGAACGCTCAAGGAAGGTTCGGGCGGTTGAACTGCGGTGTAAGTTTACCAGCAGGATACATTTCATCGAAATTCTGACTTTGTCTTGACTAGGGCTTTTTGGCAAACCCGACATTTTCCTGATCCTAATGGATGCCCAAGATTTGGTATGAGATCGTCATCCTTGCAAAAGATACAGTGTGCCTCCTTTATATACTCTTTTTTTGTGTCATATTTCACCACATTCGTAACATAGGGAGCTCCTATCGAGACCTTTGTATGCTTGTGTGGCGTGACCATAGCCAAGGCATTTGAAGCATAGAAGACGCACTGCTCTTTGCCGTATCCTGCAGACAACCCACCCTGTTCTTACATTGCTCTTATTCAAAAATTGTTCGACATTCTTTTCGATCAAGTCAATAATGGACATGGGTTGTCCTCTATGGTTTTCTGGTGTCAGCCTTGCGTTGCTCCTGCCCACGTCTCTTTTGATGGCCTCTTCTGCCTTGAGCAGGGCCGTGACGCAGTCAATGTCCCTTATTTCTTATTTGCGCTTTTGCCGAGGACTTTCTTTACTGTGTCGCAGAATGCTTCTTCATTGTCGCGCTATTTCGAATCCGACCAGTATGTGGCCTAACTGGGTTGCCCTGTTGGTATCTTTGGGGCTTACATTTTCTGTAATATTTCACAACACATCTGAGTAGAATCTACTGTTTTGGGGTTTTATGAGTAATTCTTGCTGCCAGGGTTTTTGCGTAGCTTTTTTCTCTCCTGCACCACGTCAGATCCTTTTTCTTGCTTTGTTTCCATATGAACTTTATTTTCTGGTAGATATTATTTTGAAGGAATCTCTTTGTAACTTTCTGCACTGTCTGAAACCCCAGATCTAGCGTTCCACTCCCGTCAAGTGCCTCTCCTTTCTTCTCTTAATCTGATTTCCTTAGATTGGACTTGACACCATTCTTTTATTTATTTCTGATGGTGGAGCTTTCTGCAGTAGAGTTTCTTTAGCTTTGTACGCTTCTTTGACCTTCTGGTCCACTTTAGTATCCAACCAGCTCCTCTAGTGATGCTCTCTGCGGTCTAGCGGCTCTTCTAGTTCAAGGCGCTCATTCTTTGCACTTTTGCTGATTTGTGGCAAGTGTCACGCTAATTTTATTCTTTTTGAACGGCTCCCGCTTTTCGGATTTTTTTTTCTTGAAGTCGCTGGACAACAACTATACTTTGTGATCTCCTTTCATGCGAGAGTTATCGGCTTCCGTTTCCGAGTGCAGTACTTCAGCCACATTTTCGACGTGGCGGTGAAATCACACAACGGCGCTTCGTTTGCCTGGTCACTCCTTTCTTTTTCTACCTTGATCACTTTCTGAACTTCAAGATGGTTTGTCATTATTTTGGGGACTTAAGACTCTTAGTTCGATTGCTTTGGTTGTGATTGTAGCCGTAACCATCGAATTCTCGATGTTCTTTACATTAAAGCTAAAGTATCTACGGTGGATACAAAGAGGGTAGCTTAGTTCTTTTAAAAAGTATATAAAAAGTCATGCCTACTATTTGCGGTATTACAATCAGAGTAGGGGTTGGGATACAGAAATATATCATCGCCAACGATAGACGCTGAGCTTTTGGGTGGTTCATTTTGGTTGGTTCATTTTGGTTGGTTCGTTGGGCTAAGTGGCTGATTCCTTTAATTTTAAACTGAAGCCCCTAATTTTGTGACGCTTAGTTCAGTCTGGTCGCACACTGACCATATTTTTACTCGATTTTTCCATACGAATGGCAAACTTCGGGTTTCTTTCTATTAAAGAGTTGAACGAAATGTTAACCAAGTTTTCTAGTATAAATGTGATAAACGTTTTAACAAAACGATTAATTTTATGTTATACGAGCGTACAAAATTGACTTTGCATGTTATTTTGCTTGCAAACGATACGAAGTATTTTGTCACTGGCTATGTAAGGTATAAAACATTCAATATTATAATAATATGTTGGAGTTTGCTCAAGGAAAAACTCCAAGTAGTTTTTCATTCTAAATGCTCAAAAATAAACGGCATTAAAAGTCATTATTTTTAATGAAGAAACCAAGAAATGAATTGGAAGTACAATTTTCGTTAAATTAATCACTTCTCAATATGCTTTGATATCTAAATAATTTATAATAATTACATGATCGCAGAATTCACTAAAAAGCTCAAATACCTATGATACTGAAAATGAGAACTTTCTGGAACTAGCTATGTTAAAGACTCTTGAGTTCTAAAGGATCAATTAAAGCCTTAGCCGTTGTAGCCATGTGCGGATTCAATATTCTTAAGGAACGCAAATACTTTTTTTCAGTAATCTTAACCTTTAAACTTTGAGTAATCCCTAAATGAATAATATAAACATCTGTAGGGTAAACATTTTCCAAGCATCCCATCAACAACCACTCCTAAAAATTAGTCCCAACAAACATATCAAAATAAATTGCATCTATAATTTTTCATGGACACGATAAAAAAAAGCCTTTAAAAAATTCCAAAAAACTGCATTTCACACTTCATAAAAAGATAATTGGCCATGTCACCGAATCATAGTGAAACTGTCCCAGGGAATATAGCAAACAATAACTAAAGTCGTTACAAATCTGTCAACCAACTTTAATTTATATGCCACTCGATTTGATTCCCTTTTTGCATACAAACGTCCGGAATCGATTCCCGAATTCTGCACCATTGTTCGGTCGCATATTGGGGGCTCGAGAGAGAAAAAAACTGCAAGAAAGACAGGAATCCTTGGCAACGAAAGATATGTATGGACGAATTTGAATGTTTGCATGCATGCAAATTGAACGGACAGGATTTCAGCCACAGTGTCCTGAAGGGATGTTGCTGCGGACAAGGGCAGGAAATTTAATGCAAAAAAAATATCGTGCCGTCTTTATGATCAGCCTTCGAATATTGAAAGCCAAACATATTGCCTCATCGAAGAAAGGATATTGCCGTAACCGTCCAGTGCAGCGTCCTGTTTGCTATGCTTGACTTTCCGAGATATGACCAAAAAATGTCATCGGAATTGAATGTAAAAGTTAAGGGGAAATGTAAATTGCAAAGTGCTATTCGACACGCAAATCTATATTTGGACTGTGGGAATTTTCTGCCAGGAAGAATCGTAATTTTTTTTCCAATAAATTGAGGAAATCGCCAGGTATGAGTTCCGTGGTTTGTGACTCAATTATTGTAATTTTCTTTGATGTGAAGATTTGTTGGAATTTTAGGAAGTTGGCAAATAGCAGTTTATGGAGAGGATTAAAATTTAATATATTTATTGAAGCTTCTTATCCTATGAAAACGCATTTGAACAAGGAAATAATGTGCAGGAAGCAAAACAGTAAACACAAAACACATTCCCTAATAATAACATAAAACACAATATCATATCACAAGTTCTCATAAAAATCAATACCCCAATCTTTAAATAACATTTTGATAGAAATCAATCCTTTAAAATGGTATAAATCACTTAAATGCCTCAACAAAGTAAAATTTTATTGTACAACCAACACTCATAAATTCTCATAATAAAATATCAATTTACACACTGAAGAAGAGTTTATAAAATTGAAAACAGATTTTCCCCTTTTCCCAACTTCCGAACGAAAACTACCGGGACCAATAAAAAACGAAACAAACTACTTGACATCTAAGCCCCAGTGTAAACTATTTTCGGCTCATTATTCTCGAAATTGAAGGAAGATGACTCCTTGCTTCGTAAAGTGTGCGCGCAATTAAAAAACGATATGTTACCCATTGTGAAAGAGTAATTTAACACTTTATCGGATCAGGAACGAGAGAAGATCATGAAAAAATTTCAAAGGAGGTGAAAACAAATCGTTTATTAAGAAATGTTTAAGGAAGCAAGGGTAAATGTGTGTGACGCGGAATAAATCTTTCACATGTGCTGCAACTTTTCGAATGTTTTGATGGGCTTTTAAATTTATCGATATCAAGACCTACCTTTCCGTAATACTTTGTAGGAATGGGTTGCCGAAACTTCAATGACAACATGAAATTGATTGGGGACATTTTCAAATTTTACTTGTACTTGGTAAATGTGTTTCAAGGGAGAAATGAAACATGATATATGGTTTTAACTTAAAAAATACATTAACACTTCTTTTGGAACAAGTATCTATGGATTTGTTTTCAAAAGTAGGCAGCACTGGAAAATATGAAATTTTCTCATTCAATCATATACAGTAAATCATGCATTTTATTAGTAACTAGACATTTACAGTCTCTACTACATGACAAAGTTTTATAAAAATTGGTTAAAAGGTCTGTTCAAAACTACAGAAGTATAATTTTGCACGTTTTACAAATTTTGGCGGCCGTCAGATGAATCAACTTTGGATTTTTAACTGTGAGCTTCATGATACAGTCAAATGGACCTTGGCATTGATTTTCGCACAAATCTGTGCTATACTTTGGTCTGAACAGAAAACACGCATTCCTAAAAATTTGGTAAAAGACGAAGCACAATTATGGCCTCTACCATGGTCAAAAATGTTGTTATGCTCAAGATATTGGTAAGTCTAAAAAGTATTGAGTCTTTTTTGTTATTTTCGATTGAATATTTCTTTTATTTAAAATAGGTTTTATTTAAGTACATATTGTCCATTATTATCTATGAGCTTTTGCTATTTTTTGTGTCCATCTGTGTAGATCTTCTATGGTTTATCGGCGGAAAACTTGACCAAGTGATTTTCACAGTCCCTTTTTGAAGTGAATTTCCTTTCATTAAGGAAGTTTTGCAGAAACTGAAACAAATGATAGTCTGATGGTGCAAGGGCTGGACTATACGGTGGATGCATCAAAACTTCCCAGCCAAGCTCTGTCAATTGTCATCAAAGATGTGTGTGGTCTGGCATTGTCATGATGAAAGACAACGCTCTTTCTATTGATCAATTCTGGTCGGTTTTTTGGAATTGCTTGATGCAATCTGGTTAACAGCTGACAGTGCAGAGCCAAACTGGGTGATTGGCCATTTCTAGCACCTCATGTTAAACAATTCCCTTTCAATCCCACCATACACACAGCATAACCTTATTTGGTGTCAATCCTGGCTTTGAAGCCGTTTGTAATGATTCACCTTTTTTGACCATGATCTTTTTCGAACGAGATTCTTGTATCCTACACATTTTTCATTGCCTGTAATGATTTGCTTCAAAAATGGCTCGATTTCGTTGCGTTTTATTAGCATTTCGCAAATGGAAATACGGTCGATCAAATTTTTTTGTGTTAATTCATGCAGCACCCAAACGTCCAGCTTCTATGTGTATCGAGCCTTACGCAAATGGTTGAACACTGTTTGGTGATGAATATTCAGTTCCTTAGCAATATTATGGCTGCTTGTGTGTCAGTCTTCTTCAAGTTTTTGTAAGACCTGAGCGAGGTGCATCTTTGACATCAAAATTTCCAGAACGAAAGCAAGCGAACCATCTCCTGGCTGTGGCTTTTGATAAAGTATCTTGACCGTAGACACCAGAATTTTTTTCGCGAGCCTGCGATGTATCTCACCTTGATTGCAGTGAAATTGTAAAATATAACGATTTTTTTCAGAAACTTCACCCATTTTTAAAAGAATACAACTCTTGAAACGAAACACGAAATACAAAATTGTCCCGATGAAAATTGTAGACTGGATTGTCACCTTTCCAATGCATGCCAGTCCGACTCAATCTGATTAGTATTGCCTGATAAATGACAACAAACACCATCTAGTGACAAAAAGGCTCAATACTTTTTAGACTATCCAATTTATATATATATATATATATATATATATATATATATATATATATATATATATATGTACATATATATATATATATATATATATATATATATATATATGTATGTATGTATATATAGATATGTATACATACACAGACATATATATTTATATAAATATACATATATATATGTTTATATATATATATATATATATATATATATATATATATATATATATATATATTATTGTATATTTATATACATACATATGTTTGTGTATGTATACATATGATATATTATGAGGTATGATTTTTAATAGGCAATTCGCGTAACTCCTGTCAAACTTTAATGTAATTTTTATTCAATATTGTCTGACAAATCATCACGAAAAGACTTAAACTGCAACAACTGATCCGAATTTTCCAGCTGCATTACAAAAATCGGCGTTCGGTGAGATATTCATGCTTTAGTGCAATTTATTGTGTGCATCGTCGACCTACCGAAACCACTATAGCCAATACCATCCGCAAATTTGAAACCCAGCATACATTATTGGATGAAAACCTCAGAATATATATATATATATATATATATATATATACATATATATATATATATATATATATATATGTATATATATATAGGGTGATTCATTCTGAGGTTTGGTTTTTAATCTATATATATATATATATATATATATATATATATATATATATATATATATATATATATATATATATGTATATATATATATATATATATATATAAATATATACATATATATATACATATATATGTATATATATATATATATATATATATATATATATATATATATATATATATATATATATATAGGGTGCGTACGGCATTTGAGGACATGCATAAATGGGACTATAACTTCCCGATTTTATTTTTTTCCTTTTCAGATAAGAAATGGCGGACTACAACATCACTTAAGAAATGAAGAGACATGCTGTCATCGTCGCTATATGTGCGAACCATACAGATTTTGAGATCTCTAATTTTCTTAATTGCGCCCGTTCATTCGTGCATAAGGTTCGCCGTGAATTGAAAGCATCAGGAGGGGATAAAGAATCGGTTGCAAAACGCAAAATGCCCGAACCACGTTCTGCCACTGTCAAATCTGCAGAATTTTCAGAGCAAGTGCAAGCGATCATAGACGATGACCCTTCAAAATCAATGAGGGTCCTTGCGAGTGAGCCTCATGTTTCTGAGCGGCTTATTCGTAGGTTTGTCCACGAAGACCTTCGGTATAAGTCTTACGTGATGCGCAGAGGACAGTTCACGTCGGAACGAACACGGGAACAGAGAGTTCTCCGATCAAAACGTCTTTTAAATAAATTCAAACACCCTGAGGCACCCAAAATGTTATGTTTTTTTCCGACGAAAAAAATATTGACCAAGATCAAAACACCAATCGCAGAAATGACAGATGGCAATGTTCGAATCCTACAGAGGTTCCTGTTTTTATGCACATAAAATTTACAGCCACTGTTATGGTTTTAGGTGTTATTAGCAACGAAGGACATGTTACGCTACCACACTTTTTTACTCAAGGAATTCGAGTGAACTCTGCGGCATGCATCGAGGGTTTGGAGACGGTAGTGAAACTCTGGATAGACAATATAAGCGGAGGCAGACCATACATTTTTCAATTCAAAATAATGTCTGTTTTGTTTTGCCTGTTTTGTGAAATTATAAAAACAGAAGCCATTTTGTTTTTTTTTTTAATTTTTGACAAGAAACACAAATCAGATGTCTAAGGTAGGTAGTGTTAAATGATTAGAGTACATTTTATTGTTAGTATAGTGAAAAGTGTACACAATATCAAAAAATTGCACATACAGCATGTAGAATTGGGAAAAGAGTCAGTGCTTTTTTAAACAAGAAAAGATAAGTTGATTTCGTTTTAGGTTCTTTATTATTTCTAGTTAGTTCTATTAAATGCTAAAATCAAACATTTCCGTTAACTTAAGTTTCTTATAAATATTATCTTTTTATATCACAAGCCATTATATGCGCATCAAAAAATTGCACATACAAACTAATCTCGTATTCTCATAACAAAAACCTAACGGTACTAAAATTTCCATGCAGGTTTACGCTCCCTTATGTTTTAATGCTAGCGGCAGTCACGAAGTTCTTGTGAAAGTGTCTAGTAGCTTTATTCGCGTCGATCATTAGATAATGTCGCTAACAAAGAAAAAGGTTCCTATTGAAGTGAGAAAACTGATTATTAAACTCAAAGAGGAAGGTAAAAGTTATGCAGCCATTGGAAAGATCGTAGGACGACCACGTGCAACCATTCAAAGTCTTATAAAAAACTATAAAACTAATAACAGTTTCGATATTGCTTCGGGGATATGCCGTAAGAACTTACTGAGCGAACGTTTAGGAAGGCAAATTAAACGGTAAGTGAAAAACGATCCTAAAACTAGTGCTCCGAAAGTAGCTGCTACCCTTGAAAATAATCGTGGAATATCCGTCAACCCACAAACTGTACGAAATTTCCTACAAAAGAAAGGCTACAAGGGCTGTGTTGCAAGAAAGATACCATTTATTTCTAACATTAATAGTAGAAAAAAAAACGATTCCAATACGCCAAAGAATATGTATCGAAATCTGAACAGTTCTGGGAAAATTTAATTTTCGTAGATGAAAGCAAATATGATGTTTTCGGCTCTGATGGTCGGCGATTTGTGTGGCATAGAGTTAACACTGCGTTAGAATCAAAAAATTTGAAATCCACCATAAAGCATGGTAAGGGGAATGTGATGGTTTGGGGTGCAATGGGGGCAAATGGAGTGGGTAATTTAGTATTTCATGAGACAACGATAGACAAAGTTTAGTATTTCAACATTTTAAATGACAACTTGAAACAAAGCGCCGTCGAAATTGGCACAAACGGTGTGTTTTCGTTTGTCCAAGACAATGATCCCAAACATTCTTCTAGATTAGTGCATGAGTGGTTGCTTAACAATGTTGCATCTGATCTTCCACATCCACCCCAATCCGCCGACTCAAACCCAATTGAGCATCCGCACACTAAACCATCCTAAAATAACTTAAGGATGGTTTAGTGTGTGCGTTTTTTTTTTTCATTCAGGTGTGAACCTTTTTCCAAACTAGCATAACATACAGGGTTTTCCAATAAAAGCTGTTATTTTGATATTATGAGAAAAATGCCATTTTTTAATATAAATGATCGGATGTTTATTTCATTATAAAGAAGAAGGCATGTAGTTAAAAGTGGAAAATAACATCCAGCAAATGACCATCACGACTACGCTTACAGGACCATATCCTTTGCATGAATTTTTTCAAAATCAAATCGCAAAGTTGCTGCCCTATGTCCTCGATAGCCTCACGAATTCCATCTTTGAAGTCTTGAATCGATGCTGCGCTGTTGGCGTAGACCTTTTCTTTCACGTGGCCTCAAAGGAAGAAATCGCAAGGTGTTAAATCACAAGATCTCGATGGCCAATTGTGATCACCTCTTCGAGAGATAACACGGTCCGGAAACTTTTCCTGTAAAGGATCAATAGTTTCGTTGCTTGTGTGGCACGTAGTGCCATGTTGTCGAAAGTAAACGTTATCCAGATCAATAGCATCCAATTCCGGCCATAAAAAATCATTGATCATCTCCGTAACTGTAGTTTCAGCCTCGTTTTCGAAAAAGTAAGGTCCAATGACTCCGACGGACCATAAACTGCACCAAACAGTCACACGTTGACGACAGAGAGGCTTTTTGACAATAACTCTTGGGTTTTCCAAGCCCCAGATGCGACAGTTTTTCTTGTTGACGAAGCCACCGAGGTGGAAATGGGCCTCATCACTCAAGATGATTTTTCGATGGAATTCCGGATCATTTTCATGCATTTCAAGGACCCAATCAGCAAAGACACGACGTTGTTGATATTCGACTGGCTTGAGTTCTTATGTAAATTGAACTTTATAAGCCTTAAGACCCAAATCTTTATGCAAAACATGTTGTAATGACGTTTGTGGAAGACCTAATTCCAAAGAACGAAGAGGAATGGACAAACCTGGGTTTTCTTCAACACTTTCGGCTACAGTAGCAATATTCTCGGCTGTTATTGAGTAACGTGCACGGGTTTTATTCTTCACATCACTTAGTTGTCCCAACAGCACGAATTTTACCACCATATTCTGTATTGCGGTCCGACAAGGTGCTTCACGACGACCCAAAAATGTTCGAGATTTACGAACCGTCTTTGCCAAATTTTTAACATTTTAATAGTGAATTTTAATAATTTCAATGAGTTGTTGAAGCATGTTTTGTTCCATTTTTATTAATGGCATAGTTTTATTTGCCAATTGTCAAAAAATGACAGCTTCAAAAGTGAAATCTACCGAAATAGCGGGCTATTCAAAATAACACCTCTTATTGGAAAACCTTTTATAAGATCAATAATTGCATTTTATATTTGGTAGAAAGATCTCTCAAAATCTATTTAAAATAAAATTTTCAAAAGCCTTCTTGTTCATTTCAAATGTGTAGCTCATTTTGTTATTTAGAAATAGTTAGTTATCTATTCTCGCTTTGCAGATTTAAATAATATCATCTTATTTTGTGCAAGGATACAACAAGTCTCTCAACATTTTCTGATTTAATACAATTAATACTGCTTTTTACATAAAGCAAAATATATATATATATATATATATATATATATATATATATATATATATATATATATATATACATATATATATATATATATATATATATATATATATATATATATATATTTATATATAGATATATATATATATATATATATATATATATATATATATATATATATATATATACATATACAATATATTGTATATGTATTGTATATCTTGATATTCAATAAGTCTGTAGGATAAGTAAGAAAAAACAATATTTTGACAAAACTCGATTTTATTATTCAACATAGTTGCCTTCGAGGGCAATACAATGAGTATAGCGATTTTCCAACATTTCGATACCACTTTCATAGTCCGATTTCTTGTTCTCATCAAAATAGGCCTCAGTTTCAGCGATGACTTCATCGACTCAAATTTCTTTCCAGCACGCATTCTCTTGAGATCTGAAAACAGGAAAAATTTGCCTGGGGCTAAATCTGAAGAAAATGGTAGATAGGTAAGCAATTCGAAGCCCAATTCATTCAATTTTGCCATCGTTTTCATCAATTTGTGACACGGTGCATTGCCTTGGTGAAACAACATTTTTTTCTTTTGCAAATGCGGCCGTTTCTTTGCAATTTCAGCCGTCAATCGATCCAAAAGTGCACGGTAATAGTCGATGTTGATTCTTTTTTGAAGATAGTCAATGAATATTATTCCATTCGCATCCCAAAATACAGACGCAATCACCTTACTCGCCGACTGTTGCCTCTTTGCTCACTTTGGATCCGGATCGTCGAGTGCTGTCCACTGGTGTTTTCTGGTGTGTAATAGTGAAGCCATGTTTCATTCATTGTCACATATTGACGATAGAATTCTATTTTATTGTGGTTTAACAGCGCCAGAAACTCCTCTGAAGCATCAATGCGTTGTTGTTTTTGGTCGACTGTGAGCTCACGCGGCACCCACTTTGCACAGAGCTTTCGCATACCCAAATGTTCATTTAAAATGGTAAAAACACTACCATCTGATGTCTTTACAATATCAACTATCTTGTACTCCATCAATTTGCGATCTTTCATAATCAATTTGTGGATTTTTTCTATGTTTTGTGGAATAACAGCTTTAAAACTACAAAGAAGAATTAGACTTTTCGATAACGTAGCATATATTCGGACTTTATTGTGTGGTGTGTATTCCTCTTGAAGCCTCTAAATTACGTTGATCTGGCTTCATTTAGCATAAACTGTTCAAGAACTTGCCATATCTTCCGGTTAATGTCCCATCGATTCTCCTGTTGGCACAGTATTTTCATCTGACCAGTCATTTTCGGCATTTTTTGGTCGATGTTCCAAAATCCTTTCCGCATCGTTTGGATATTGCTGCTATTTTCTTCTGCCTGTGGAATCATTTTGTGTGTATCTTCTAGCAACTACATGAATTTGGACTTCACCAAGTTGCTTAGATAGATCGTATTTTGTGATATTTGAAAATACGGAGCTTAGCCTCTACATAAAGAATAGTCCGATCCATGGTATGCGCCTTGTAATGAGTGTATGTTGAGGATGCTAGTTGTTCGAGTACATGATTGATTTGGTTATATGTGCACCCATCAGGGAATATCTACCTTCTTTTGTGAATGTCTCTGTACAGCAAGCAGGGGAAGCTTACAGGAGAAAATTAGCTCGAATATAATGCGAGGTTACAAAAAGATATTGAATTTGCATGCGGAAAATAAATTCGAAGGATCTCTCATGTCTAAGCATAGAGGTCGCCATCATCCCTATTTTTCTCCTTGTATAGTGTGATGTACATACGAGTATGCTGGCGATCTCTACTTGATGTAGATTCATTTTATATAAATGATGAAATAAGACAAAAACTACTTTTTAACTAATCTACACAATTTATTTTTTATTGGTCGTAATGCTTTTCGATACAGGGCATCTTCATCAGGTGACTAAATATAACACTACACATTATTACCTATTTATAAAAAATCATGTCACAAATGCTCAAAGTTACGGTGTCTAAATAATCATTATATGTATTAAGTAACGGTGAATTATTTAAATTGACTTGGCTGTTGAGTAAATCTCCCATATCACGTAAATTATTAATTTTTATTGATTCTAATCAATTCAGCAATCTACCCTTAGAAGCGTGATGTAAAATTTTAAAGTCATCGTTAACTTGGTGATTATCCTCAATTAAATTGAAAATCGCGATAGATAATGTTTTTCCTGGACCGGCGAATGATGATGAGAAATTTAAACATTATCATGTATATATATGTTTTTGCGACATCTTGGAAATTATTGCGAAAACAATGAAATCATATGGTGTGAACTTAGCCTTAAGGACTGGCAATAATTTCCAAACACTAATTAAAAATAACAAAAGTAAATTCGCCAAAAATTGGGTGAATACCGTTTAAAATGCGGTTCATGTGATTATATATATATATATATATATATATATATATATTGGACAAACAGGCAGAGTAGTCCGCGTGGTATAGTATTTTGAGCACTAAGCCCGTAAGCTGAAGGTCTCTGGTTCGAGTTTCGTTGGCGTTAACGAGATTCAATTCGAGTGATTCTTCGGACGGACTATAAGCCTGTTCAGTTTTGATACGTGCTGATGTGAAATCAGAACGCATCGCAGCTGGGTAGGGGGACACATGGCCAAAGCGTGATAAAGATCATATCAATTATTTGTGGAGTGCCAATACATTCGATCATGACAATGAGATACTCTAACTATCTCTAAGCGAAGGCCCGAAAGGGGCTGTAGTGCTACGCAAACAAACAGGCAGATCTTTCAATAAACGTATAACGGAACATAAAAAAGCATTCAATATTAAAAATAATAGATCTAATTATGCTCATTTAACGACCGCTTTAAAATTCTACCTCACGCTTCTAAGGGAAGATTGCTGAATTTATTAGAATCAATAGAAATTCATAATTAACTAAACACGGGACATTTACTCAATAGCCAAATCAATTTAAATTATTCACCGTTACTTAATATATGTAATAATTATCTAGATACCATAACTTTTGATTAACATGTGTGACATGATTTTTTATAATACGTAACAATAGGTATTTTCATATTTAGTCGTCTGATGAAGATATCGTGTATCGAAACACGTTACAACCAATAAAAATAAATTGGGTAGATTAATAGAAAAGTCACTTTTGCATAGACCTTTGAGCTAAGCAGACATTTGATTTACTTAGCGACTACGTAGTGTTTATTATTGCGAGTTTCACAGTAACATTTATTTATTGGATACGTTCTTTTGGTGTGGATTCAAGTTAATATAGTACATATTGAGTTCTTGTGCATCTGAAATCTCCTACCCTGCTCAAAGCAGGAAAAGAAGCCGGGAATCTACCCCGGCTGGTAATTTTCTCCGGGACAAGTTTAGAATGGCGTGAATTCCCGCATCCAGCGCATCGAACTCCAACAGATTCTTGCCATTGGCTGAGCTTCCGGATAGCAACGCTGCAGTAAAAACTAAGGTGAGAGTCCTTCCAATAACATTTACGGGTTTGCCTCGCGTCACGATAGACGCCATTCTTAAAGAATTGAATATTACGAATTTTTCAATTAAAAGAATGTCAATTGGTGTGAGGCTTTTCCTTACCAATCTGGAAGATTACGAGACCTGGAAAGACATTTAAAAGCTAAGAAAGTGAATTATTTCACATTCCAACGGACATATTTACGACCGCTAAAAGTAGTATTAACAGGTTCGCATAAAATTTCCCCAGAAGAGCTAAAAAAGCTTCTCAAAAACAGAACATAAAATTGATGCTATTGAGATTAAATTATTCAATCCCAAATTAAGAGATCGCGAAACCACTTATTATCACTTATACCTACAAAAGGGTATGAAAATGATCGTGTTAAACAAAATCAAGACAATCATGCACACTATTGTGCGTTTAAGGCTATGCTCTCGCAATACCCCCTTCTTAATTGTAATTCGCGTCACAACACCAGAAACAAAGTTCTCATCTTCAAAATGGCAATCCAACCGATCATCCTATACGGTTCGCCTACCTGGATCCAATGTATTAAATATCTAGTAACAAAGCTTCAGATCACGCAAAAATATACCTGAAAATGGTACTTAATAAACCGTTTTACTTTTCTTCTGAAAAACTACACAGCCTTGCTAGCGTTAGTCCAATTTATTAGCTCGCTGCATCGCACCGTGATAACTTAATCCCGAAAGCAAATGACTCGCCCAATTTGTTAAATCGTGCCCTGGCGAACTGAAACCAGCAGTTCCTCCACCTTGCTCATTGGCCGTAACCCAGCCTATCGATTTTAGCTATTTATAAGTAGATAGTTAAGTTATGCAAAGCGACTAATAAGTTCATTAGAGGTTTTTGCCGAAATTTTTCTCTAGCTAATTGTAATATTTACATAGAAATACGATACTACACATAGTTTTAAGTAATGTTCAAACGATGGTGAAATGTCTTTGTCAGAGCACTTACTGTATTATAAGGCCTCTGGACCGCATACATTCTAATAAAGAACAAGTCGGGTAAACAGACCTACGCTCATGTCAGAAGGGTTTTGTATTCAATTTACAAAATGCAGTCACCAGACCGAATCAAATCAAGAAACATTTCAAAGACGAAGATCATACTATTATTAAGAAAGTTGAACGAATTTCGACTTCTAAGGTTTTTGGTATTGTTATACTCATAAATATCTCCCTTGATAATTATTTCAGATGTCCATCCGCGATGGAGGAAACACATTTTTCATGTATTTCCCCCCTGTGCCCCCACTGAAGTTAAAAACTGACAGTTTAACAACTGTTTTGAAAAGCTGCCATGAAAATTTTTATTTCATACTCATATCGGCTACGTTTGATGAATTTTTTTTCAGGGGCCAGTCTCCTGTACTGTTATCATCGATTAATGGCCAATTTTTCGAATCCTAGAATGGTTACAAAACCCTTTTGCTAGGAGCTCTCTCCCACCTCCTTGACTTGTATCACTTATGAGCATTAATTGTAGATGCTCATCTTCAGTCATTCATCAAATTGAATCAAGTGTTCAAAACATGCACCTTAAACGTTCAAGTTGGGAAAAAATAACTCAAAATTGTTCAATCTTCGCATTTAAAACAGCCACTATTTTGATTTACGATTACTGATACCCATAGCTGAACCGATTCTCAAAGATATACATGACACCTATCATTCCTGAAATGTTCATGCAAATCCTAGCAAAACTGTAGTGTCTGAGTCGGTAAAAAGTGCATGTTGTTCCATAGCCATATGTTGCCATAGTAATAAATGCAGCGCATATTGTTCCATAGTAATACAGGAAAATTCAAACCGCTATAACATCGCTAAATATGATTCAATCTTTATGAAACTTTCAGGGTAGATCAATCTTATAAATAGGCATCTACGTACTGTTCATTGAACTTTAGGGTAGCGTTAAGATTTTATTCAAGAAAACATAAAATCGATAAATCATACTATTACTAACAAAGTTGAGTGAATTGCGACTTCTAACGTATTTGTTGTTGTTGTACTCATCAAGGCCTACATTCCTCATTTTTTTCAGATTTTTCGGATCACAGGTGTCCAATCGCGAGGGGGGGGACACAAATTTTTCGTGTATTTCCCCTCCCTGTGCGCCCCTCGAAGCAAATTTTGCCAAACAAAGACCTGTTTTGAAAAGTTCTTATCAAGACCTTTCATTTGATACCCATATCGGCTACCTTCAATGAAATTTTTTTTTCGGGAGGTCACTCTCCTATATGGGGAGACCCCCCTTAAATACCTTATAAAATTTTTTTGTAGTTGTATTTTGAAGAGATCACCACTTTACACCTACACACAAAATTTTATGTTTCTAGCTCAAGTAGTTTCCGAGAAAAACTGCTGTGACACACGGACGGACGGACGGACGGACAGACGGACAGACTGGTCGCGAAACTAGTAGGGTTTTGCAAAATTATTTTACAAAACCCTAAAAATTATATAATTAATCTTAATTGAAATGCGGTTTTTTACTTCCTTCATCATTCGTATATAGTGTGATGGCCTGAGAAGAATTTATATAGTACACACTTCGAAATCACTTTCGTCTAATATTTTTCTTTTCTTATAATTTTTAGGTCTTTGTAAAATGTTTTTTTACAAAGACCTACTAGTTTCGCGACCTGTCTGTCCGTCTGTCCGTGCGTCACAGCTAATTTCCTCAGAAACTATAGAAGCTAGAATGCTCAAACTTGGTGAAAAGCTCAGAAGTGATGGTCTCTCAAAAGTTAAGGTCTTAACAAAAATTTAAAAAAATTTTTTTTTCGTTCCCAAATAACGAATTGGCCCTTAAAATTTTTTTTTAATCAAAGGTAGTCGAGTGGGATATCAAATGAAAGATCTTGATTAGAACTTTTAGAATCTAGAATAAAAAAATCATTTTATTAATTAGGGGGTCCAGGGGAAGGCAAAATGTACCCAAAATTTGTGTCCCCCCCCCCCTCTCGCGATTGGACACCTTTCAGCCGAAAAATCTGAAAATTATCACGAACGTGGGCCTTTATGAGTACAAGGGCAACAAATACCTTAGAAATTGAAATTCGCTCAACTTTGTTAATAATAGTAAGATTTGTAGATTTTACATTTTTGTCCATAAAATCAAAACGGTCTCTTTAAACTTCTTGAGATTTTGCAATTATATAGACTGACATAAGATATATACGTTCACAAAATTTAATTGAGATCGAATCATAATCAAGTGAGTTATAGCCATTTCAATTATATGGAATTACAAGAACAATAACACGTGTTTATGGTTCATATAGGGTTTTCCAATAAGAGGTGTTATTTTGATATTAAAAGAAAAATGCCATTTTTTTTGTATAGCTGATCGGATTTCTATTTCAATATAAAGAAAAAAATATGCCGTTAATAGCAAAAATTGACATCAGGCAAATAACCACTATGACACGCTTACAGGACCATATCCTCTTCATAAAATTTTCCATAACCAAATCGCAACGTGGCTGCCCTATGTCCTCGATAGCCTCATGAATTTCATCTTTGAGATCTTGAATCCACGCTGGGGTATTGGCGTAGGCCTCCTCTATCACGTGGCTCCAAAGGAAGAAGTCGCAAGGTGTTAAATCACACAATCTATTCAAAATAACACCTCTTATTGGAAAACCCTATATATATTTAAAATTGACTCAGGCACTTTTATTTTCTTTCGATTTTCATGAAAATTTCAGGAATAGTGTTTAACTTGAACATGTTCAATCGGCCGAGCATTCAGAAAAATCATTCAAGCTAGATTAAAATGGCAGCAGCACTGTGCTTATGAAAGAAACTGTGCATCTTCTGTAGAAATTTGAACGATTTCATATCCAAGTATTGGATGAATGATTCAAGTTATCGATTCACGCCATTAGAAAACTTGTTTCTAACCCTAGGATGTTTACAAAGACCTTCTGGTAGGAGCACTCTCCTGCTTACTCAACTTGCTCAAAAATATGATTGCGACTCAATTAACCAACCACATATGTATGTACCAAAGAATATCATAAGTAATATTTTTGATTCTGTTGAATGTCCTGCTCATAGCTTGATGTAATTTTGACCCAGTTGAGTGTCCTGATAGGTACGAGTACTAGTTGAGACACATCTACGTTCTATTCACGATGATTTCTGTGCACTCATCCTTTAAATGCGCTAAGACTTTCAGCATGAAAGACCTTAAGCTAATATCGTGCCTAAAGTCTGCCGGTTTTGGAGCAAAGACTATCCTTTCTTCCATCTATGTTCCAGTTCAACGCAATGTAACCCTTTGATAGAGTGACTCTGCATATTTTCGTTATGATCGGTATTATTCTAATGTCAGCTCTGATTTTTATGACCGGATATACTTACGTCATCGGTTCCGGATAATTTCTATGGATGGAAAATGTTGTTCGCCTATAAGGCCCATTCTTCATTTATAATTTGCTTCTTGCGAGGCCGCCTGTAATACGTTGCATTGGTTTCTCGTTTGAGTTCGAAATGAAAAATTTAAATATACGAAAATTTGTTATCAAAGATAGGCAATATGGGTATCAAATTAAAGATTTTGTTCAAAACTCTTCAAAATAGGGCTTAAAATAGTTGAATTTGAGCGGAGGAGTAGAAAAATCTGAAAAAATCATGAAAGTCTTCAAGAGTACAAGGCAAACAAATACCACAGGAGTCAAAATTCGATCAACTTTGCTAAAAATAGTACATTTTATGAATTTTACGTTGTCATCTATAAAACCGAAAGGTGACCCTAAAATTCGCCAAAAACTCGTATCTGGATTTCCTGGAGTCAAACAGATGTTTCCTGAAATTTTCACAAAAGCCGAGCCAGGTAAGTTACGGAGGATTGAGAATTTAGCAATTACAACATCAACTACAAGTGACGCTGTACAGATACGTGTTTAAAATGAAGCGGACACTAAAGATATTTTGGGGTTTTGATGAAAACTTTAGGAAGTTTTTGTAATATTTATATGTTGTCATGACTACTCAAACAATGACGTCAGTACACTGAAATTAAAATTATTTCTGCGAGCTCAATTTATGAAATATATGTGTATGAATCAAGCTTTGATATTCAGAAGACGTTGTTTGAATTATTAATTATTTTACAAAACCCTTTTGACAGGAGTGCTCTCCTGCTGCTTTGACTTGTTTGAGCTCTATCAGAATTAAAGAATTCTCTCCCCGAGATATAACACCTTCCAGATTTTCTGAAGAACAACTCGATATCAATCAACTTTGAGAATATCAGCAATAATATAGACTTCATGCAAAAACTTTCTTCTCAATAACAAGAAAATTATTCGATAGCTTTCAATTTACCTATTTAGTACCAATCGTACGTTGCCTGCCAGTCCACGAAACAATGCGCATAGATTTATTGTCATTTAGTTTTAACACCCACAAAATGACCATGAAATCGTTTTCAAAAGCATTTAGCAAACAAATTCCGGTCAGTTCAGAAGTTACATAAAATTGGGCGTATCAAGTAACACAAAAGAGGTATCGCACACAATGGATTGGACTACAGTCAAATTTGCAGCAAATTATCTCATCAAAGCAAAATTGGAGGATGCCAACCGACAAAAGAAAAGGCGAACTACTGTCCCAATTCAATAAAAGCATGACAATCAGATACAAAGACTTCCAGCTTGCCGAAATTAGTGTCCGTCGTTTGTCCACTACGGAACAGATGTCTTCATTCACCAAATGAGAACACGGTCCCGAATGAATGTAATAGACATACGCCCATGCATGCCTCAAAAACAACTTGCCCGGCCAAATTACCTTGTCGACGTAATGAAACGAATTAGTCCTTTCCGGAGTGAAGGCTTCGGGAAATTTGTGAAGAAATGTTCAAGAAAAATCGGAACTCATGTTCAACAACAAATCACCCGCCAGCGGGAGATGTATTTCAAACCACAAAACGTGTGACCAGTTTCGATTTTCAATGTATTCACATGCTCATTGGAGATGTTGTGTTTTATTGCTACCAGAACATGACTATTAAGGTGCCAACCACCCATGACCGCCTTCGCTACTGCTCAACATTGCGGGCCAATCTTTTTTGAGAATCTGACACCGGAATTCAATCACCGGAAAATGGGTCCACACACTTAACGACAGACGTCTAAAAAATCGAGCCCGTAAAAAATCCGATACTCAAATGAGCTGAAATCACAAATTAGGCGCGGATATGTACATGTGTAGATATGATGTGCGATCTTGAAGTAAAAACAAGTGATTTTTTTCTCAATGGGAAATAAATCTACTTACAGAAGGTGGCGGTGATGTTTGTACATGAGTACATAATACTCGAATAAATAATTTCGCTGAAGCTGTGTTCTGTCCATTATAAAATGTATTAAGAATTATTTAATACCGTCAAATTTTTAAGAGCCATTCTCAATTACCTCGAATTCCATCGTAACTGCAGAAATGCGATTTTGATAAAATATAGTAAAAATAAAGTAATATGAATTTGAATCTGTAAATCGTCTTTTCGGGACGGTTTTTCCTACGATATTTCCTCCACGAGAATATTCCCATGCATGAAGCTACTGCTTGCGTCTTTGGCTGTAATTTAGGTCTCCAGGGAGACAAAAATGGTCCATTTGGGAATAACTTCATCTGAATCCAGAAACGAATGTGAGAAACGTTTCGCGGACATTTCTTCCGTCTTCCGATTGTCTCAACGGTCTAGACACGCTGCAGACTGTAGTCATTAACTTATGACATATTGTGAGAAAAATTGTTTCTTATGAGAAGTCCGGAATAAATCTCAGGAATTTGTATGTTAGCATCCGTAAATGTGCGCATATGTGCGATGATCACCTTAAGCGCCTTTCCCTAGATTCACTACGTGTTTGTGAGTCTGCTTCTTAAACAGATTCCAGAGACAGATTTTGTTTTTTCCTTCGTTCAGGAATGACTTGATAAAACATCCCCTTGTTTGAATACAAGTCATGGTTCCTTTATCGGGAGTCCAACCTGTATAGAGTTCAGTTTATCTAAATATAACAAATTCGTTGCTTCCGCTGGCAAATATTTAATGTTGGTGATATGTTTGCATTTTATGGCTACCATCGTTTTGTTTCTCTGTACTTTGGCTTGGACTAATCCTAAGATTGTTTGCTTAACGTTGCAACGGAGCTACTAGGCTTGAACGAGAATGAGAAATTACAACGTATGAGCATATAAAACAATACTGTTATCTTTGTATGACATTTCAGTTGATGCAGGTGAAAGACGTATGACCCGGCAGATTCTTGCAGTTTCGAGGAGTCAGAGTCGCTTGAAGTGCTGAATGAAATGACAAAGATCTAACATTGCAGAATCGACAAGTCTCTAGATACAAGTGATTGCAATAGCAAATACATATGCAGCATGTGTAATTGTTATTCCTCCGATAGTTCGCTTTTACTATTTAACTTTGAAAGACAATGAAAATCAGATTTTAAAAATTTATGCTCCTTTTATGTATATTCACGCATAACGGTGTCGCTGATAGCTAAATTTTCATTAAGGGAGTTTCATTTGAAGGAAATTAAAGTTGTCAAGCAGAAACAGGTGAAAATATTGATTATAAAAAACAATAAAACTAGCTTCAAAATGATCTGCAAAGTATGAAATAAAGATTATGAAATCAGAGCCAAATAATGTTTTCCCCATTTGAGTTAAAATTGATCAATGAGTTACTACATCCATTTCCCAAAATCTTCTTCTTCGTAGAACCTTTGCCTTTGCTTCCTGTAATAAGCACCTGCAATAACCTCGCTCCAACAGCTGCGTCCTCTAATTATGAAATTCAAGCAGTGATGAACTGTCTTCGTAACACGAGTGTTTTTTCGATTCCTCTACTGGTCTCCGTCCATCAGCTCTGTTTGGGTATTCGTTTTTCATTCATGCGGTTTGCGCTGCCAGCCCGTTACAGCTTACAGTTTTTAAGACTATAGCGCCACAATTACTACCTTTTGCGTGACACTGTACCAAAAACACAGGTAGAAAATGAAATAAAATAAAAATGCTGGGAGTTCAACATAGACGTACACCAAATTTTCGTTGACTTTAAGCAAGCATACGACAGTATTGATCGTAACGTACTATACCAAATAATGCTTTGCTTTGGCATCCCAGCCAAATTATTCCATCTCACACATCTGACTCGCAAGTCTGCAACAATAACCAATTAACCCATGCCTTTGACACAAATATCGGACTAAGGCAGGGAGATGCGCTGGCCCCATTGCTATTCAATTTGGCTCTAGAGTACGTCATAAGGAAGCTACCTGTTGATACATGATGTACATTACTATGCAAGCCGAGCCATGTAGTAGCCTATGCAGATGACAGCAACGTTTTGTCATGGTCATTAACAACTGCCAAAGAACTCTTCCTGGGACTCGACAGTAGAGTAGGGGCAATGAAAGATACGAAATACGCTGAAGAATACAGCTCGCAAATAAAATATTTCATTCAGAATTGACGATCTTAAAGGCAAGCTGCATACACAGGAGTACAAAGCTCCAAGTATACAAATCTGTGATAAGAAACATGGACCCTAAACCAATCATCCGCAAATATATTGAACACCTTGGAACAACGAGTCGTGAGGCGAATTATCGTAGCAAAATTAGACACGGACCAATGACGAGTTCAATACAACCATGAGCTGTATGAAATTTTTGACAAATCGAAGGTCCCAACGATTGTAAGACTACGGAAACTGCAATGGGCTGGCCACATGAATTCTATGGACGAATAACGGATACCCAAAAAGGAAAACGTTGTGAGAACTGAAGGCCGGAGGCCAGTGGGAAACCGAGAAAACGCTGGTCTGATTCGGTTGACGAAGACAGTTCATCGCTGCTCAGGTATCGAAATTGGAGGGCACGGTCAATGGACCAAGACAATCGGAGGCGCTATTTGTAGGAAGCGAAGGCCCGAAAGAGGCTGTTGTGCTACCCAGAAGAAGAAGGGAATAAAATAAGTAATAATATAGGTGGCAAAGTTATCTACTATTCAAACCATGGGTCCCAACACATGCTTACAATTTCCTTTGAGAGTTGTGGTCAGATTCAAATATATGTCGTGGCAACGCGACACGGCCATAAAAACCCAGACAGCAGTAAAAATACATCCCAGACAGCAGTAAAAATACATCGCTGCATATAATTATCTCCAGAGAACAACCAACACGCACTGCTGCATTTTATCATCGCAGGAAAATTCATATCATCGTGGTCAACAAAACCTTATCCAGTTGTATCCGGAAAATAATCAGGAAATCCTTCACGCATTTGAAATAATGACAAAACGCCGTCTGTAATTAATCCAGGAAAACCACGGACATCCTTAATCCTTCACAACACTACCATCGGTGAAGATATATAAAGGATGGAAATGCGGAGAGGAAGACAGAACAATTCACATCACGATACGGGGAGCGATCGTGCGCATTATACTTCAGGTTTATTTAAATAAAGTTTTTATCTTGTTTTTAGGGTTTTGTAAAATAATTTTACAAAACCCTTCTAAAATCGCGTCCTGTCTGTCCGTCTGTCTGTCCGTCCGTCCGTCCGTCCGTCCGTCCGTCCGTCCGTGTGTCACAGCAGTTTTTCTCGGAAACTACTGAAGCTAGAAGCATCAAATTTCGTATATAGGTGTAAAGTGGTGATCTCTTCAAAGTTCAACTACTAAAAAATTTTATAAGGTATTTAAGGGGGGTCTCCCCATGTAGGGGAGTGACCCCCCGAAAAAAAAATTTCATTGAAGGTAGCCGATATGGGTATCAAATGAAAGGTCTTGATGAGAACTTTTCAAAACAGGTCTTAGTTTGGCAAAGTTTGCTTCGAGGGGCGCACAGGGAGGGGAAATACACGAAAAATTTGTGTCCCCCCCCCTCGCGATTGGACACCTGTGATCCGAAAAATCTGAAAAAAATCACGAATGTAGGCCTTGATGAGTACAACAACAACAAATACGTGAGAAGTCGCAATTCACTCAACTTTGTTAGTAATAGTATGATTTATCGATTTTATGTTTTTTTGAATAAAATCTTGACGGTACCCTTAAATTCAATGAAATTCAGTACACAGATGTCTATTTATAAGATTGATCAACCCTGCAAGTTTCATAAAGATTGCATCATATTTAGCGAAGTTATAGCGGTTTGAATTTTCCTGTGTTACTATGGAACAATATGCGCTGCATGTATTACTATGGCAACATATGGCTATGGAACAACATGCGCTTTTTACCGACTCAGACACTACAGTTTTGCTAGGATTTGCATGAAAATTTCAGGAATGATAGGTGTTATGAATAACTTTGAGAATCAGTTCAGCTAGTGGTATCAGTAATCGTAAAACAAAATAGTGGCTGTTTTAAATGCGAAGATTGAATAACTTTGAGTTATTTTTTCCCAACTTCAACGTTTAAGGTGCATGCTTTGAACACTTGATTCAATTTAATGAATGACTGAAGCTGAGTACCTACAATTAATACTCATAAGTGAAACAAGTCAAGGAGGCGGGAGGGAGCTTCTAACAAAAGGGCTTTGTAACAACTCTAGGATTCGAAAAAATTGGCTATTAATCGATGATAACAGTACAGGAGAGTGGCCCCTGAAAAAAAATTCATCAAACGTAGCCGATATGAGTATGAAATGATAGCTTTCATGGGAGCTTTTCAAAACAATTCTTAAACTGTCAGTTTTTGCTTCAGTGGGGGCACAGGGGGGAAATACATGAAAAATGTGTTTCCTCCGTCGCGAATGGACATCTGAAATAATTATCTAGGGAGATATTTATGAGTAGAACAATAACAAAAACCTCAGAAGTCGAAATTCTTTCAACTTTGTTAATAATAGTATGGTCTTCGAATTTCATAGTTTCTCCAATAAAATCGTCATTGATAAGCTTCTTGACTTTATACAATCTGGTGACTGCATTTTGAAAATTGAATACAAAACCCTTCTGACATGAGCGTAGGTCTGTTTACCCAACTTGTTTATTTATTAAATACTGTGTTTATCTCATAGATAAACATTGATTGCCCCCAGAATCCTCACATAATTGGTGACTCCGACGTGACAGCAATGCCAAACAAGGAGGCATAACTAACCACTATGTATCCATTCGATTAAAGCCGTTTACTACCACTACATCAGTGCTCTGGTTTGCGATAATTGAGCTGGATTTCATGGTGACGGGCAACACAACCGAAGCGTCAAAGTTGAACGCAAAGCTTTCTGCTCTCAACACACGCTACGCGACCGAAGTTAAAAACATTGTGCAGAGCCCACCAAAACACAAGCCATACAGCAAGCTAAGAGGAAAGTTAATTAAGCGCGTGATCACATCGCAGGAAGAGAAAATGCAACAATTATTAGAAAGCGAAACATTGGGGGATAGAAAACCAACGCAGTTTTTAAGAAATTTGCGTTCTCTTGGTGGCAACGCGTTCTACGAGGAAATCATATATACTACCTGGACCAGTCGCTTGTCGACACAGATGCCAGCAACTATGCCCACGTAGAAGGACTAGCCTCTTGGCAAAGCAGCCAAACCTATAGATGCGATCGTCTTACTAACTAGGAGCAGTGTATCTCATATAGCTCAGGTAATGCCAGTAATATCGTTATTCGAAGCTGAGCTTGGGGCAAGATTTGCACAGCTCAGACAGAGCCTAAATCAGCTGATAGAAAAATTGCAGCATGAAATAGAAATGCTGCGATCGATGAGTCGTCCTTCCCATCAACATTATAATAATTAAAGAGCACAGAATCACTAGGATGCAGAGAGCTTGTATTGGTACCATTCAAGATTCGGCTACGAAGCGAAGGAATGCAGAGTACCGTGTAAACTGTCGGGGCTCGGTGCAAGATTTGCACAGCTTACACTGAGCCTAAATTAGCTGATAGAAAAATTGCAGCAAGAAAAAAAATGCTGCGATCGATGAATCGCCCTTCCCATCGACATTGCAGACAACCGAACTCACGAAATGGTAGTAATCCAAGAGCACAGAATCACTAGGATGTAGAGAGCTTGTATTGATACCATTCGAGATTTGGCTACGAAGCAAAGGAATACAGAGTACCATGTAAACTGGAGGGAAACGCAAAAACAATCGCTAATGGTGGCCAGCGACTCTAGCCAAAAAACAGGCAGTCTATTTATTGTCGACCGAGGAAGTCAGAGACTCTTCCTAGTCGATGCGGGCGCCAATCTATGCGAGTTCTCTCATCAGCAACCAAAAGCGCACTGAAGAAGACTTTGTATGAACTTGCTGTTGCCAACGTGTCGATAATAGTTACCTACGGAATGACAACGTTATCACTTTACCATAGCCTACGGCGCACATTTTCATGGGACTTCGTCATCGCTGACATCACCAAACCAATCATTGGAGTTGACTTCTTGACATACTTTGGACTGTTGATCGATATTCATGAAAGTCAACTCTAGACAAGGCAATGCAAATAACTTCGAAAGGACGTGTAGATCGCACCAACATGCCTACTATTAAGATCGCTTCTGGTGATACCTTATGTCACGCGATCTTTGCAGGACTTCTGGATATCTTAGGCCCCGATGGCCACACTCCAGAGAGACTTCATAATACGAGGCATTACATCTAAACGACGCCTGGGCCACCAAAAGCGAGCAAACCTCGTCATCTAGCAGCAAGGCAGCACCTTTCCACATGGCAACAAAACAGAATGGAGGCTGGCGACCTTGCAGAGATTATTGTGCACTCAGTGCTTATACAGTCCCAGATAGGTATCCAACTAGGCACATCCATGACTTCGGACAGATAATTCACGGCGAGAAGATTTACTCAAAATGGATCTGGCGAGAGTGTATCATCAGATACCCGTAGCTGAAGAGGACGTCCATAAAATGGCAACAACAACGCTCTTTGGTCTTTACGAATTTCCATTCATGACTTTCGGACTCCAAAACGCTCCAGAGACCTTCAAACGGTTCATAGAAGAAGTACTTCAAGGCCTAGACTTTGTGTTCCCATATTTTGACGACATTCTAGTGACGTCTGAGACCTCGGAGGAACACCTAGAGCATTCACGACAAGTTTTCACACGGTTGGCAAGATGTAGCATAGTTATCAACGTGTCAAAATGCAAGTTTGGCACCAAAGATTTGCCCTTTCTTGGCCATCCCGTTCTCAATGATGGCATCAAACGAGTACCGGGAAAGGTTGAGACAACTTTCAGCATCCCTCAGCCTACAAGCGCCAAGCAATTTCGTCAGTATTCGGGCATGATCAATTTTGATTAAATTGGCATGTCAGGTTACACGAACACACAGGCACCGTTAAAAAACATGCTGCCCGACAAAATTAAAGAAAATGCACTACTTTAGTGGATACCAGCAGCTGAAGAAGCGTTTGAAAAAACAAAACGAGACTTAGAGCAAGCTACGCTCCTTTCACACCCCAAAGTCAGCGCAAAAATGGGAATATTTTATGACGCTTGTGACATTGCCATAGATGCAACTCTGCAATAATGAGTCGATGGCCATTGGAAAGTACTCGTTTTCATTGCAAGAAAAAAACTCAGCCCAGCAGAGTGCCGATACACCGCATTCGACAGAGAGTTGTTAGCAGTCTACCTTGCTGTCAGGCACTTCCGGCACATGATAAAAGCAAGGATTTTTACCAGTCTACACAGACCATAAGCCACTGACACTCGCCCTCCAGCAGAAACTCGGCAAGACGTAACCTCATCAAGCACGTCACTTTGATTTCATTGGCCAATTTACGATGATATTCGGCACATTTTGGGAACAGATAACATCATGCTAATAAACCGTCACAAATCGATGAAATTTATGTACCCATCAATTATGCTGAACTGCCGAAATTCCAAGAGAATTATGAGGAACTCAAAGCTCTTTTGCGGGCGGGAACATCTTTCCAACTCAAGCAAATATATATCTCAGCAATGGGTGCTCAAATTTTCTGTGACACGTTAACAACAAACGCCCGACCAAATGTCACACCAGTTTTCGGGAGAGCCGTATTCCAATCTATGTATACATCACCACTTTCATCCAAGAAGAAAGGCAAACACAAAGCTCGTCGCACAGCAATTTGTCTGGCTGGCTGGCTATTAATGACTGCCGCAAATGGGCACGAGCTTGCATCCAATGTCAACAATTGAGAACCACCAAGCACGCGTTCGCGCCGGTGCAAAATTTCGCACTACCTTCCACGACATTCAAATACGTATATATTATCATCATGCCGTGATCTCACCTGTGTTGACCATCTCTCACGTTGGCCAAAGGCCATACCAATTCGCAACCAAGAAGCTGAAATAGTCGCTAGAGCCTTCTGGGGAGGATGGAGGACCCGCTTCCAAACTCCATTGCGTATCACCACCGACAACGAGTGCTAGTTTGCATCAAATTTATTTCATTTATTCAATTGTCTAGCGGACACCAACCATTTGCGAACTATCTCTTATTATCCTCAACACAAACAGTGGACCGAAATCATACCAAGCGTCATCATGAAGAAATAAGTGCTCCTCCTCTTGAAATTTTATGCGGGCAACTCATGCATCCTCTAGGAGAATTCTTTGAAACCACACGAGCAGACAAAGAACCAGCGCAATTTATCAAGGATTTACGACGACACTTCTATAAGACCGAGTAAAACCCACGGACACCTTGAATAAGATGACTCCAGAAGATCATGGATCAGCAACCAGACAAATCAACAGACGGGAGTCCAACCAGATTCTACCAATAATTCTGTCGCAGAAAGTCCAAGTTTGCAGACACAAGAGCAGCAGCAACAGAAACTTCGACAATCAGAAAGACGCGATCGCTTCGTTTCACGCTACTAAGCTGAATCCTAGTAAATTGTAACGCACTCATCTTCAACGTGAGTTCATCACTGGCAAGGGGGTGATGTGGCAGCAACGCTACACAATTAAAACCCAGACAGCAATAAACAAGCAAAGAACAACCAACACACACTGGTGCATATTATTGCAGCATATATACATATACAGCATATATACATATATATATATATATATATATATATATATATATATATATATATATATATATATATATATCTATATATATATATATATATATATATATACATATATAGATATATATATATATATATATATATATATATATATATATATATATATATATATATATATATATATACGAGTATATATATATATATATATATATATATATATATATATATATATATACATATATAGATAGATATATATATATATATATATATATATATACGAGTATATATATATATATATATATATATATATATATATATATATATATATATATATATATATATATATATATATATATATATATGAGACCACGCTAGAGGTCGTAGTTTTGCTTCAATTTTCATCAGAATTTCAGAAAAGGTGTGTTGAGTAAATGTCGCATCTAAGTTTGTAAACCAGTCAAATTGGCCGAGTGAAACAACATGGCGGCCATTTTTGACGAAAAATCTCGATATTTGTTCTGACCAGCAAATAGCTCCAAATTGGTATAAAGGTTCATTGAACTATTTAATGAGTCTCACAATAAACAAGTCTAGTCAGCAGGAGTGTGCTCCTACCAGAAAGGCGTTGCAGTCATCCTAGGCTCGAAACATGTTTTTTGACAGCATGAATCGATGACTTGTATAAGAAATCGTTCAAATTTATCCAAAAGATGCAGATTTCCTTTCATAAGCTTTTACCCTTCGCCAGGAGGGCTCGTTCAGGTAGGGTTTTCGGGTCCCATATAGCCCAGTGAAGGTGGGCCATGGTGCCACTCGTTCGCCCAATTGCGTGCCGCCGCCTCTTGGTCCCCAGAACGAGACCCCTGACACTAAAGGGGCACCTAAGACTTTGGATCAACCACCGTAGAACTTGACGCGTGATTACTTCAACCGATGGAAAACAATCTCTAATACATGCGTCCACCAAACGAATTTCCCACTTCTGAAATAAAAAACGAGAAGTTCTCTCTTATTTCTCACTATTTCATGAATGTAATCGACACTGACAACCAATCTTACATATAAGAGGACTACGGTAATATTTGCCAAATTATTAAATTTAAAAAAAAAACCTATTAATTTCCCTATTTGGGGCCCATTATGAACCACTAGACGTTCGTTATCCATCCGATCTCCCTAGCCATTGCAATTCTTCCAGCTACCGAGTTCCTGGGCTTTTCGAAACGTTGACTACTTTTCCGCCCTTACGATGCTCCGATTCCAATTTTTCCTCTTGTTTTCGTTTTATCTTTCCTTCTGCCTAATTTTACGTTTATTCGAACTCTGACTCACTTCGCCACTCAGATGAAACAGAACCCCACTATTATCTTCTAGCTCCTTTCATTACTTCAGGCTTAACGGCTCAGCCATTTCAAAGCCAAGGCCATGATTATAGTATTCTCGATGCACTTCCACTGGTAATAACATCTTCAAGTTGACAGGTTTGCCGGCTGTTATGCTAGTTGTCCCTGCTATTGCTCTTGGCACTGTAATGTCGCTGTTATGGCTGTTGTGCTTGCTGCTGGCGCTGAGGCATACTTTGCTGCTGCTGTTGCGCTGCTAGCTGTTGTGGCGATGCCTGCTGCAAGTCTGCGCGTGATGACAACGAGGATGATTGCGAGCCAAAGGCAAGCGTAGATATTACGGCTACTGGAGATGGTTGATGTCCCGCAGATATCGATTGTTGGAGATGCTTCGGTTGCAAAGTTGGTTAAAAGTGGTGATTCTGCAATGGTTGTTGTTGGCTGGCTTTCATTTGCTATAGCCTTTTGTAGTTGATTATTAGAATCTTCTGTTGTCGCGCGGATGCTTTTTGCTGCAAGTATGCGCATAATGATGATGATGATGGCTAAAAATCAAAGCATAGTCAGATATTGATTCTGCTATGATGGTTGATGTTACGCAGACATAAACTGTTGGTAATATTTCTGTTGCAGAGATTGCTGAAGGTAGTGTCGCTGCAATGGGTGTTTTGTTGGATAGTTGTGATCTACTGTGTAGCATGGTTGACAATGTGTTGGTTTGGATTGTTGCACAAGGGGCCGGCTACGATATCACTTGCACATTCATCACCATAGGTTTCTGTGCCATCTTCTGCCGAATTCATTGAACTCTTGTACGGTGGATGCAGTAAACTGGGAATTTGAATGCTATTGGCTTGTGCAAAACCAGATTCAATATCTGCTGTATTGGATAGGATGAGTTAGAGAAGGTTTGATGCGTATTGGCTATTGTCTGGTATTACATACTTGGACCTGCAGTATTCTTAGTATGCGAATTTGTTGATTTCTCTGCTACTGCAGTACTTGCATTTATTTTTGCTTTTTAATTGAATTCGTTTGCGGCGCTTGCTGCTGGCAAAGATATCATTGTGTAGTGGAGTTTTATTCTGCAATCCATCTCGTGATCTCTAGTGGTTCCTATATAGCTACTCCTAAAATCTTCTTAAATTAATTTTACTTCTTCTTAAATTAGCTTACTTCTTCTTAAACTACTTTACTCGATCTAGTTGAAAAATAGCATTTATAAGATCAAAATTTTGATTTACTATATAGTTAACGCTTAATACAATTGGCTTGGTGGAGACTCATCTGGTTATAGGTTTTCGAAAACAATTCGATTTGACGGTGGTTGAAGGCGTGTCGCTTTTCGCTATAGTGTCCACTTAACATTTCCCTTTAGACCCGTGACAAAGCACATGAAAGCCACCATTTTGTTTAACCTTAAATACTTTTTCTGAATGCTTGGCCAATTGAACATATTCAAATCAAACACTAATCCTCAAATTTTCATGAAAATCCGATGGAAATAACAGTGTCTTTGTTGATTTAAAATATGTATTAGGTGTTAATGTTGTAACTCATTTAACTATGATCTGGTTTCTATAAAATTTTGTAAGTAAGAGGATTTTATATTAAATTACATAACTGAAGAAGACTTTTAAGAAGTTAAAGGGTACCGTTTTGATTTTATGGGAGAAAACTTCAAATTGATAAATCCTACCATTATTGACAATGTTGAGTAAATTTTGATTTCTGAGGTATTTGTTGCCCTTGTACTCATAAAGATCTACCTCCGTGATTTTTTTAGATTTTTTTAGATTTTTCGGCGCAAGGATTTCACCTTCCCCTGGACCCCCTGATGCATAAAATCACGGTTTTATTTCAGATTGTGAAAGCTCTAATCAATACCTTTCATTTGATACTCAGGTCCACGATATCTGATTAAAAAAAATATGTTTAAGGGTAACTTCAGCATACAAGAGGATCCCCTTTAAAAAAATTTCGATAGGACCTAAATTCTAACCTTCCTACAAAGTTTGAGCTACAAAGCTTCTACAGTTTCTGAGAAAACATGCTGTGAAACATGCGGTGACGGACGGACGGACAAAATGCAAATCTAGTAGGCCTACGTAAAAAATTTTTGCAATGCCCTTAAAAATGCAAAGTCAACCAGTCTGCAACAAAATGGCGATAGCTCAAAGACCGAAAAACTTGCAAAAATTTATGATTGTAATTGTGACCAAATCTTTCAACCGATGTTGATGGAATTCAGCAGTTTTTTAAAAATTATAAGTTTCTAAAAATAATGAAAGAAAATTAGGCGAAGTATCAAAAAACAAAATAGCCGCTAGTTGAAGCTCAAAAATTCATAGGCTTTAAAAGCCACAATTTCGATTCGAACTTAATACTGAGATAGGAAATGTGTAAGTTTCAAAATGACATGAATGAAAAATTAAAGCGTCAAAAAACTAAGATTTAATATTTTTTGCATGCCATTTTCAATGAAAATTGAATATTTTTAGGCTGTTTACAGTAAGACTCTAATTCGAACGAGATTTGGCACAGTGATTTGTGGGACTCTAAGACACATACATTTAAAAATAATCCAAAATCAAATACATAAATTCAAAATAGCGGCCCCCAAAGCTATTTTAGTAGTAATTGAAATCTTGACTGAAATGGTTATAATGGTTTGAACTGGAAGTATTTAGATAACAACACAGCTTTTAAAAATAAGGGTACCTACGAGAAATTTGCCTTTCCATCTATTGGTGTTTTTTTATGCATCGTATCATATGACGAAATGTAAAGTGCACGAGCATTGTATGACGAAGACAGAGTAATGCCGAAAGTTCCAGAGAATTAAAGAAAAAGCTTCAAATGGCATCCTGATTCTATTCAACCCATCAACCCTTTATCTATAAACTCAGAACTGGCAAATTTTTCCCTCCACATAATGCCACAAAACACTCGCAAGAACTTGAAAATTTCAAAGAGGTGCTTCTTAACCTTGGACTTTTAAAAACAGATGATGCTTATAATAGCTTGCAGGATCAATTGAAATGGTACAGAAAATATGAAAGGAGGCATCGATCGCAAAATGAAATCCTACATCATGAAATGTAGATAGACGAAAAGGAATCTCGTAGTCATGTAAGGCCTCATTGTCAAAACGATAGAAATATAGGAGCTGCGAAATAAATAACTATAGTCGCAAAAAAAATCAAGAAATCAAAATAAAGGAAAGAGTGCAGTTTTTTTTGTGTAGCTATGCAAAGAAAACTTAAGGCAAACCGAACTTGCTCTGAATAAAACTAAGGGATCATGAGTACTTTATCAAAAATAACACTTAGTACCCATATTCTAAAAATGAATCAAAATAAACTGCTAAATAACATCAAACCAGTCATTAGGTCTGCCCAATTTATATCCCGTGAAATCTTAATCTTAACCCTACACTAAGTTGTTATAGCATCTTTCAAAAGCGGCTTCATTTAAATGCAACGCCAAATCAGTTGAGCCCATTATCCAAAGGTCACTTAATCTCATCCGAACAACTGACTTAATCACACCTTTCAATTGTTATCTGTGTTAAAAACTTTTAATCCACTCTTGATCTCGTTAACCTTGTTAATATGATTAAGAACTAAAAATTAGTTTGCGGTCAATATCGAGTCGTTTCATATGATTTCAACATCATTACGTTCTAATTGCGTACTAGTTGGATTGAAGGTTGGAAATTAGATACCATTAGGGACAAAAAACATAACTACCACTCAAGCCAGGCACTGTCAGTCACTTAGGCCGAGATGAATTGATGGCGTTCTTTTCATTTTTCAGCAGTAACAATACCACAATGTTAATACAATGCCATTAGCGCATTCTTTTCACCAGGTAACGAGACTATTAACGTAATAACTGCAATTACTCCACCCAAATGGCTAAAGTCAAAGCTCATATTAGGATCGGGACGATATCATATGGAGAATATGATGATGTGGTGGATGGTTTGCTCTAGTAGTTATGGGGGCTTTATATGGTTCATAAAATAATACTATCTCTGTCGGTGGAGTTACTATATGCTACATGTTCTTAGTAATTATTGTAAGGTGGTGGGGGAATAGGTGAACAATTGAGGTTTGAATACTAATAACTGACGCTGAATGGATATGAATAGGAGAAGCGACTGTGGTGTAACTTTGAGGCTATCATTGCTACTTAAGATAGACATCATGGTAAATTAATTGCTCGTTGGTCTTGAATGCAAGTCAATCAGTGATAAAAATAGTTTATACTGGGAGTGTACAATATTACTCCGACTGTAAAGCGAATTGCATTAACAGGAGGACCAGTTCAAGCAGAATTTGTCTTAGTGGCAATAAATGATTAAGTTTTATCAAGTAAACTCTTTTTAACAAGTCACCTGCGTAATATATTAAAATTTTACTGCCAGGTGGGGATAATCTCTTCGTTATCTTTGCCTATGCAACTGGTCAAAACGTTCTCAAATTCAGGGAGGAGCTCAATTCCCTGATTGAAATACTCAAATTGAATAGACAGGACAGTTATTATATTATTGCCGGTGAATTGAATGCCCGGCATGTACCAGTGCTGAATGCCAACAATAATCCAAGAGGTGCATTCCTGAAATCGTCTACCAAATTGAATACAGGTGCAATCTATATGGGTCGGAGTTCCAAACATACCCTAGGACAAATTCATATTTGGACCTCGAATTCGACAAATTCATACTTGGGACTTGAATTTAGCTATAATAGTCCTCAATGAAAACTGCAGGTGCTTCCATAAAACAATCGTTATGGAAATCAATCATCAAAGGGATGATGTCTCCTTATTCCAGTTCAACGTGAAAATCGCTTGCTTAATGAGTTTCAATGACAGGAATCTAAGTACCAATGAAATAAATCTCTATTTGTCGAAGTTAGACAAGCTGACATTGGAAACGATTGAGAAAGTAGCTGCCAAGATTAAACATCGAAACAATATGGAAGGAAATGAAACTCCAACTATCATAAGATTAAAAAGATTGAAAAGCCTTCTTCTCACACGCGTCAATAATATTGATCGGCGATTTTTGAACTACAATCATGACTCGTTGGCTTTGTTGAAATTACACCTGAAGAATGTCCGGAACTCAATCCGTTCATACTTCAGGAGTGAGGTCAGCAATCATGGGTGGAAAAAATGAGGGGTATTAGCCCACAGAGCCCAGATGGCGTTTTCATGAAAGTGGAAAGCTTATTCCGTAAGAAGTCTGGAGTGGAGGTATCGAATCTTGAAGTCGCTAGTGATCAGATAAATCTTCTGGATTGGGCCGGTATCGAAATTGAAAGTATTACTCAGGGTAGAAACGGAAACAGGATTATAGGTGATGGATTGAAGAAACTTATCCTGATTAAATTCCTTCATCTACCAACCACTGAAAACGAAGTCTAATACTTTCAGAGGTCGTTAAAGCAAACGTTTCTGACTTCAAGTCAAGCCTGAACAGCAAATCAATTCTTCATTTCAATGAAACATTGACAACTTACCTCATATCGAGCTTAAACCTTATTGATTGTTTTGTCAGCTATAAAGACTTGTGTTTCATATTTCGCAGGATAAACAACAAGAAATCATGTGGTAGTGATGGTATTCCAAATGTAGCTCTCCAACATTTGCCTGAGGTTGCTATTAGGAATTATTGCATATTGTTCAACGACATGTTGAGCAATTCCTATTTCCCAAATGAGTAGAAAATGGCCAAGGTATTTCCGATCTTAAAGAAAGGAAAAGGATCTTTGAGCCCTAAAAGCTATCGCCCAATCAGCTTGCTACCGAGCACCAGCAAGGTATTATTAAACAAAGCATTAAACGTCCACATTGAGAAATATGAGTTGATGCCAAATTGCCAATTTAGTTCAATAACGAAAGTAACATCAGATATCTGTAGGAAATTAAATAATAGAGAATCGGCTAGAGCATGTCCCATTGATATAGAGAATGCCTTCGATACGATATGGCTAGATGAACTAATTTTAGGTAAATTTCTCGAGAGAAATTTACCTATTGCGGAGAGCATCATACACATATATATATATTGTTACATGTACAAATAATTTTGCGAGCTACTGTCGCAATTGTTTTCACAACAATGAAGAACACGAATTCACTCGAAGACACGAGAACCCAACAAGCATGATCAGCATCTGCAAGTGACGTCACTCCATTCATTAAATTTTCTCGAATCTACCAGCTACCTCTCGGTAGAACATTCGCCAATAAACGAGAAATGGGTGAATAGGTAGAGACCCTATATAAAGGCGAGCTGAATGAATGGGAGAGAATCATTCATTCGACCGCGATAAGAACTGCGAAAGTGTGTGGGAAGTGTGTTTCGTAATAGTGAAGTGATTTAGAAGACAATTGCGATAAGAAATTTATGGACAAGTGTTAGATTTATTTTTCAATAGTGAAAATTAAAATTAGTGAAAGTGTTAAACTGATTATTGTGCATTTTCTTGAATTAAATAAACTCTTTTAACTTAAATCAAAAGACATTGCGTTTTCACTTTCCCGGAACGTTAAAATTATAGGCCGCGAACCAATAACACGCGACAATGGTGTCAAGAAGTGCGAAAGAAAAATTTTGAAAGTGAAAATTTGAAAATTTTTATAGTGCACAATAGTAAAATTTAAAGAAACATTAAAAATGCCACGAAGCTTAAACTTAAAAATTAATGAATTGACCATATCGGAGCTCAAGGAGGAGTTGGAACAGCGGAATCTGGCTACACAAGGTACAAAGGCCATACTGATTGCACGCTTGTGTGATGCGATCGAGTCGGAAGGCGTGAATCTGGATTTGGGTGAGCTCTCAGATGCAGAAAAAGGCGCAGAAGGTGGTGAAGCCGGAACACCAAAACCAAAGGAACCAGAAAATGCGCTGATGCAGATGTTGATGCTGATGCAGCAAGAGCAGCGACAACAGTCATCCAATTTAACAGCGAAGTTAAATGAACAATCAGCGAAGCTAAGCGAACAATCAGCGCAGCTAAATGAACAATCAGCGAAGCTAGACCAACAAGCGTTCGAAATCAAGGCGGACATCGCACAGAAGCTGGAAAAACAGTCAACCGAAATAAAAGCGGAGCTCAGTAGTCTCAACAGCCAAATTAAATGCGTCGAGGAGAAGGTATACCAGGTCGAGGAGAGAATCAACCTTGAGATCAGCCAGGTCAACCATGAGATGGAAAAAGTGAAAAAGGATTTGGAAGCAGCGAAGGCAATAGTAACCGCCTCACCAGCCCCAATTATAACCGCAGCGCAAAGCACATCCAGAAATGTCCAAGCACCAATATTCGATGGGCAAACGGTCTGGAGTATTTACAAAATTCAGTTTGAAGCAGCCGCTAGGATAAATCACTGGAATGAGCAGGAACGAGCAACTGCGTTAATTCTGGCTCTAAGAGGCCCAGCTGCCGAGCTTTTGCAGACTATCCCCGTTGAGCTGCATTCAAACCCGGCTGCTATAATGAATGCGCTGGACATGCGTTATGGAGACGATCATCTGAAGCAGATTTACCGGGCGCAGCTACGGCATCGGTTGCAGAAGTCTGGCGAAACCTTGCAGCAGCTAGCACAAGACATTGAGCAATTGGCACTTTTGGCTTACCCAGCGTACGCCCCAGAACATCGAGATGACGTAGCAGCAGAAGCATTCATCAGCGCCTTAAAGGACAAGGAATTGCAACAAGCCGTGCGGTTAGCTCAAAAGCAAACAGTCAAGGAAGCATTGGCTTATAGTTTAAATTTTGAGGCAGCCAAAAAGGTGACCCGCACCACTGTCCGGGTTCGCGAGGAAGTGACAGATAAATCCAGGTGTGAGCGCGTGGGAATTGAGCGAGAGCTGCAGGTGAATGGTGCGCCTAGATGCTGGGATTGCGGGGAAAAAGGGCACCTGCAAAGAGACTGCAAGAAGGGGAGAAGACCGAGCTATTGTCCAGGGTGGTGGAGATCCAGACCGTGTCAGGAGCCTAGAATGGAGGCCCATCAAACTGCAAGGGCCAACTTCGTGGGGCGAACGTTGGCCACGAGTATCGACATCCCCAGCACCGTGCCAAGGCAACATCGTGGAGAAGCAGACAGATGCCTTCCTGGTCAAGTTGATGAAGAACATTGCACCCTAACAAACGACACTAGTGCAACCCGATCGACGATCCGACCAGACCTAGTGAGGCCCCAACTGCTTCACAAGAGCAGAGTTCATGGAAACGCTGACGCCCTATCTCGTCATCCATGTCCAGCTAACTGCAAGCATTGCCAACGGATTGAGGAAAAGGAACCGCCCGTTGATCTGCGACTGATAACGGCCGAATTCGATGAAGGTTGGTCATCGGAGGAGATTCGAAATGCCCAGCTAGCCGATGAAGACATCGGACCATTGCTCGTATGGAAGGAGACGACTGGGCGACCTGAGTGGAAGGACGTTTCAACGCATGGCGCAACCCTGAAAAGCTATTGGGCACAATGGAACTCCCTTCAGGTGGAGGGTGGTGTACTCAAGCGGAAATGGGAAACGGCGGATGGCAGCTCCTATAGGATGCAAACTATACTACCCAAAAGCCGAATCCACGATGTGGTACAGGAAATGCATGAAGGATCCTCGGGAGGCCATCTTGGTGTTAACAAAACCTTAGCGAAATTGCGGGAAAGATTCTACTGGCTCCACGCTCGAGAAGACGTAGAGGACTGGTGTCGCAGATGCACCATTTGCGCTTCCGTCAAAGGCCCAAAACGACGACTGAGAGGACAAATGCAAACCTATAACGTAGGCGTGCCATTCGAAAGGATTGCTGTTGACATCGCTGGACCCTTTCCTGAATCTGAATGGGGAAATCGATACACGCTGGTTGTAGCTGATTATTTCAGCAAGTGGCCCGAGGTCTACCCCATTCCCAACCAGGAAGCAACTACGGTAGCCGAACAGCTAGTGTTAAATTGGGTCAGCAGGTACGGCGTGCCTTGTGAACTACATTCGGATCAAGGCCGAAACTTTGAGTCACTAGTTTTTAGCGAAATGTGCGAGCAGCTGGGAATACGGAAAACGAGGACAACACCGCTGCATCCCCAATCCGATGGAATGGTCGAACGTTTCAACGGCACGCTCAATAAACACCTTGCCAAGATGGTTGACGAGAACCAAAGGGACTGAGACCGACATATCCCACTATTTTTAATGGCATATAGAGCCGCTGAACATGCGTCGACGGGCCAAGCCCCAGCCAAAGTCATTTTTGGAAAGACTATTCGTTTGCCAGCCGATATAAAGTTCGGAACACCCCCTGAGAAACCCCAAACGGTCTCGGAGTACGCAAGTGATCTAAGACAGCGGTTGAACCAGATACATCGGACAGTGCGAAAACACCTCGAATCGGCTACTGACCGCATGAAGACCAGGTATGATCTAAAGGCTAATTCTACTGGCTTCCAGCAAGATGACTTGGTGTGGCTTTATAACCCGCAACGGCGAAAGGGTAGGTCTCCAAAGTTGCAACATAATTGGGAGGGACCATACCGAGTTACAAAGCGAATCAACGACGTCGTATACCGAATACAGGAACATCGTAAGCCGAGAGCTAAAATGAAAATCGTGCATCTGGACCGTCTTGCCCCATATTACACCCAGGGAGAATTGACTACAACTGGCGACACATCTTTTCGGGGCAAAAAGAACTGAGGTGGGGGCAGTGTTACATGTACAAATAATTTTGCGAGCTACTGTCGCAATTGTTTTCACAACAATGAAGAACACGAATTCACTCGAAGACACGAGAACCCAACAAGCATGATCAGCATCTGCAAGTGACGTCACTCCATTCATTAAATTTTCTCGAATCTACCAGCTACCTCTCGGTAGAACATTCGCCAATAAACGAGAAATGGGTGAATAGGTAGAGACCCTATATAAAGGCGAGCTGAATGAATGGGAGAGAATCATTCATTCGACCGCGATAAGAACTGCGAAAGTGTGTGGGAAGTGTGTTTCGTAATAGTGAAGTGATTTAGAAGACAATTGCGATAAGAAATTTATGGACAAGTGTTAGATTTATTTTTCAATAGTGAAAATTAAAATTAGTGAAAGTGTTAAACTGATTATTGTGCATTTTCTTGAATTAAATAAACTCTTTTAACTTAAATCAAAAGACATTGCGTTTTCACTTTCCCGGAACGTTAAAATTATAGGCCGCGAACCAATAACACGCGACAATATATATATATATATATATATATATATATATATATATATATATATATGAATTGGGTAAATATTTCGGTTGAGTTCGTGAACCAGCTACATCAGCCGGGCAAAAACAAAATGGCGGCCATTTTTGACGAAAAATCATGGTTTCTGTTCTGACCAAAGTATAGCTCCGATTTGGATGAAATTTGGTATAAAGGTTCACTGATATATGTGATGAATTTCGCAATAAAAACTCCAAAGTCGATACGGCAGAAACGAAATGGCGGCCGCTCAAAGGTCGAAAAACGTGCAAAATTTTGTTGTTGTAATAGTGGTCAAAGCTTTCAACCGATTTTCGTGAAATTCGGCAGTTACATGGAAATTTTAAGTATCTAAAGAATTACGTGAAAAAACTGGAGTCAGGTCAAAAAACAAAATGGCGGCCAGTTGAAACTCAAAACTTCAAAGGCTTCTAAAGGTCGCAATTTTAATCCGACATATATGAAACTTAGTTTCAAGATAGGCATTACTTAGATCTACAGACTTTGATATTTTGGTGATCATGCATGAGCAAATTTCAAAATGGCGGTGGTTTAAATATGCGTTTTTTCAGGTTATGTGGCCCTCTAGCGGTCACATTTTCCAGCGGATTTTGATGAAATTTCAGATTATGGATCTCTGGACTATGGGTTATGCAGAAAATTATTAAAATTGAATGAAAAATAAAAAAGTCGAAAATTTAAAACATAATTTTCACTAAAAATTGAATTATTTTGCCCTGTCTAGAGTGAAACTCCGATTTGAACGAGATTTGGCACATTGATTGATGAAGTCCTAGCCCACAAAGATTTAAAAAAAGTCCAAAATCAAATGCATGCATTGAAAATGGCGGCCCCCAAAGGTCAGGAGGCAAGCGCAATTCGCTATTTTAGTAGCAACTGAAATAATGAATTTTTTTCATGGAAACGTTTTAAATGACTTATCTTGAAAGTATTTCTAAATCGGACTTTTTTTTTAAATATTGTATATATTTTTAACAATACCCTTAAAAATTATAAAATCGTGACTTGCCTGTATGTCCGTCCGTTTGTTCGTGCGTCACAAGTTTTGTCGCAAACCGCATAAGCTAGAATGAGGAAATTTTCTACGTAGGTCAAAAGTGGTGCCTCTTGAAATTTGCAGTGTAAGAAAATATTTTAAAGTGTTTAAGGGGTCTCCCCATACAGAGGGGTGACATGAACATTTTTTTTATTTCTGCAGCCCTCTAGCAGCCGATAAAACTTGAAATTATAAGTTATTAAGGCAAGTTAATTTAATTTAACTATGCAAATCGGATGACAAAAAATTCGAAAACTTACAGCTTAGTATTTTTAGCAGCCGCGTTCAATAAAAATTCAAAATGACGGCCCCTAATGGTTCAGAAAATAATCAAAAATGTATATATTAATGGCAATGCAAGTGCTGATTAAACTTTTATAGAAATCTTTTGAAATTAACTATTTGAGCTATTTAAGCCAAAAAGTTATCACCTTTGTGTGGTAACCACTGTGAAATGTATGAACAGCAAACGTGAGAAGGGCAAAACCAGTATAAATATGTTTACAACAATTTATTACTCGCCGATATTCAATATGTGATCCATACGTGTGCAACTCAATTTAATTAGCAAAATATTTGCGCCTCTATGAAGGGTCTCCAAATACGAACGGCGACAGATTCTTTTTGTTAATAAATACCCATGTAGTGCTACAAAAATTACAGTAAGAAGTCCAGTAGTAAGAAAACCATATTCTTTTTCGAAACCTTACGCTACATACGAGAAATTTTCCTTTTCGACTGGTGCTGCTACGGGGATTTTTAAATTACTTCGGGACAGGCTCTCCAGACGCCTTGTAACTATGATGTGCAATATGTTATACGGGAAATCTTTTGCTGTAACTGGTGGAAATCTGATGCCAATGCGCGACTTCAAGGTCTTGAATAGTCTACAGTAGGGAACGGTTACTGCGCCTCTGCTTTTCTCAATATTCGTTCACAAGCTATTGAACGGCTTTGATTTTAAAGTCTCGCCAACGTGATTATTGGTAGCGTTTGCTGATGATCTGATCATCTATATGGCTATGATAGTTCAGAGTAATCTTCGAAAAAATGTTCAATGATGTGCAGCTCTACACCAACAATTGGCGAATGAAAATCAGCACAGAAGTGCGAAACAATTTTGTTTCGGACAACGCTGCACTGGGACAGTCAATTGAAAGGGTTTCCACATTATGGCTGGTGGAAGTAGTTCAGAATGGGTTTCACATAAATCTTGTATTCAATAGATCGGTGTCCATCTCGATCAGTATCTGTACTAAACTGAATATGTCAAAATCATGCCCAGTAAAGTACAAAAAGTAGTCATGGCCCTTTGACGACCCTTTTGTTCCAGATACATTAATCAAAAGGCAAAGTAATCTCTTACAAGACCCCGGGCAGACCAGTTTTGACATATTGATATCAAATTTGAAACACTATAAATCGAATGGAAAAGTTTATCAAGCTGCCAAAGTGACAAGAGTCGATATCTTCATAGTGAAATTTCTTCAGAATCATATCGCAAGATCTATAACTTTGAGCGGAATCTCTTGGATTTCACAGCGGTTCCACCCTACGACGGGTATATTGCGACTTGCCTAGCCACTGGTGTCGTTCCTCCAGAAGCATTTGTGGATTTGGACATGAATCGATATGTTTTCAATTCTGACGGCGTCCCAATTATATACCACATACGAGTATTTAGACGGGCCATCAATAAGAAGATAAAATATCCTCCAAATTTGAAGTCATGAGATCAACAATTCCAATGGAGATATTCATTTGCTAGATTCGTTGAGACTGGTCGAGGTGGGATAGAGCAATCTAGGTACTGGTGGCTGCATGAAAATGTATGAATTAGTCGTGTTTATTTTTCTGTTTTTCGTTATTTACTTTCTGAGTTTCAGTTCATTATTGCTTCATTTAGTACTGTTGTTTTATTATGTTAAAAATCAGGTATAAGTTTCAATATTTAAAATAGATTTATGTGGTCATTTAGTTTGTTTATTTAATATCTGCAGGCCAATTCTCTTTTTATTGAAAAGTCGCCGGTCCTTGCTTTGTTGTGTGACCAGATGCATTTTAACTGCTTTGAGTCATCTTCAGTGTCTAAAGGATGTATTAAAGGGAATACCTTTATACAGACGTAGGATGGGATAAGATGGTTGTACTAAATTAGGTCAGGTACTAAATCAGATCTGGTAGAGGGATATTAGATCTTTGGTTTTTGGCTTTTTAAATGTCCATTTGTTCTGTTTCATCTCGTTACCATTTTCATCGGAAAGTGTGGTTTAGTACTGAGCAAATTGAGTCGGAACTTGCAATAAGTTGTTCGTTGATAATGTGATCGCCTGTTTTTCTATGTTTATATATTGTATTTCAAGCTTTTTTAGAATGTCAAGCCTCGGTTCTTTGCTTTGTTTGTGTAGCAATGTCTTAGACTTTGTCATAGCAGCAGGCTTGTGTGCGTGGTTTTGTAGGTGCGTCCCATAATTTGAGTCTGTCTTTTTGTGTAAGAAAGATCGTAAGTGCTCTTTGTATCTTATCGTTATTCCCGTCTTGTCCTTCTTGTGCATACCATGTCACAGTCCTTGCATGTCAGTTTGTGTATGCCACTGTTCTCGTATATTCTGTTTTGGTTTCAGTTTGTTTCCAATGTTGTTGTTAGTTTTGAATGCAGTTGGTAGCTTGTATTTCCTAAAGAAGTTTGATAGGTTGTATATCTCTTTGCCTACGTATGTAACAAAATTCACTGTTGGTCATTCTTTTGAGTTTCAGTCAGTTGGTGTTCCTATTTTTGTTTGTACTATGTAACAATTTCGTCAATGCCACATTGTTTGTATCCGTTATTACTAGCTATTCTGGAAATGATGTTTAGTTCGTTGCAGTAGTTAGTAGGAGCCATGGGGATGGAGTGGAGTCTCTGCGCTATTGATCTGTACGCTGTTAGCTTGTATTGTGTGGGATGGTTAGATGTTACATGTATGGTATGATCAGTTGTAGTTGGTTTTCTTTAAATTTTGTAGTCGAATCGTGTTTGTTCGCATGTCAGGGTTAGGTCAATTTAGTTGAGTTTTCCATTTGTTTCTTTTTCTATAGTGAAATTCACATTCAGGTGTATTTCATTCCTATGGGTAAGCAGTTCGTCTTGTTTATTTTCTTGTGAAACAATGGTGCAACAGTCATCCACATATCGTCTGTAAAATATTACATTAAATCGTTTGACGATTTGACAAAGATTGCAAGATTATTTTTGGCATTATTGACGAAATTGGATGTCCCATACCCAGGCCGTCCTTGGCAATGCATGTTTGGTTATTAAACTTAAAATAGTTTCACTTTATTGTGGTATTTATTAGATTGAGTAGTCAATCTGTGCACCGTCGGCTGTTATTGAATGAAAGTTTTTCTTTTAGCATGGTCAGTGTTTCATCGCTGGGTAAAGATGTATAGAGGTTGGTGATGTCTAGTGATAAAAATCGACTAGTGTCAGTCAGTGTTAAAGAGGTGGTAGGTTTCGCTAGATCAAGGCTCTTCTTTAAAGTGTATTTGTCGTCAAGGTTCATGACATCAGCCAATATCGGTGACAAGTACCATGCTAATTGGTATGTAGGAGCTGGGCCGTAATTGACGACAGATCAAATTGAGATTTTGGGTTTGTGGAGCTTAGGTTATGCTTTAAGGGGCCGAGGGGTAGGAATCATGAAAGCTGTTTGTTGGAAAAATACAAGTGTTCCCTCCTCTTTTCTCAATCGGGCTTGGGATCGCCTACGGCGAAGGTAACAAAGTTGATATTTATGATACGTTTATATCTTTCCTAAGTTTTCCATCCAAATCCTGATAAGTCTGTAGTATCCATCATAGCTTCTATGAATGTTATCCAATGCTTCTGAGAATTTTACATTTGATGGCCCCTTTAAATATACTTGTGAAGAACTACTTTCATGATTTTTTTTAGATTTTTCGGTCAAGAGCAATCCAATTACAAGAAAGGGGAATTTTTTATCTTCTTGCCCTGCCTACCCTATTATCAATATTGACATGTATCACAAAATCTCGTTAAGACCTTTCGTTTGACACCCTACTCAACTAACTTTGATGAGTTCCTCAGTTCCTGACAAAACTTGCTGTGACACGCTGATCGACTAACGGACGGACGAACAAATAGGTGATGATTTTAATTGGGTGTTGTAACCTTTTTTTTCAAAACCCTAAAAATAATCTTTCAAATATTTTTATTATTTTAAAAGCTACAAGTTTGAAAAATTTCATCGATGTCAATGGTTACTGATTGTTTTCGGTCGATTCTATATGGGATAACCCTATCTTAGATACGATATACTCAACAGTGCTAATCTCGCTTGTATTGTTGCAACATCAGTTTCAGTTTATTATCAAACTACCTTCGTAGCACAAAGTGTGAATGCAAAAAAGATATTGTCGTGATGACGAAACTCATTTATAAATACGTCGAGTGAGCAGGACAATGCCCCTACAAGAAAGGCTTTGTAACCATCCTAGGGTTCGAAACAAGCTATCTGATGACATGAATCAATAACTTGAAATATTTATTCATTACTTGTATAAAAGGCAGTCCTATCATTGAAAATAAAAAAGGCTCCAGGCCTAGTAGGTATTCGAGCTGAGGTGTTGCAACATGTCTATCACCATCTTTCTGACTTGCTGCTCAGCACATTCAACGCTTGTCAACGGGACGGGACTCTCCCGATACTATGGAAGGTGGTGAGACTCGTGCTGATCAGCAAGGGGAAGGAGAGTTTCTCGCCACTGGAAAAGTGCTAGAGAAACTTATCAAGGGAAGATTCACTGTCGCGATTTGAACTGCCTATCTGCTCGGAGGTACGGCTTTGGAGTAGGATTCTCCATTATTGATGCAATTGCAGAGGGGATAAGCACGATCTATAGGACAGAGGCACATAGCCACACCAAATAGTTCTGTTTATGGCTCTCGACGTTGGGAACACTTTCAACTCCACTAGATGGGTAGATATTCTAGATACGTTAAAGACCTCTTTTCAAGCTCCAGAATGTCTCATGCAACATCTAAGGGACTACCTGAAGGACCGAAACCTGCTTTATAACATGATACAGGGCCAATGAAGGATGGAAACTACATTAGGTATTGCCTAGGGATCTATTCTTGGTCCAAAACCGAGGAACATATGACACGACGGACTATCAACTATTATATGAATCGTGCTTGATCCACTATGCAGATGATGTCGTGGCTCTAGTCACTAGACACACAACTTAGGCTAGGTATGCTAGTGCACCGAGTGAGCGGCTGGATGGCTGCTGGCAGTTTTGGTCTAGCACTGGAGCAAACCAAAGTGGTTGCCCTGACAAAAAAGAAAACCACTAGAGTAAGGACGATCAGTATTGGCCGAATATTGTTGGTTGGTTTTTTTCTCCTTTTTTGAATTGAAGCAAAAAATTTGTAATAATTTAAATTAAATTGAATTTGATATTGTAATTTTTTACCAAATATTTTTAATTGACAATGTATAAATATAGAGAGCCATTTGAGCCAATAAGTTTTCGTATTTTTTTTTTTTTTTGGTTGGGATGTGGTTTATACTCTTTGAAAATAATAAAACGCTTTTGACTTTGACGATCAGCATTAGAAACATACTAATTGAACCAAAGCCAGTGCTAAAGTACTTGGGGTCACTGATCGACTCGACGATGAATTTTGCTGAGAAAATCAGGGCAACGGCTGAGAAGGCTGCTTCGGGAGCATTGGCTCTGATTTGACTTATGGCTAACTAAGGTATACCCAACCCATCAAGAAGATGTCTCTTGATGAGTGCTATAGGATCAGTGCCACTGTATGGAGCAGAAATATGGAATAGCCCTCTCAGTAAGGAGGTGTGCCAAAAACACTTGGCAAAAATACAGAGAAGAGGAGCTCTGAAGGTTATATCTTCATATCTGACAGTATTTGATTCAGCAGTGAGAGCTGCTGCTAGTCTGATACCTGTCAACGTTTCGGATTTAGCAGAGAGAGCTGTTGCAGGTCTGATACCTATCAACGTTGTTGTTGGAGAGCGATGAGCTATTTACCTGCGGCAAATTATGAAGAGAGACAGCGTTCACGGAACGAATGGAAGCAGTCTTGGGTGAATGGCACAAAGAGAAAGCAGACTCCGTGGCTCATCCTGGAACTGAGACCGTGGCTCAATTAAAACGTGAAAAGACTAACTTCTTTGTAATCTAGTTTTTAAGCCGGCATTGGTATTTTCAGTCTTACCTAAATAAGGTTGATAAATCAAGATCCACCGACTGTAATTTTAGCCCTGAAAGGGAGATAATACCACACGTATTTTGTGTGCGAAAAACAGACTGCAACAGAACCTCTACAAGGAAACAGGAGAGCTCATCCCGGATATTATAGTTTCAGTGATTCTTGGAGTGGTTGATAAATAGAACCGTTTCACAGCGGTCGGGGATGTTAGGGCTGGGAGATCACTTATCTAACTATCCTTCTTCCTCCCTCTCCTCCTGCTAGACGAGGGATCTTCCAGCTTGAAGGTGCCTCATGGCATAGCAAAACGAGACCTGGTCCGAAGTAATGCGTCAAACAGTTCCAGGCTAGGCTTTCAAGTTGTCAGTAGAGGTGTTTACTGAATAATCTAGTCACTAGCAAGCATGGAGCCCCCCATTTAGTGCATAAATGGCATTCTCTTCCCAACCCCTCGAAAAAAAAACTTACATAAGAAACCGTTCAAATTCATCAAGAAGTTATAGTTTCTTTCATAAGCACATAACAGCAACGATTTTGTTCCAGATTAACAACTATTCCTTTAATCTTCATGAAAATCCCTAGAAAATCAGAACACCTAGTTTGATTTGAAATATGTATCAACCATCAGCACGTAGTATTATTTGGTATTGTAATTCCATACAATTGGAATGACTATAATACACTTGGTTATGATCTGAATCCCATGAAATTGTAAGCATAAGGATCTTAAATTAATCTATATGACTGTAAAATGTTAACTAAGTTTACGAGTACCATTTAAATTTATGGGGGAAAATTGTTGTAAAATAGAGTTGATTAAAATGTCTGTAAAGGACTGCAGCGACGGTCTGCTGCCTCGGCGAGAGAGGATGATGGGTTTCGCCGAGTTTGGCCTTGTCTGAGGACGCGTGAATGCACTGGCAGGCATGCATTTCGGTGTCATGGCGTGGGTTCTTTTCCCCTGCAGAAGAACCCACAACAAAAGAAATTTCGCATCCACGAATTTCAAGATACAAAGAAATATCGACCGGAGTCGTAAAAGTAATTGTCACGTTTGACCCAGTGAAACTACACTTTCCTTGTTGTAGGTGAATGCCATTTCACATTGTAATTCATCTTCTTTGCAGAGGAGCAATCGTCTTGGCTGGTGTGGTTTTGTTAAAAATATCGATTTTGTGCGTAATTGGGCCAATTTTATTCTTATTCCTTCGTCTTGTCTTTGTCGATATCGCAATCGTCTTTTTGTCCCTTTTAATTAGACGCAAAGGAAAGACGAAAGATTCGGTCTGTTGGTGGTGTTAGAACCGTCTTCCCGTATGTGGCACTTTCCGTTCCCGTTCGTGGGAGGGAAAACTACTGGCTTCATAGTTTCACGTTAGTCCCCGTATAAATACCAATTTGTATCGTCAACATGTTGGTGGGAGTGGGACAGTTTGTTTTAGGCATATAGGAGAGGATAGACTGGATCAAGCTAGCAGATTTTTACACTTGAAACAATCCTTATCTGCACAAATTGCACCGAGTCGCGTCATATCGTATTCAGAGTACGGAATTTGATGAAAATAGCACAGACCTCTCAATATGCACACATTCCGTGCACAGATCTCTCGATTTAATATTTTTCTCGCCAAGCATTGTCTTGGGAAATCACTAAATTATATTCCCCGACGTGTTTGCTGTGGCAATTAATACCAAACTCCCCCTTTTGTATGATGATTGGACCCGGTAAAGGTTCCGTAAATAACTTCAGGTTCCCTATTCAGCTAGAATTTGGGACGTGTAGTTTCAACGGAAGTCACCTCTGTCCATCAAACCATATACTTGATCGTCAGATCCATATTTGAATCCCGTCACATTTCAAATACTTTACCGAGCAAAGTCAGACGACGACGATAGCTATATCACGTTATCCGTTTTCTCTAGTTTAACGTAAAACTTAGTAGGAACGTTTCACACGTAGATGCATGTACGAGGTAAAAGTGGATTCACTCCGTATTGTTTTAAAGCGAAAGTTCGGCAAACGTTTAGTATTGGTTTTCCGCACTAATCCCGTCGACAGCTTTTCCGCACTTGTCTCTTTTTCTTGCGGCGTCCGCGCTGTGTGGTGATCTCAAGCAGACTCCCCGATCTGCCCAAGCAGATCTCCTTACTTCATCCAAACAGTCACCGTACGGTAGACGCCGTAACGGAGGTTCGTGACGAGCCTTTCATCCATCCACTGTAGATTGCGTGGTGGCAATGTAATTCGTGGATGAGCTACGGTGTAAAAGTGTTACCGTGCCCAAAATTTAATAGAAGGTTTGAATAATAAAAGTAATATAAGATTATAATATAGAAAAATTTAAGGAGGGGCACACATTTTTCGTGTATTTTGCCTACCCGTGGACCCCCTGAAGTATAAAATGATTTTTTCTTTCATATTTAGAAAGTGCTAATCAAGACCTTTCATTAGGTATCCCACTCGACAACACTTAAAAAATTTTGAAATATTTGATAGGGACTAAACTTTTGAGAGACCACCACTTATGGCTTTTCCACAAAGATTGATTTTTCTAGCTTCTATAACTTCTGAAAATACTTGCTGTGACGCACCGAGAGACAAGACGCAAAACTAGTAGATTTTGTCAAAATTTGTTTAAGAAAGCCCTAAAAAAGTTGAATTAAAAAAAGGTTTTCATAGACAATCCATATAATTAATTTAACACATTTAATACCTTTTCATACGAGTTAGCAACCATGAAACGTACAAATCAAATACGAAGAAGAACTGTATCGCCCAGCACATATTCGAGTAAATATAATTTGTTTTGAATTTACCGAAATTATTCAAAAAGAGATTGTCCAAAGCATAAACATAAAATTTTCCCATAAAAATACTTTCACGTCAGCTGTGAAATACGATCGTAAGATACATCAAACAGGGACACCCATGCCCATTTCAAATGAAAATACGAGTAAACTTCTTGATATTTCAAACTAAATGCTGGACATTATCGTTTAGTCACAAACGTCTCAGTATCTAAGATACGATAATTTTATATCTGTTCACAAAAATTAAGATAACGATAAATAGATGAGATGTGTGATGAAATGCGAGGATTGCTGTTCATGCAACAAATGGTTTTTTGACATGTTCAGATGCCCATAAAACTTATTCTGTACCCTCATAACTCTTTCAGATCAAGTAGAAACAAAACGGCGTTTCGAAGGGACATGATCCTTTTCCGGGATTTATGGATGTCTGAGATTAGAAAGTACTGATTTCGCTGTTATCTTCGCCAAGCTCAGCCACGGCTTAGCCCTAAAAACTAGGCTGCCGTTTTTTATGGGTCCAATTTCGAGCGCTTGAATGAATGTTTGTCTGGCTGGCGGTCAGACAAATTTTTAACGTTTTCTCAGGATTGATTTATGGACTGGGCCCAAAGACGACAGGTCATGTTGCTTCTAGTGTTGATATGTAATACTTGGTACAGTTGCCATTGAAGTGGATGGTCCTAGAAGATACCGACAAAGTATTGTTTGTTTTTTATTTGCGGTCAACCTTAGTGCCGAAAAGTCTTTTATGTGGTTATATTACGATCAAAAAAATTGCAAAAAATTAAACTATGTCACCTGAGCGGTCTTTTCAATCATTCACCCGTATAACTTGCTTTTCTTTTATGATTTTTACTTTATAAACACCATCATTTAATGAATGTTGAAAATTTATTCTCCCAAATACTGAATCAAGTAGATAATATATGTGAGAGTAAATAATAAAACTTTCTTTAGTCTTATTGAATCTCATTCGTAACAAGAGCCATCAGTTTCTATAATTTATAGTCTAAATTCATCCACACAGAAGTAAAATTGTTTGACCTTCTGTGTAAACAGCGATCCTCAACTTCTATTCTCTGCTCGCGTATTTTTCAATTTCAAGGAATGCAAATATATTTTATTGACCTTAATCAATGATTCCGATAGAAATCGCCATGCAGTCCTGACACTTTTGAAGACATTTGCATGTTTATTGCATTAAGGCCACTGTCTAACATACCTCGAAGGGAATCGCACCCTATGCAAAAGAAATGACCATTGTTCAAGAATTCTGTCATCTATGGATCGGCACATCGTCTAAGAAGGTAAATAAAGTATGATAGCAAACCCAAGCGACATTGAAGGATGACCTCTCAGACAGTAAAATGAAAAAAAAAATCCATGAAAGGATACCCCGGTGTGGACGAAACTGGCGATGTTTTCCATAAATGAAAAATTATGAAAATTTTATCCTTATTCGCATGGGTAGAGATTTATATTTTATGCATGCATGAAATTTAGGAAGGGTGATATTTGGTTGCTGTACAATGGTAATTTATTTTGAAGTGCAGTCGCATTTCTTAAATGTTTGCTTTTATAGAGTTTATGACTACTTTTAAGAGAACTTTAGGTAAGCTTACAATCCACTTTTAGTGAATTTCGTGTTAAGGTATTGCTTTTTCTTTATTTTATTGTTGTTGGCTGTAAAGTTAAATATATGAAGTTAAGATATATTTTATTCTCAAGTTGAGATATAGAATATTTTGCTGAGAACTCTTCAAATAAATTATTAATTAAATTTTGCCTCAATTTTTTAAAGCAACTCAAATAACGATATCCACCTAGCCACCGATAAAACTCAACCCAACCGTACTGTCATTAAATCACCTAGCATATGCTTAAAAAACAGATACCTTAACATTGATTCATGATATCTGCAAAGGGTCAAAGAAAACGTCTTCCTTTAACCTGCCTATCGCATCAAATACCGTTCCACATATACGGTCCCCGCATTAAGCAGATGTGCTTAATTGTTCTTCCTTTTGTCCGTTGTGTTGTGTCATATTCTATGTATCCTTAAACTTCAACTTGCCGGTTGATAATTCCTTGGGTACGATAATTAATAGCTTCGAAAATACATATGACCACGTCTACACAATACCTTACTCAGTTTTGCGAATAGAGTTAAGTTTAAGTCCCTGTTGACGGCCAATGTTTCGTAAAGTTGACTGCTGGACATTGTCCAGGGTTATTGATTATGTAAAATCCAAAAGTGAAAGGACAACGTATCCGAAAAAGGATAACGACCAGAATAATCTCTAATATAAATGAAAAGATTTTCAGCTTCAAAGGGAGTTTCAATGTTGCAAATGAATAATGTTTTAAGCGTGAGAAGAATTTCTTAATAAATTTTCTAGTTGACATGGTTTGATTGACGTGACAGGATAATTTGACCTTAATGGGCAATAATAAAAGAGAAAGAATGGAGAATTATGAAAACTGAGAATATATTATATTTCTGAATGAATTTGAGCAGTTAAATCGTTAACAGAAGAAACAGATTAAAACTTACAACATTTTAGTAAACCTCGTGACAAGACGCTTGTTTGAGAGTGAAAGCTTAAATCACCTATTATGATATTTGCAAAAATTTTACAAAACCAGTATCCATATAGTTAAGGACAGCTTTTTTTCACGGTCACTTGAGACGGCGTCGTAGAGGTAGATTTTTAAGTCAAGAAAACTTGAAAATCATACTAAGTGCTATTTCGTTGTCACTTGGCTGATTACACTACAGTCTTTTCAGAGTGGACAAGGAGCAAGTAGAAGGATCAAAAAGATTAGAGCGAGTTAAGACATTCAAAAAGGCAATGGAAGAAAAAGGTTATAAAAAATCCGATGTTAAATCAGCATACCGCAGAAACCACAGAGTCTTCTGTGTTTAAAACTAATATTAAATGCTGTCAAATCTGGCTATCCGTTGTATAATTTGTTTGAAGAAGTAACTTTAGCTAAATTAAATCTAAATCAGATTTCTCTTTATACTGAAGCCCAAAAGATCTGCAACGAAATTTTATCTTTGCATATCCTTGCTTTGAGAAATACCTAACCTAACATATTGTAGTTGCTGAATGTTGCGAAATTGAAATTGTGAATTCTTTTTCCTATTGCCATAATAACATTTATTTAGAGAACATTTAAATCCTTTGAATAATAACATGAATAAAACATGTTTTTTTGTTTACGAAGGTGGTTCAAATATGATCGAGACAAACGCTGTAGATGGCGGGTATCTATGTTTTGAAGGTCGTGGCTTGAGTATGTGATAGCTTGGTCCCTTACGAATAGTGTGGCATAGTTTTCGTCGGGAGCGCATATTTCACGTGCGTGTTACGACCATGAGTGCACGTCAAGTGCCGACCGCCATCGTGCAACGTATTGTCATTCGTTTTTAGTGTGGGAAGCCGTTAAAAACGCGGAAATTTTTCAGCGTTTGCGAAATCAGTTCGGTAGTAAGTGAATGAATAGGGCTGCTGTGTTTAAATGGGCCAAACTATTCAAGGATGGTTGCGAAACCATCGAGAATGAGCCGCATGATCGTCGACCGTGAACCAGCATCACACCAAACAACATTTGCCGCCTAGAACAATTCATTTTTTAAGACCGTAGGATGAATTTTCGAGACATTTTGGCTGAACTCGGCATCAGTACTGGTAGTGTAGAGTCTATCATCCACGAACACCTTCAATATCGCAAAATAACGCTCGAAACGGAGGAGCATTCCAGCACGAAGTGCGATTCTTCTCCAGGATAACGCGTGTCGTTATACCACGCATCTCACGCTCGATACAATATTGGAATTGGGGTGGGAGGTACTGGAATACCCCCCTACAGTCCGGATGTATCATCCTGCGACTGCCAAATTCTTGGAGCACTGAAAGAAGCCCTCGAAGGAGTTCGTGCGCACATGACCGTCCGAGTTGCCCAAGGAGTTCTCCGATACTGGCATCAAAGAGCTTCCGGAAAGGTGGACAAAATGCATAACTTGTAAGGGAGAGTACCTAGAAAAACTGTAAATTTTTGTAAACTTTTTCGATAGTAAGTAATCGTGTCAGAGCTTTTGTCTGGATCATATTTGAACCGCCCTCGTATATTAGTAATAACGACTGAAAACCGATTGCTGTTTTCGGCTAATGTATCTGATGGTGACTAAGAAAACTGTGTCTGGGAAAGTGATAGTAATAACGAGATAATTTTCAAATGAATTCGAACTTTGTTCGAATTCATTTAAAAAATTATCTTGATTATATCTCAATTATCAGATTAATTTTTTGTTTGTATGTAGGAATTTTCAAGTGAAACTTTATATTTTTTATTTCGTAACGAAAAAACAACCGTTCTGATATAAAATGTACGGAAAATAATACGTAGCCTTTCAAGTGCTAAGCAACGCAATTTTATAAAGCTTTGCAAGAATCAATATCAGTATTGTTGTATCAATAGATAAGTTGAACTAAGACAATAAATTAAATTTAAATTGTCATCTTTATTTTAGTTGAAGCAAATAAATAACTTCTTAAACTAAATACCAAAGTTAATTCCTTTCAATTATTTTCTATCTTTTCCAGTTTCATTTCCTCAACTACTACAATATCTCCAAATATATCAATATTCCCTCCTTAGTCTTGTTCATAATGAACAACTTTTTTAGGTCTTTATAAAATTTTGTTTACAAAGACCTACTAGTTTCGCGACCTGTCTGTCCATGCGACACAGCGAGTTTCCTCAGAAACTATTGAAGCCAGAATGCTCAAACTTTGTGAAAAGGTCAGAAGTGATGGCCTCTCAAAAGTTGTTCTTAACAAGAATTTTAAAAATTTTTAAGGGGGGCCCCCCTAATAACGAATTAGCTCTTAAAAATTTTTTTTTAATCAAAGGTAGTCAAGTGGAGTATCAAATGAAATGTCTGGATTATAACTTTTAGAATGTGAAATAAAAAAATCATTTCATTAATTAGGGGGTCCAGGGGAAAGCAAAATGTATCGAAAATTTGTGTTGCTGATGAAAACAAGATTAAGGAAAGATTGGCATCATATTTTAAAGAATTTCTTTAACTCTTCGCACAGCTGCAGAACATCAGAGCCAAAGTTATACCTGGGGAGCTTCCATTGTTCCGACCAAATGTGGGTGAGCTTGGTTCCATTATCAAAACATAAAAGAGTAATAATGCGCGAGGTATCGATGAGATTCCAGTGGACCTTATAAAATATGGTGGCAGCAATGTTCAGAAAGCCATTCAGGAAGTCATCCAGCACATTTGGCAACAATAAAATGTGTCGAACGAGTGGAGCCAATCAATTATTTGCTCTATTAATAGAAAAGGTTACAAGTTAGAGTGCGAAAACTGTAAAAGTATGTCACTACTTTCACGGTGTACAAAACATTTTGTAGGGTCTTAGAAAATAAATTCAGGTCATACGCCAATAGTATTATTGGAGAGTATGAAGCTAGCTTTAGAGCAGGCGGATTGACGCTAAGCCAATTGGAGTTCACCACAAACGTACACCAGATTTTCGTTCCGCTTAAGCAACCATACGGCAGTATTGATCGTAGTGTACTTTACCAAATAATGCTTTGCTTTGGCATCCCAGCCAAATTAGTCCGTCTTACAAAAATTACAATGATGTCGACGAGCCCCCAAGTCTGCATCTATAACCAACTCACCGATGCCTTCAACACAAATATCGGATTGGAGCACAAAGATGGGCTGGACCAAATGCAATTCTGTTTGGCTCTGGAATATTTCATTAGAAAGCTGCGTGTCGAACCAAGAGGTACATTCACATTCAATTCGCGCCAAGTGGTAGCCGTTGCGGATGACATCAATATTTTGTCACCATCCCTAACAACTGCCAAAGAACTTTTCCTAAAACTCGACAGCGAAGCAAGACTAGTAGGACAACAAATCAATGAGAATAAAACAAAATTCATGGAACAGTCAAGGAAAAATACCTCAAATACCCAAAATATCACACTTGGTGAACGGAACATTGAAAATTTTGGCAAATTAGTGTATACAGATGCCCCAAAATAACGAAAGCCGCTAATGGAAGAGCCAAGATTCGCCAAAGAAAACAGCTCGCAAACAAAATAATTTATTCAGTTTTTACGATTTTGAAGATCAGTTGTATATAGAGGAAAACAAAGCTCTAAGTAAATGGATCTGTGATAAGACCTATGTTTTGCTATGAGTGGGGAACATGGACCAACATAGACCCTAACTCAAGCATACTGAATGCGTTTGAGTGACGGTTCCTGAGGCGGATATTTGGAGTGAAACTACATGGAGACCAATAGTGAATTCGATACAACCATGAGCTCTATGAAATTTTTGACAAGCCGAAGTTCTTAACAATTATAGTACTGTGGAAATTGCAATGGGCTGGCCATTTGGATCGTATGAATGAACTATCGATATCGAAAAATGGAATCGTTGGGAGAAAGGAAGAACCGAAACCAGTGGAAGAACTGAGGAAATACTGGTCTGACTCAGTCAATGCAGACAGTTCATCACTGCTTGGGTTTCTAAATTGGAGAAAACGATAAATCAACCGACACAATTTGGGGGACTTGTTGCAGGAAACGAAGGGCCAAGAGGGGCTGTGGTGCTACGAAGAATATAAATTTTTGAATTTCCCTGTGCTTTGACTCTCGCGAATCATCATTCATTATTCTTGTAAATTAGATTGAAAACAAGTTGGTAAATAGACCTACGATCATGTCAGAAGGGTTTTATACTCAACTTCTCCGAAATCCAGTCACCAGCGATGAATAAAGGCAAGAAACATATCAAAGAAATGTGCACGTTTATTAGGAAATCCATTGCTTCTGTACTTTCAACGGTCGTCACTTTGTTGCAAACTAACAAAAATTACTCAAATCATGAGTTCCCAAAAAATTTATGTGATTGATCTTATTTAAAAATTTCAAGAAGATCAGATCAAAACTGCAGTGTCTGATTCAGTAGAAAGACCGTAAAATACCAAAATTGTGTGTTATTGTTGTTGAGAAATTTTAAATGGCTATAACTTCCGTGAATATGATCGGATTTTCAGCAGCCTTGCAAAGTATTAGGTCCTTATGTAAAACCACTTAAATATCGGTTTTTATTGAATTTAAGCGTATCCATACGATTTTATCGGGGAAAATATGAAATTCGATGTTCATACTATTATTAACAAAATTGAGTGAATTTTAACTTCTAAGGTATTTGTTGTTGTTGTTCTTATAAACGCATATCTCCATAATTTTTCCAGATTTTTTGGATGACAAGTATCAAATCACGAGGGGGGGGACACACATTTCCCGTGTATTCCTCCTTCCTGTGCGCTCCCTAGAGCAAAAAATACCAGCTTAAGCCCTGTTTTGAAAATTCTTCATCAAGACCTTTCATTTGATACCCATATTGGCTACCTTTGATGAATTTTTTTTCGGGGGCCACTCCCTTTTATGGGGGGACCCTCTTAAGCACCTTGTAAATTTTTTTTTACAGTGAAACTTTGAAGAGGGCGTCACTTAACTTACACCTTTATACAAAATACGGTTTGCGAGCAAAAGTGCTGTGATACACGGGCGGACGATTTTATTGGGGGATTATGAATTATTTTACGAAACCCTAAAAACAGTCACGGACTACCATTTTTAACCTCTTTTGTATATCCTAATGCAACACAATCCAGTGACTGCTAAGATTCAGCCTTAACCTTTCCGCCTCCAGGTGCCTTCTACTAAATTTCTGCCGTTGGTCTAGTTCTGCTTCTTCTATCCAGTGGGGAAGATTGAGCTGGAATCAGCTGAATCTTCCCCACTTTTTACTAGAGCTAAGCCGTTGATTCAGTCAGACTTTGTACTTCTGTCATTATGTCCCACCAATCCGTTATGCCTTCAAGTTACTCGTTTTCTCTTTCTAGTAAGATTTCACCGTTTGTCTTGCTCCATTCCTTCCTTCAATCAGGACACCTTCAGTTCCTTCACTTCCTCCCGCAAACAAATTCGCTCGGTTTCACTGCTTCCTTTTGGTCACCATACTTCCAAGTCCACTGTGTCCCCTTTCTACTAAGCTTTTGCTGGTCATCCAGTTCGACTAAATCCTTTGGCTTTCATGCACCACTGGTCCCGGCAATGCCTCTAGGTCGATCATTCCCCCTTTGCACCAAGCTTACTCGGTTCATCCGGTCCTATTTCTCCTTCAAGCCACACGCTTCCAATCCTTCGTATCGCCTCACTACTCGGCTAACCACTCCTTTTGCTCGGTTTTATTTCTCCTTTCTGGCTATCTTGCACAAAGATTAACGATGCTTCTAACCCCATCGTACTCAAGCTTCTCCCATCTGGCCTCTTCATCCCTCAGTTCTTTGGTAACTCAGTACATCGGGTACTTCAGCACCCCGGGCTCTTTTTCATTTATTCTCACGTTTATGCAAAGTCTCTTTTTTATCTGATATTAACTTTGCTGCCATATGCATCAATTCTGGTTCAACTACACATCTATCATTCCCTCCACTTTTACACTGGCTTGGGACAGTCATCACGTATGTACTAGAGGCACATCTGCTTGGCAGGATTACCACTGTAGGCTAGGTAAATGATGTGGTTTATGTGAAAACCTGACAAGAATAGGCCTAAACCCATAGTTGCTCATAGACAAGAATTTGTATAATGTCAATCCCCACTCATAACGGTGAAATTCTGGCTTTGTCACTTACATACTACTCTAACCACAGCCATCACGCTTCATCTAAGGTACTACCTTCACCGTGGAGGCTATGACAGTAACCTGTTATAGACTTCCCCTAAGCCATGGTATAGATTAGTTTTTTGTGACGCTTCGTCTGAATATCACCTTGTATGTGGCTCTTGTAGGGAGGTACTTTGAGTAGAATCTTTTCTAAGGACAATAAGTTCCAGGAAATTTCTCTTAAAGGTCATATTTTATTCTTCTCCTTCCTTGTAGCAGTACAGCCCCTATCGGGCATCTACTTCTTGAAACAAGCTCCTCCAACTATCTCGGTATATTGACTACATCTTACAATTTGAAAATCCGATTGAACTGTCTTCGTTCTCCGAGTAAGCTAAGCGTTTCTCTAGCTTCTACTTTGGTCTCCACTCTTCAGTTGTTCCAACGAATAACTTTTTGGGTATCCATTGTTAGTTCATACAATTCACGGGGCCTGCCCATTGCAACTTGCACAGTGTTACAACCGCTAAGACCTCTAGCTTGGCAAAAATTTCATAAACCTTGCGGCTGCATAAAATTTGTCGTCGATTCCCGTCTAGTTTTGTTCCGTTTATGCACGTTAGGAACCGCCTCTTGAAAGTGTTCAACATGTTTGCGATTGCTTGAGTTAGAGTTCATATTTCACACACATAGCATAGTACGGGTCTTATCACAGATTTTTTAAGTTGGAATTTTGCTCTTCAAGATCACCAAAACTGAATAAAAATTCTTATTTGCTTAGCTGTCCTCGTTATTTTTGCGACCAAATTCACAACATTTCCCAAATTTTCCATATCGTGTTCACAGAGTGTGATACTTTGGGTATTCAGTATACGAGTATTTTTTCTAATTGCGTCATGAGCTCTGTTTTATTGTTATTCATTTGTAGCCCTGCAAGTTTTGTTACGTTGATAAGTTTCAGGAAATGTTCTTTGTTGGTTGTAAGCCACCAAGAAAAATGTTGATGTCATTCGCATAGGCTACCACTTGCCTCATCTTGTATAGTAACGTACCTCTTGTATCGACAGATAGCTTTCTTATGACATATTCCAGAGCCAAATTAAATCGCACTCAGGCCAGCCAATAGTGTTTATAAATGGAAAAATGTCCGTAAAGGACTGCAGCGATAGATATTGGTGTTCGGCGGAATTGGCCTTGTCTGAGGACGCACTTGCAGGCTAGCATTGCAGTGTCGTGGAGCGGGTTCTTTTTCCCCAGCACAAGGACCCACTACAAAAAATTTTGCATTCACGAATTTTACGTTAGAAATATAACGCCTTGGTGGTGTCCAGGACGAGGTAACGAACCAAATGAATTGACATTCGAAAACGACGCCAATGCGCGTGACGCGAGATAATTTCATGTCTACTCCGAACGCTTACGACTCCTAGATAAGCGTGGGGAATGCAGGTGAAGCAAAGCCCCCTCGAATATTTAAAAATATTCCGTAAAATTTTCTAATTGGTAAAATACATATAAATATGTTCAAAAATTAATCTGTAGCTGTCTCATAATACTTCAACGGAATGTAATTCTCTTAATGTGCCATATGTTTCTATTATATATAGATAAATATCTCACAAACGATTCTAAAATATTTAAGTAAATTTATTTTAGTGGTTCGTGTTATGTAGTGGTTAGAGCACACATCCCGTTGATGGCATCGAGACTCCCGTTGATGGCATCGAGAATTAGTTCGAGCGATTCTTCAAACGAACTATAAGCTTGTTCAGTTATGATACGTGCTAGTTTCAAATCTGAATGTATCACAGCTGGGTGGACGGACACACGGCCAAAGCATGATACTGACCATATTACCTTGTGGAGTTCTGATACATTCGATCATGATAATAAGATACTCTAACTATCTCTAAGCGGAGACCCAAAAAGGGCTGCAGTGCTAGAAAAAAAAATTATTTTATAAAAGTACAAATTTTTCTCATTTCGGCTTACTATTAAACAAGTTGGATAGACAGAACTACGCTCATGTCAGCAGGGCTTCGTACTTTACCTACAATATGCAGATATGTAGAATGATTTGATTCAAGACTAACTTTTATGACATGCACAGCAAATATATTCTTGCTATAAAAGAAATTTATCTTAACCAGCCCATATTTTGTTCCAATATTGCTAAAATCATTGACTGACCTGAATCTTAAATGTGTTTTTGTTATTCAACTTATCTTAAAATTTAGAGTGGATCCAATCGAAAGTGTTGTATCTGGTTCGATGGAAAGCCCACGTAGCAAAAAAATCGTATATGATTGGTGTAATCGGAGGATATTCATATAGCTATAACTTCTGCAAACTTTATTAAAATGTATAGACAACACTACAAGTGAGCGAACCCGATAAGATATATGACAATCAGCTACTCACAAATAAGGTTGGAGTGAAAATAGCAATCAGCAGTAAAAAGCTAAAGACAAAAATATTGTTTGGGTCATAAAAAGACCCGATGTTTGACGAGAAATCTAAGAAGAAAAATAGTAGTTCTTCTGAAGAAGACATCAAATAGATGTCGAAACAATTGTTTGGACTTATAAAAATAAATAACCATGTAAAAGGAGAAAAAATTTGTTATTTTTACTTTTATTTTACACATGAGCAAAGTATGTGGAGAACGATTAATTTTTAAAATATAAGGATCATTTGAAGAACTACTTAAATGGCAGATTTCATCCAATTCAATGATTGGATGTACCTCCATAATTTTAAGGGCTGTATGAAAGAAGTTATGAAAACCTACTGGTTTCATATCCTGCCTGTCTGTCCGTCCATCCATCGATCCGTGTGTCACAAGAATTTTTTTCCGAAACTATAGAAGCTACAAAGCTCACACTTTGTGAAAAGGTCAGAAGTGGTGGTCTATCTAAAATGTATATTTTATTAAATATTTCAAAAGTTTTTTAAGGGGGGTTGCCTTCAGAACGAAGTGGCTCTAAAACATTTTTTCTCTTCAAACCTAGTCGAGTAGGGTATCAAGTGAAAGGTCTTAGAACAATCAGAATCTGAAAAAGTCATTTTTTTGCATTAGAGGTCCAGGGGGAGGCAAAACGTACGAACAATATTTGTATCCCCTCCCCTCACGATACGATACATCTGAGCCAAAAATCTGAAGAAATCATAAAGGTAGGTCTTTACGAGTGCGAGGGTAATAATTACCTCAGAAATGAAAATTCATTCATATATATATGAAAATTCATTTCAATTGAAATATGATTTGTAAATTTTACATTTTCTTAGAATTTCACAGCTATGTAGGTTGATATGCCTAAGAAATTGCGCGGAAATCAAATCACAATAAAGTGAGCTGTGGCGTACAATTCCCCTTCCCCCTCGGTACTGATAAGGTAATTTTCAGACTTGTTTTGAAAAGATCTCATTGAGACCTTTCCAATGACACCCTACTCGACTACTAAGGGTGACAATTTTTTTGAAGGGTCACCTCCCTATATGGAGAGACCCCTCTTAAAACACTCCAAAAAAATTTTCGCTCCAAAACTTTCAAGAAGTCCCCCCTCTGACCTTTCCACAATGTTCCATGGCTATTACTTCTATAGTTTCGGAGAAAAACGGTTGTGACACACAAACGGACGGACAGACACAGGTTGATTTTGTGAATGAATATTTAAACAAGCCTCCAAAGTTTTGGGATCATACATATTGTCGCGTGTTATGGTTCGCGGCCAATAATTTAATGTTCCGGGAAAGTGAAAACGCAATGTCTTTTAAATTAAATTGAAAGAGTTTATTTACTACAAAAATGCACAATAATCAATTTAACACTTTCACTAATTTTAATTTTCACTATTAAAAGTCTAACACTTGTCCATAAATTTCTTATCGCAATTGTTTTCTAAATCACTTCACTATTATGAAAATCACTTTTCTATTACTCGAACAATATCACTTCCCACACACTATCGCAGTTCATATCGCGGTCGAATGAATGATTCCCCCCATTCATTCAGCTCGCCTTTATATAGGGTCTCTAATCATTCAACTCAGTTCTCGTACATTGGTGAATTAGCGGGAACATTCCAGCAGCGTAATGAATGGAGCATGCTTGTTCGGTTCTCGTGGTTTCGAGTAAATTCGTTTTGTTGATGTTCTTAATGGTTGTGAAAACAATTGCGACAGTAGCTCGCAGAATTATTTGTACATGTAACATTATATTATTCTCGGATGAAATCAAGTTCTGCATATATGACATCAAGGGAACAAGCTAGTGAGGCCGAAGAGTGGTACTGCCGTCGAGAAAGAAACCAACTGTTAAACTTGGTGGAGTAGGTGTGATGGTCTGGGGGTGTTTGGTGGCGGAAGGCATTGGTGAACTGGTCTTCATATATTCAACGCTGGATCAATATGATTATCTAAACATTTTCGCCAGTTGGGACTTGGTGCAGATTTTTGGTTCCAGCACGATAATTATTTCAAGCACGCGTTAAGCTTTGCTTGCTGTACATTAATTGCACGTTGGGGCTGACTTAGCCCAATTTTGGACCCACTTTAAAGCTATTTCGGAGCTAGTTTGGCCCAAATTACTACTTGTGATATTCTTTAAATTTTAAGGATAAATATATGTATATGAGTTTTACAATCATAAAGGTATTATAATGGTTGCAGACAAACAGTTGTTGTTTAACTTTTTGAGCTCATTTTGGCATTGTTTAGGCATGTAAAGGCAACATTTGAGATTTGGTTATTTTTTAGCCCATTTCATCACAAAATGGACATTTTTGGCTTTAGTTTATGCCAAATGAGCTATAACTTGGTTAATCATAAATGTTGTAAATAATTCGCACCAACTATTGTACTTCAATTATTACAGCGGTATGATTGAGTTATTCAGGCCAAATCACAAATTTTTTAGTAAATTAATTAATAGCTACATAAGTTGTAACTTTTGCGAATGTGATAGCGGATCATAATAAAATTGAGAACTTTAGGGAGCAAAATTTCAGTTCGTTAAATTCAAAACATTCTCACTATTTCGATGGAATTTAAATACTAAATAAAATCAAAAATACATACAAAGACAATGTATTGAAGCATCTCATTTAGAATTTAATTTAAATGAAAGAACTCAATACGACTACTGAGAAATTACATGAACAATCCGAAACGATATGAATAAAGCGTATTATTCCTATGAAGTCTATACTAAGCAAACGATCTTGGTAATTCTCAAGTGTTAAATTTATCAATTAATTAACGCGAAGATAACAGAATTTGTCATACATATTTTTATCTTTCTGTACATATGCTCACAACAGTAGGGATTAATTTCCCTCTTTGTTCCTTGATAATGTCATTAACGGTAAAAATAATCACATCCTTTAGCTAAGACTTTCAACATATCTGGTTTATATCAACTACAATAATTGTCTTACCAGTAAGAAAAAAATGGAAATCAAATTAACATTCTTGGGCCATCTGCGTAACGGTTGCCATATTATCCTGACCCCCAATAAAAGTTCCACACTCGTATATTATTGTCAGACATACTTACACTCCTTTCCGCTTAATGATTACCAGCAAACTGGTCTGCATCTTCGCTCACATTGCCGCCAAAATAAAATATGATAGTCTCTGACATAGGCGAAATACTTGGGTGTGGTGTGGACATTATTATCCTTTTTCCCTCGGGTTACTCCTTGCAAACTGACCAGTACTGACCCGGATGACCTCTAGATGTCCTAGCGCAACAACTTTCTTGTACTGATGGGTTTTTCGCATGGAATCATAATTGTCTGTTCATATCATACATCTTAGACTAAGAAGGATATTCTTCTTGCCGGGCTGGTTTTTTCATCAAAATGTGTATTTTATTGCTCATATACTGGTTTCCAATGAGACATAACAATGCCAAAATGTTGTATGATGCGAACGGGAAATTGAGTTTGATTGACATCGTAAAATGTGAAAATCACAATTTTCGAAATCAAATTTTTGTAACGTTTTTCTAATCAACGTTGATCCTCTAGTGTGCTTAACAAAAGGATGTTAATTGAATCGTTTTGAGCTCCGATGCATTTCAAACAACAGAATCTTGCAATATCTTGAAAATTTGATTCTTGTTTGAAAACATAACGCTGTGACTCTACGTGATATCATCCTTAAAGATCTTGACATTTGACCGAATTCAAAAGTCAGGGTCCATGATCTTGTAGCATCCTTTGGTAAGATGAGGGGTTGCCCTCGCAATCTTCTCGGGAAATTAGTGATGTTTCATGTGAGGTTTGAAAGACATATATGAATAACTTTTTTATTAGAGGGCATTTCATGTCTTTTTTATGTGAGGGTCAATGCATGAGTTGAGTGTGATTTGACTTGATTAAAGATCTGTGCAGCGAACTATGTGATCTTGTGTTTTATAAGATGACAGAAAAATACACAAGGGAGAAAATATTGCATTTCATTTCAAGTGAGACGAGTCTATTAAATTCTTACAAGGGGCAAGGAACTTATGATAAATATCAAAAACGTAAAAGAAAAAAGAAATAAATTGCAAATTTTACCCATAAACAACATATGATAACTATCAACGAACACTGGCCATATTAATACAAAATTAAATTTTTGTAGGCATATTTGGTACATAAATCATACCTATAATACCTTTTCAGTGCCGCATTTAACCATTATCATCAGTACAAACGTTTCTTTCTCTGGTAATTTGATGACTTTTGGAATATTTAAATAAGCATCTTTGGCATCAGGTCACTGATTTTTATCGTTCATGTCATTCTACTCCGTTGTTATTCTCACAATCAAAATCTATAATCTTGTCACAAATGTCAATGAAAGGTAACAAGGAAGTCATGAGCAGCCATCCGGCAATGAATGAGCTACCGAATAAAGAACAATATAAAACAGTCGCTCCTTAGATACTCGGAGCTAAGATAAAATCATTAACAAACCCTATAACACAAAATATCTACAATTGACATCCGATATGGGTTGAATCAGCCTTGAACCTAAGGGTTGTTGCTCACCGCATCCTACCACGTTCATCACAATGCCCTTTCTCTTCGCAACCACTCCGCAAAGCTAATTATCTCCCTCATCGAAATGTTTTTTGTCAGATTGCAATTGTACTTTTAGATTTTCGAAATATGTTGCTCTTCATACCCTATTGCTCAGATTTTGATGATGACGATGTTATCCATAGTGGTAGCAAGGGTAATAAAAATTACTTGCTACCATTGAAGTTATTCAGTGTTCAGCGCTGTGGCTTACCACCATTGGCCTTATATTGTCTTTTGATGCTTGCTATAAAGTGAAATTAAGAAATTTATTTCTTTAATTACTGACTTGGAATTGATGCTACAAATGTCGTAAAGTATCGCCGAACAAGTCATAAAGTACATCCGAGATACATTTTTAACACAAAACGAATTAAAAAGCAAAGCTAATTTTATGCAAAAAGTAGGAGTTAATTGAAAAGGGTTGGAGCATAGATTTGTTTCGAGTAACTCTACAAACACCATGAACCATTGATTCATAATTCATTACGTTAAAAATAAGGAAAATATCCATTTACTTTTAAATATTCCAACTTTTTTGAATAATAAAAATCAAGATAATAAAAATACAAAATATGGGGAATACTAGAGACACATTAAAAACTCTGAATCTGTTTTCGCATTCAAGTAGATATTTATGAACTGATGGACTTTTATAATTGATTTCTGGTAAGTTTTTAATTATCTTTAAAAACATCATTCTCATATAGATATGGCATGACAGACCATATATCATAATGATGTAAGCCCATATATGATGGCCTCCAGGATTAATCTCCTCCAATCAACATGGTTCAACTCCATCGTAAACGGTTCCAAGCACTTTTGTAAAAGGAGTAGGGAACCCCTTGCTTCGCCAATCCATAACTTCCATGAATCATTCCAATTAAATGGTAGTAAATGGTCTCGAGGTGGACCATAGAATTTACTGGTTCCCCAATAATGCGGCATTAGATGCTGAGAAATGCTAATAACTGTAAATATATCTACACCTCTGCTACTAAATCCTACATACATCTTCTTTGAGGAGACGTCAGAGGGTGAAGGCGAGTCTTCCGCGCCTGATAACGGAATCGAAGTAATAACCACGCCAGCGAAATTGAGGTTGGGCGCCGGGCTAACTTCCCGTCCCTGGAAAACCCTACAATTTTTCGAAACCTGCAGAATTATCTCAGAATGGATTGGACTTACAGCAACGACCTCGCAAACGGAAAAGGGGCTATGGCACTCGATCCTGGAATGTCAGATCACTGAACTACCCTGGCGCTAGTAAGGGTCTTTTACAATATGCTAGTCAACATAAATTAAAAATACTGGCAATCCAGCGAACTGGACTGGATATGGTATTCTAGATATTAGATCGCACACAATATTCAAAAATGGGAAGCATACGGTAAGACAAGAATTTAGTGTGACCTACATTGTGGATAGGGAGTTCAAATCGCATGTCATTGATTTTAAGGCAGCCAATGAACGCTTCTGTGTGAAATTTTTCAAAATCTGTCGGACTAATGCTCAAGCTCCGACCAAAGAAAAGGACAAAGAAATGAAATAAACGGTCTACAATCACCTGGAAAGACTCGTCGACTCATTGTCTACGAATGATACAAAACGAATTCTGGGTGATTTCAACGCTAAGATTAGCTATGAGCTACCGCATTGGGGCATGACTGAAGGATATACCCTCCACGATGAAACAAATGACAACAGCCAGCGCCTAATTGACTTTGCATGTAGCAGAAATCTAGTCATACGTTCGACTTGCTTTCCATATTGTCGCATTCATAAAATAACCTGGGTATCGCTGGATGGCAACACACAAAACCAGATAGACCATGTTCTGATCCAACAACGTTAGGGCTCGAGCACACTCGACCACCGTGAATACCGAGGAGCCAATTGTTACTCAGATCATTACTTGATCAAATTACCCTATCGATGTCGTATGCCAAAGGCATATTCGGTGAAGACCACCCCGCTACGAAAATTTGACATCGAAGGCTCCAAACGGCGTCTGTGGCCGAAAATTTCACGGAGACCCTCAGCAACTAGCAGGCTACCATCTTATCAGATGCATCGTTAAAGATAAGTAACGAGCTCTGGATGGAAGTCAAAGCGGCTATTAAGACCGTGGCAGAACGCGGAATCGGACATCAAGCCGGCGCAAGAGAAATGATTGGTTCGATTATGAGTACCAGAATACGTTAGATGAAAAGAATCAGGCATACAAAGAATACGTAGGTAGGAAAACCAGGACGAAGAGAGTCCATGTTTCACACCCATAGCATACCACAGGTCTTATCACAAATTTCTATACTTGGAGCTTTGTTTTCCTATGTATGCAGCTGGTCTTCAAGATCGTCAATACAAAATAAAATATTTTACTTGCGAGCTGTATTCTTCGGCGTATCTTGTCTCTTTCATCACCCGTCTTCGTTATTTTAGCGCCTAAATGCACAAATTTGCCCACATTTTCGATACTGTATTCGCCAAGTGTGATATTTTATGTACTTGAGGTATTTTTCCTCGACTGTATCATGAGTCTTGTTTTATTTTCACTGATTTGTAGCCCTCCTGATTTTGCTCCACTGTCAAGTTTCAGGAAGAGTTCTTAGGCAATTGATAATGACCGTGAAAAAATGTTGACGTCGTCTGCATAGGCTACTACTTGGCTCGACTTGTATAATAATATATCTCGTGTATCGACAGGTAGCTTCCTTCCATTTCTTTGCATAGTTTGAACATTACTTCATTGTTTATAATAATTTGCAATTCACATTCGCCATCTGTGGAGTATTCCTGGTGATGTTTTGTATGATAATGATTGTCGCCAGCTTCATATTTGATGTTTTCCCAGGTTCCCCAACGATGGGAAGCCGTCGGGTCCCTCCATAATAGCGGTCCCAAATTTGTCTTGAGGTTCTTTGCTTTCGTTTATGTATCGAACTAAAATAATAATATTCGATAAATATTTCTTGAATCAATTGCTTCGACGATGTGATAATTTCCAATAAAAATTAATTTTCAATTGACGTTTTACAAATTATTTAGTTTTTAAAAAATATTTATAGGAGCGATTAAAAATGCATCCGTAGCAGAGCATATAAACTAGATAGCACTGGCGCGGTGAACAATTTTCCATTCTAACTGTAAACAGCCCATAACATAAAATATGACATGTATTTGTGAGAGTTAAATGTATGCATATTCTGCAAAACATTTGCTGAAAGCGCGATAGAAATAGTTGACGAAATTTCTGAACGTATATACGAGATAAAAGATTCTCCTCAATTATGATTGATTCATTCCAACTAAGTGAACATCAAAATTTCCGACGAAAATTTTGACAATTCTTTTGACAGTTTGAGAAATCTCAGTTGTGAGAAAATGACTTGGTCCGAGTGTGAATCGGAAGTAAATTTGCTAATTTGAGTGTATATCGGGTTAAAACTTTATTCATAATGTTGAAAATAAGTTGTGCGTCCTGAATTTAGTGAATACATATGAAAACAAAAAGAATTATGTGGCAAAAATAATAGTGAAGATTGATTTCCTCTCTGCAAAGTTACAAACGTCGGGGTGAAAAATTGTGTTTAAATAATTATTTGTGTTTCACGAATAAATGAAATCGAGAGTAATCGTATTTACTTCCATGATGGCCCACTTGTATTAAATAATTAGTCCATTCTGGTAATAGGTGCAATTAATTCTTGATAATAGTTACCATCTAGATTTAATTCATACCATTCCTCCCTAGTAGAAATTCATTTTAGGCAGTCCTTAGGCCCTAACTAGGCATGCCTAAACTGGAATCCGCATTAGGCCCTAATGCCGAATCCGCATTAGGCCCTAATGCCGAATCCGCATTAGGCCCTAATGCCGAACACAAACAAGATATAAATTTGTTCGTGATTCTCTTTACTTTACAAAATACTTACCAGTTTTCACATGTACACATATATATATATATACATATATATATATATATATATATATATATATATATATATATATATATATATATATATATATATATATATATATATATATATATAACCTCAATAACTCGGCTCAGGCGAAAATTGTATGCATAAAATATTTTGATTCAATTTAAGCTTGCCACATAAATGCCCCATTAGCCCCATATTAACTTAGACATTCCGCATCAGGGCCCCATTAAGCCCACATAATGCATGCCTAACTTGGGAAAAAGTGATCAACTCCTCATCACATCCGAACTGAAAAGTATTTGTAATAATTGTTATTTATTACCACGAAATTTTATTTTTTTCGATTTAACACAATAATAATTTTCTGCTTAGAAACTTTTTAGGCAATCCCCATCACTGCCTAAATTAGGAATTTCTTAGGCAAACCCCTTCACTGCGTAAATTAGGAGTTGTTTAGGCAAGCCTCATCACCGCCCAAATTGAAATTTTTTTATAACGTGAAGAAAATTGTATATATTTAAATTCTTACAAAGAATTAAAGGATTGTTTGCTTTTTACACTAAAAAAACTTGTGTTAAGGAAAATTTTAGGCAAGCCTCATCAGGAAATTCATTTGTAAAATGAAGAAAGTGCTCAGGAAACGGATTTTTGTTAGCAAACCATAAAACGATCATAAAACTCTCATGAAACTATCGTAAAATAATTAAAATTACCGTAAAACTTTCGTAAAATGATTGTGATACGCCAAACTATCACAAAATTATTGTTCTTGACAAATGTTCGGAGACTACCGTTTTTGACGAACGTTCGCAAAATGCTATGTTCTTACTAAGAAATGTTAATGTTGTTTAGCAATTGTTCAGGGAAACCCCAATAGGCCGTAATGCATCACCCCATCAGTGCCTAAAGACGTTGTGTTTAGGAAATGATGGGGTGATGCATTACATTCGGCATTAGGACCTGATAGGGGTTTCCTAAACAAATCCTAAACTGAACAAGTTTAGGCATGCCCCATTAGAGCCACATTATGCCTGCATCAGGTATACCTAAACTAACAAAATCTGAAATACTCCTAATCTCACTTTCAACTGCTAAATTTTCATTTGAATATTTTTTTCACTCTCTAGATTGCACTAGAACGCGAAATTTCCAAAATTGATAAGCTAAGCATACCTAACTAGGCCCTCATTAGGCCCACATTAGGCATGTCTAACTTAGGTAAGCCCAACTGTTTCCGCATTAGGCCATAATGTCCGTTTAGGCATGCCTAAAATGATTTCTCTGTAATCCGCGTGGCGTAGTGGTTTGAGTACTAAGCCCGTGAGCTGAAGGTCTCTGGTTCGAGTTTCGTTGGCGTCAACGAGATTCAGTTCGAGTGATTCTTCGGACGGACTATAAGCCTGTCCAGTTATGATACGTGCCGGTTTAAAAACCAGAACATATCGCAGCTGGGTGGGCGGACACGGCCAAAGCGTGATAATGATCATATCACTTTGTAGAGTGCCGACAAAGTCGATTATGACATTGAGATACTCTAACTATCTCTAAATGAAGGCCCGAAAGGGGCTGTGGTGCTATGGGAAAAACTGATTTCTACTCGGGTTGTTTTGAAGTTGATCTAGTGAAATTTGATAAAATTAGAGCGCTTTTTGTCTAGTGGCACCACTATTCAAATATATGTTTCTGGAGAAGCATTCTTTGATCCATATCACCAAACACTTTGCCATCTTTGATACTATCTTGCCATTTATCCGAGCAGCTTACATAAAATTTTGCAAAGTTTACTAAGCATTATTACTCGTATTTTGCTTTTATTTTGCCTTGATCATATTGTTGACGCTCGTAACTTTCACTCCTTAGAAACAGCCGCCACTTTTGTTCCAGTTTCCAACAAATTTAAAGTTTTGATTACTGTGCCCAAAAATTAAGGTGACATTGTATTAATTTGAAAAATTTTTTATTTATTCTTCCAAATCAATTTCATCCCCTTCAAAGTAATCCCCTCCTGATGCAATGCACTTATGCCAACGGATTTTCCAATCTTCGAAACACTGATTGTAGTCATTTTCCTGGATGGCCTTCAGTTCCGTCTTTACTGCAGCTTGAATCTCCTCTATCGTATCAAAACGGTGTCCCCGGAGCGGTCTTTTGAGCCAGAAGTTGCACAGCGCCAGATCAGTGGTTGCGGAACGATATGGGTTGAGTTTTTGGCGAAATGATCACGAATTACGAGTGCAGTATGGGGTGGTGCATTATCGTGGTGTAAAAACCAAGAATTGTCTTTCCACGATTCCGACCTTTTTACGCGGATAGCGTTAGGCAAACGACATGTAAATTTGACATAGATGTCACTGACAGTACTACCAACCTAAAAAAAAAAAAATAATTCTCCAAATCCTTCGACGCACGCAGTTTAAATTCAAATGTCACCTTATTTTTTGGGCACAGTAGTATGTCGTACATGGTAGGGGTGACCAAGGAGGATTGTGACAGAGGAGAGTTGTGACATGCTCGGAATAGCTAGAGAGCTAGCAACAGTGCACATTTATTACTTTTTTGACGCGTGATTGGATGTTAGTGTGCGTCAACCGGCAATGCAAGCGGTAGTTGCAATACATCTTCGTGAAAATAAAAGCGAAAAGTAAGTTTTTGACCACTAATTCAGTGTTCTAGTATTTGATTACGTGTTATTATTCTGTTCTTTGATATTTTTACTTACTTTTATTTATTTGCTTACGCTATTTTACATATCCATGAATCCAATCACAAAATAGGTAATTAAATACAATGTAATAAATGCGAAAAAACAAAGTGAGCAACTTGAAATAAGAAAAAAAAACAAGAATATAAAACACTAAAAAATTATTGGAAGCTAAGGAGAATATTATGTAATATGCTTTTAAAAACGTTTAATTACTGTGGCAGGGGACCCTGTTGGAGCTCATTGTAACGACGTGATTCGCGGACACAATGAATATGTCAGTTGAACGTGTTCTTGATGTGGGACGTATATAAAGCCTTTCCTGAAGGTTGGATGAAAGAATACCGTGATATAATTTAAATAAGCAACAGACGTCTAAGAATTCTCTCCTTTTCTGGGTGATGGAATGTTGAGGATCTGTAAGCGCTCACCGTAGGAGCTGTAAGGCAGGTTATTTTTGTAGAATAGAGAGCGTATGAATTTACACTGTACAGTTTCAACACCATTGGATAGATTGGTATGGTGAGGGGACCATACTTGTGAGGCATACTCAAGGATCAACCGGGCTAGGAGTACAAATAGATGGGCGCTGGTTGAAATGTTGAAAGACTTGCAGGAGGATCGTAAAATAATAACAGCGATAGGTGAAGTCGTGGTTAGAAGAAGTGGTTATGCATGAAATATGAATATTCAATCTCAAATCTGGGTCAAATACTACTCCTCAATCTTAAAATTTGTTCACAAGTGCGAGCAGTGATCCATTAATCTGGTATTCATATAAAACTCGATGAATTTTGTTGGCGAATCTCATGTGACAACATTTTGAAATGTTAAGAGGTAGTAAATAAGATCATTTTGAAGGTATGAGTAGTCTTTGCTGGAGTTAATGGAACGATAAATTTTTAAATCATCAGCGTAAAGAAAACAATTAGAGGGCAGGCGTTGGCGCAGATCATTAATGAAAATGTTGAATAGCAAAGGGCCTAAAATTGATCTTTGAGGAACACGAGATTTTGGATTAAATGAGACCGACGAAAAAAATTATTCCATGTGGCAGTGCAGGAGTGATGGGATAAGAATGATAAGATCCAAGAGAGGATTGAGTCCGAAATGCAGAATGATCGGCTTTTGTAAAATCGTTGCATATAACATCAACTTGGTGGCTCTTGTCAAAAGTAAGAGATATGGTATTCGTAAGTTCTCACAAATTAGTTATTGTCGGATCACCTTTAATGAAGCCATGTTGTTCATTTTCAAACAGGATACTGATACATGCAGTGTCTTTTCTAGTTCATACCTTAATTTTGCTTTTCTGGGGTGCCTCATGTTCGTCAGGTTGTGTGCCAATATCGAAGCATGTTATTTTGCAACCAGGAGAATCGCGACAGCTTGTCACAACTCTCCTAATTTGTAACAAATCTTCTGTTTTACGGCAATATATTTTGTTGTGGAGGTTTGTATGCTGAACCTACGTTTTACTTTTTATGTACTGTTTCATAATGCCGAATAAACGTACTTAAAAAACTAATAGAGCTACATTCAGTATCAAAATATATAAACTAGCTTATGAGGAGGTTATATAACGTGGAAACAGTCTTAGAAATGCTGCCTCCTCTTACGGTTTGAATTAAGTGTCACTCCAAATATAGATTAAGAAGCTTATGAGGCTAGTGAAATGGAAGAACCACCCGTCCAACGGTCTTCACCAAAGATGAAGAGAAGATACTTTGCGAGTATTTGTTGACTTGTGCGGCTTTTAATTATGGCCTTACTACTTAAGAAATGAGAAACTTGGCGTAAAAATTTGCACAAAAGCATAATGAGAAGTTTTCAGCGTCCTAGAAAGAGAAGAAAATTGTTGGAGAGGTATGGCTTAAGCTATTTATGGAACGACATCTAAATTTATCGCTATAATTGCCTCAAGTAACAAGTATAACTCGGGCAACGAGCTTCAATCAAAAAAAATTGGGGGTACATTTTGCACCAATGATACATGTGTTTTAAGCAAGCATAAACTTTCTGGAAGAGATATTTGGAACATTGATGAGACAGGCATAACGACTGTTCAAAAACCGGATTTGGCTATTGCACGACGTGGAGAAAAACAATCAAGTGCAATAACATGGCCTTAGTTGGAAACGCTATAGGAAACTACATACCACCTATGTTTATCTTCCCTCGCAAAAAATATTGGGATCATTATGTTCGAGATGGCTCCACTGGATCCATAGGAACTGCCAATGTCTAAGGATGGATGCAAGAGGATGATTTTTACACTTCAAGAACCATATGAGACTATCAAATGAACAAAAAACTTTGTTATTACTAGACAGCCATTCGTCACAAATGACAATAAAAAATATCGAGTTTTGCTGAGAAAACGACATAACCATGCTAACGTTTCCCCCGCATTGTACTCGCAAACTACAGCCAATAGATGGGGCTATTTTTTGTCCTTTAAAAAAGGCTATTAACACTGCAAGTGATAATTGGATGCGCTTAAATGCTGGAAAAATTATGTCCATGTATGATATCCCGTCAAAAGCGAAAAATAATTTCGACGTAGCACTCCCGGCAAGGAACACTAGCGATGGTTTCACAGCTACAGGAATTTAGCCTGTTAATATAAATATTTTTTCGGAAGCTGGCTTTTTTCCAAGTAAAGTTAATGATCGGGTTTACCGAATCCAATGACAGACCGAGAATTGACTGCGGATAAAAGAGCAAGAACACTTAATCCAAACATAATTGTTAATGGAGAAGAACAATTCATGACTCCTTCTGGTAGTCGGTCCACACTGATGAATGATGTTATGCAATCCGAAAACAAAAATCATGTTGCTTTTGCATTCAGCAACCGTTATCCCCTGCATAAAAGTTTTGAACTAGTTGCTTCTACATCCAAGGACCCACAGCATGAAAACGCAGACTCTGTTGTCTCCACATTTTAACCGGAAGCACTCAGGGAATTGCCGTAAGCACCTCCAAGAAAAGGCAACCAACCAAACAGATGTAAGATAAAGTCCGCTATTTCACTGATTCGCGCATCAGAAACGAAATTGCTGCCATAGAAGCTAGTAGAAAAGTTAAAAGTGTGAAATAACGGGTTTTGAGAAAACTAAGAGCAAGAAAATAAAAGAAAAGAAAACGTAGACAAATAAAAGCAAAATAAAAGTAACGATGAAGAGGAGGAAGACTGTTTCTATTTGTGTTGCCTAGAAAATTTTGCCATCAGTAGATCGAAGGAAAGATGGATTCACTGCATAGAATGCAAAGAAGGGTCTCATGAAGCTTGCACTGGAGGTGAATTCCAATATGTTTGTCATAACTCTGACTCTGACCGCAAAACTTTACGCCTTACTTAAAGGCAATTTTTATCATGATTTGAAGTTGATTGATCTCAATATGAAATTCCTATTTGGTATCTGTAATTTCGTAAAATAAATAAAATAAGTGCATGTTAATTATAATCACCTAATAAAGTTCGTAGGTACCTGTAGTGACTGTAGGTATGGAAACTTGTTCGTGCAGAACTGCAACGATGGTCTGCTGCTTCAGCGGAAGAGAATGTTGAGATCCGCCGAGATTGGCCTTGTCTGAGGACGCGTGAATGCGCTGGTAGGCTAGCGTTGCAGTGTCGTGGGGCGGGTTCTGTCCCCCAGCACAAGGACCCACTACAAAAGAATATCGAATTCACGAATTAAACATGGAAAAATTCCGATCGACTGGTGTCAAGGCCGAGGTAACCTAAGAGTTGCAATGTTTGTTCGGAGAACAAATTAGGCCGAGCAAAAACGGACGGACTGGCGGAGACTTCGTCATGACTGACGATCCTTATGGCCCACAAATAAGAGTGGGGCAACCAGATGGTAGCGGTGCTCCCTCGCACACTCCCAACCGGACCAAGATCCAAATGTTAGCGTGGCCATATTTTTCATTTAAGTGAAAAACTCATACAAACATAATTTGAACGAATTTTTCCTTTAAATGAAAAATATAAACGTGGCAAGTTTATGTCATAGTATTATGTGAGGGAATCACATAACACTATGCCATAAATTGGCACGCGAGTGGAAGGCCACCTTACCCGGCAAGAGCTCCTGTTAAGCGAAAAGAAATAAAGAGCGCGCCCGATGGCTAGCCCATTTTAGTGGAGGAGCCTGCCATTGATGTCAGGTAGAACGAAATGGAAAAACCGAAGGCATAAATTTAACGATTCATTGTATTCATGTCTTTTTTTTTTTAGTAATTCAATTTTCATAGAGACAGAAATATTTATATACAATTTACACATTAAATTAACTTTATCCTAAAATTGAACGAAGAAAATTGTATCTGTGGTGAAAGAAATACACTAGATTTAACATCCGGTAAAGTAACAAAACCAAGCATTTATTGTTTTTTTTTTTTCATTGAAACCCAACATTTTGAATTTATACCATCGTAACACATGGTCCACCAAATTGGGAGTGTGAATTAGCAGGCCTGCAATCATGATTTATGACTTATTCTCAAAATTGATGTGTAACTCGATTTGCCGACCAAGACAATTACAAAATTTTCCCACCTTTTAACTTGGAGATACTTGATTGAAAAATTTCAACATGTTAGCTCTCTAACGATTGAGCATTTCAAGGAAGTCTTACATCAGTTTTTAATATAAACCGAGAATTATTTCATTCATGTTCCAAAGTGTGAAACTTCCAATGCGTTATTTAAAATTTAACGATTATGAGTCATTCGAACTTACTTGGCGAAATTTGATAAACATTTTGATTTGGGTAAATCATCAATATTTTGACATAAAGGAAATGATTTAACTGCGATATGAAATCTCTACTTGCCAAGAAGATTGCTCACACATTTTTTCTTGCAACAGTAAGAGTTCGGTATCATAGAAAGATTTCTTATAATTATTTTGAACACAGTTGATTGTTTGTATCATTTCTAATCGCCCTCCTCGAAATAAAAATTAATCTTAGATAGGCTACAAATACACTCGTTCTACAACAAGAAGAATTATGTGAATACAATTTGAACTTTCAAGTCTTAATTTTCCGAAAACGGAAATGTTGAGTAAAAACATTGCTTTCCAAATGAAAGCACATTATAGAAAACCTCCATTTTGGGCATTTTTACATTCGCTTGCATACTGTAATAATATGCAGGATGACCATGTAATAATATACAGGATCTCCACGTAATAATATCGCAATGTAACAAATACCTGTTGAAACACATTTGATTTAAGGAAACAAGCACAAGCGTTGGACGCCTTCCAGCTTGTTTCCTGCAACGAGAATTCTTGTAAATTATATAATATTAACTTTGTAGAATGAAGACACAAGCGTAGAACGCCTTCCATTCTGCATCTACCCTAATAATATAATCCCATGCGAGCGTTTGCACGCCCTTAGCAAAGGATATTCCGACGCAAGTAAAAACTCCAGTGTATTGAGAATGAAAAAGAGTTTTATTCAATTCGCTTCCACTTAAATGCTATTTTAACCTAACTGTACATATAGAACTTAATGTAACCTAATTGCTTACAAACTACACTTAAATTTATATTGCTTATAAAAAAAGGCATTGCCAGGTGTTAAATCTTCTAGAACGAAAAATGTAAAAGAGTCGGCCATATTCAAATATCTGCTAACTTTACATCATTGTTTGAATTATGAATATGGAGATCACTACAATACTATAAATTGATTAACTTTAAAGAGTAAGAATTTTTATCACATTCCCTATTTTTGCTCTCATTTCTAATCCTCAAATATCGTTTTGCTTTTCGAACCAGGGGGTAAATGATGGAGAAACTTTTGTGTGAAAACTAGTTTCTATACGATGCGGGATAAACTAATGAGACCTATATGTATCATCTGGTAATGGAGACAGTCAGACATGAATTATTTCGAGCTGATGAAAATGTTGGCATCTTTATAAAGGAGGATATTGTGTTAGTAATATTTATTGAAACTGTCTGACCTGGTAGGTGATAGAGTAATGTGGGGTAACTGTGCTCAGTTTTGACTAAAGTGTTTCTAAGATGAAACCGCTTCACAATAAAAAAAAAGTCTTTATTCTCTTCTAATAAACAGTGATAAGTAATAACAAAACTTAAAATTTGACTTCTTTTTATAAACTTAATTTATAATACTTAATTTGATGAACTTGGAAAATGCGGACAGATACCCGTCTTAACGGGAAAGTGTCCGCATGCTTTAGGATAACTGTACGCAACATTATTGTGGGCTCTTAGTCATCTTGGCAACAAAGATCACAAGTAAATATTCAATTTTCATAACTTGTGCAATCTTCGTGCCACCAAAGCTTGCAGCTATTGCACTCAATCCACTCTTCTGTAGGAGGATCTTTGTACTCTTCGTGGCATAGTGGACAATAATATTTCTTTTTATTGTGATTTACAAGTGATTTTGATATTCTTTTCTTCTGTTCTATAATCGTATTTTCATGCTCTTCATTTCATTTGATGTATCTTTGGTCATTGTCATGCGTTTAATTTTTGGCTTTCAAATCCTGCTTGCTTTATGGTCTATTTCCTTTTGTTTCTCTTCCAACTTATTTTTAAATGGACTACAAGTTATTATTTCCGATTTGCTCGGATTTTTACGTCTTGTTTGAATATGTTTTGCTTTTGGTAATGGGCTTATTGTTAATAAAGGAACATGATGTACAGCAGTGTTCGAAGTTTTATTTAAAATAGAAGAGCAAGAACACAGTACTTTTTGAGTTTCTTCTCTCTCAAGTTCGATACCCAAGTTCAGTGGCTCAAGTTCAGGGACTAGTATCGTTATTTCGGATGAAGGTTTGGAATCGTTTTGAGTTTGTGGACATGAAGTTATCTGAGGGTGTATTTCAGCAACAATTACTGTGATATCATTTCCAATATCTTGTTTTCCTCCCCAACTAGAGGAAGATGCGATATGCACTTCAGCAATATTTGGAGTGTCAAGACCTTCATCATCTTGTCTTATGTTGACAAAACTAGTTAAACCGGAACTAGATGGATTAGAGTTGGCAGTTCGTTCAGTTGTACTAAAGATGTCTGTAACAGAGGATGGAGTAAAATCAGCTTCCGTAAAAAGGTCGTCGTTAAACGGAAACATTCCAGTGGCCTTGAATGCTGAGGCTGCATTGCCTACAGTTGCAATTTTTTTAAAAGCTCTGTCGAAAATTAGAGCTACTTGGTATTGATTAATTGATCTTCCTGGATGTTGTGCCATCCATCGGTCAGATTCGGTTGCGTATAGGTTCTTTAAAGAACTGTAGATAGCCTTATCCAAAGGTTGCATCTTGTGGCTGCTATGTGGCGGCAATGTTATCACGATGATATTATGACTACTGCAAAACAATGTAGCTTGTTGACTAATATGGCTGGAATGGTTATCAATTATCAATAACACTGGGCTGTCGGCTGTCGGTGATACATAGTCATTGAAATGTTGCAGCCAGTTCAAGTATAAATTTGTATTTATGAACCCTGAATCTGACGTCATACCAACATTACCAGCTGGAGCTCCATTCATTAGTTCACTTTTCATTCGTTTACGTGGAAAAATGAATGCCGGCGGTACATAGTTTCCAGTTGCACTGACACAGCAAACTACTGTAATTGTTTGACCACGTTCTCCGGAAACAATTTTATTGACGTTTCTTTTGCCTTTGAAAGAAGTTACCTTAGGTGATTTTTTTGGGACAGTGCTGATGCCAGTTTCATCCATGTTAAAAATGCGACCTGGTGGAAAGTTATACCGCTCCCGACACTCTTTTAAATTAGTGTAGAACCGGTTCACTTGGATTCGATTGAAGCCGATCGCCCTTGCAATGCTAGTGGGTGTGGTTTCTCTTAACGCTAAATCAGGGTGACATTTCATGAATTCATATACCCAGTCCTTTCCAGCAGTTTTAGTTGTTTTATCGAATCTGTTTTCGATTTTATTCACTTCTGCCAATTCATAAACTATTCTTCTTAATGAATCCAAAGTTACACCATAGAACATATCATCTTTCGATTTGCAGTAGTTGTAGATTTCCAATTGAAAGCAAAACAAAAACAATAAAACAAAACTGATTAATATGTACAGTTTAAATAGCATGTATAGTTTGAATCTCTTACTTCTTGTTCACGAGTAAATGTTGGCTTATATCGTCCCATCGATGTTGCAATGAAGCTAAGTTTCATACGTTTTCTCAGAGTGCTTTCATCTATTCCAACAATTCCAGCAGCAGTTCTTTGGGATTTACCTTCTTTTATTAATTTTGTTGCCCTTTCTATCTGTTCTTTGGTACATACTTTTCTTTCAGGACATTTCCTTATGTACTTTCGAGGCATGATTGAACTGAAGAGCAATAAAAAATAAATTAAAGCTCTTTCAGTATTTTAATGGAGAAAGTGTACGCACTTCAGTACTGCGTACACTTACCCGCGGATACTTACCCCATAACGTCAAACAAAATTAAAACAGAAATAAAAAACATATGAATTACCTGAACGTTAAGGGCCTTTAAAACCCGTTTACTGCCTACAACCTTTTTTTGAATACTTGTAACACGCCTATATATTTGAGGAAAAATTTTACCAAAATAGGGGAAAAACAATAATGTCAGATAATTTCCGAATCTTTAAAGACACTAAGTATGCCACGCGGCTATCTCACTTGCGTTCCAGAGAAGAACTAAACTCAATGTCATTCGACTTGCAATCTACAGTGGCGCTCGCAGAAACTTTACTGCGTACACTTTCCCGCCGCGGACGGTTACCCCACATTACTCTACTCCAAATTGACTGCATTTATGAGATGATATCCGCATTTTTGTTCCAGTAGGTTCCTACTTGCCGAAGGTCGATCGTTCACTTTGAATTTATTGTATATATCGTCCGATTCTTATGCTAAGATAACATCTCCAGCGATATGGAAGCGAATGTTTAGCAGAGCCAAGGGAAAATTGAAGGACTTTGAGGAGAGCTATTCGCAGAATGAATTGTATAATTTGTTTTTTGTTAACGTAAACTCCGGACTGATCACAATAGTACTACTGTGAGCAGGGGCGGCTCCAGGAGAGTTTCTCGGGGGGGGCGTGTACGGGAAAGTTTAGTTGAAACTTTTAGTCTCCTCCCCTCCAATAACAACAATGTTGTCTAGGAGAGGAATGTATATGGATTTTTTAAAAAAATCCTCCGGATCAGATGTTGCATAGTTCGGTCGATTTCTTTGGACACCAGCTAATCGTGGCCTTTTTACTTCGACGTCTAAATCCGAACATAAATTTCTCACTTCAACAAAAATCTTTGCAAATACAACACCACATTCTTTTCGCTTTGATTCTAAAACTGAAATGGTATCGAGAATCACATCAGAAGCTTTCTTCAAATCTAATGAAGGAGATTGAAGCATCTTACTCAAAGGGAGAGTCTGTTTCAAAACATCTATTAAAGATAGTCGTGTTGTGATGAAATGATGGCTTTCGATGAAGTATTAATTTCTGACCATTCGGAAATGGATACAAGAGCTTTAACCATATAAGGCAGAGCTTCTTGAAACTTGATCACACTGTCATGCCTCTCTACCCATCGGGTTTCACACAGACTTGATAATTTGGTGCCCTTAAATTCTTCTAAGTCTTCATTTCTTTTTTTCAGTGCACTTCCGAGAACCGTGTTTCTCTTTGCAGATGATGAAAAAAACTCAACGACAGACTTTATGGTGCCGACTAGGTTCCGTACACTTTGAACGTTATTGGATTTAGATAATGAGTTGTTCAATCCATGATTTAAACAGGGACATCTAACAGCATGAACAGCTTCTTTCAAGATTTCGGAGACGGCACCCTTAACATCTGAAGACATCACACTGCAGCTGTCAGTTCCAATTCCAATACATTCTTTGATATCCAAATGTTCTTCTTTGATTGGTTTAACAACTATCTTTCCCAACATTTCACCACTAATTTTGGGCTCCGCACTTTTGTCCTCCATAAAATCAATCAAACTTTAATGGACATCAATAAAACAGAAAAAATCTTCCCTAAGTAGCCCATTGCAAATGTATCTGATAGTTAAGGATAATTGTGATGTATGCGATAAATCAGTTGTTTCATCGAAATGATACTATAGCATCCAGCATGTTTTACTGTGTTAATGAGCTCAGTTTTGATTTCTTCACCACAACATTCAATAAGCTGATTTTGTGTATTTTTCCCAATATAGATCGCTCTCGAACTTGTGTTTTCCAGATGTTTCTTTAAGACGCCATCTCTTGACGCTACTCTAAATCTGAGGAGCTCCCTAAAGTTTCCTTCGTTGGTCAGTGCGGGTTCCGGTTCTAAAAGCTGACCGTCGTCGCGGTGGCCACGCAATGGTATGTTTTGTCGACCCAAAAACATGATTGTTTCAATAATTGGCCGCAGTCTTTCTCGATTTTCTATGACTTGTTGAAGCCGTTGAGTATTTACTTGATTTATAACTGCTTCTTTAGGCGACAGGTACGCTTTAATAAAATTTTTACCAATTTCGACGCTGTTTTTGTGGTAAACATTTTTTTTTTATGATTTTCTATGAAACCCTCTTTCCCTAACAGCTTTGCAAATGAGGTAACAGGCTTTGTACTTGAATCGGGAATAGAAGAAACGCCTGAAGAAGATATAGATGGTCCCAGAAGCATGCCAGTGTCTTCAGGAGCTTCAGAATTATTTAAGAAGTCATCGTTTGTAGGTTGCTCAGATGTTTTTGGAATATGAGGCCGTACATTTATATCAGGACATGAGGACGTAGAAGGCTGTGGTTCTAATAGGCTGCTTTCAAGATTTTGTTTAGGTAATTTTCCAAAGTAAGATTCAATTGGGTTGGTGGATTGCCTTTTCGTAATTTTTCCAGGTATATTCTGAAAAAATATACATAAAAATTATATATATACATATATATATATATATATATATATATATATATATATATATATATATATATATATATATATATATATATATGTATATATATCTATTTATAAATATATATATATATATATATATATTTATATCTATTTATAAATATATATATATATATATATATATATATATATATATATATATATATATATATATATATATATATATATATTAAACATATTTATATATTAACACAGTACTTACATTTTTGGAATCCATCAGGACTCGGAGACAAAACAAACACACAACAGTAAAAATCACTTTAAAACACAACAGAGGCTTCGAGCATGCTTCGAGTCCTTTTCCACTGAGAATGAGAAAATGATAACTTTTTAAAAATTTTAATTTCAACGAAATGACAATTTCAGTGGACAAAAAACTGCACGCGCGATGAGTAAAAAAGGAACGAGAACGACCGGTAAGATAAACAAATGCATTTGAAGGCCATTGCGATAGTTTAAAGAGTTGCCATTCTGCCCTTAAAGGTTAATTTTCATTGAATTCTCAAATTAGTTTTTGGAGAAATTTAGAACGACACCCCTGATTGAACATGATCGAATGGATTTTCAATGTGATGTTAGGTAAAAACAACTAAAATGGAAAACGCAAATGGAACAAATTTTAGCAGAATAAGTTTGGAATTGGAATTTTACAGCCCAAAAAGAAAAAGAATAAAATCATTCTTTTTCTTTTTGGGCTGTAAAATTCCAATTCCAAACATATTCTTAAACTAACGAAAACATTCGATAGTGGTGCGATAGTGAAATACTATCGATAGTGTCGATAGTGCTATCGATAGTTTTCCTTCACTACCTCTCAGTATAATATCATTGGTGTCGACGTAGGGACTGCAAGATCGTTGCTCCATTGACTCTCGGCAGATATCGGTTTCGGTCGTGCAAAGTCGACAAGGCCCAATTCGGATCTCGCTATCGTAGATAATAATTTATTTTGATCAATTTTGATGATGAATTTCCATTTTAAAATGGAGAAACAAATAAATGTATAATTGTTATTGTTAAAAACCGTAGTAAAATTGCCGCTGATGCAGGTATTCTATATAATAACCCAAAAATGTAAACTTGAATTAGGTGTATATAAGTTAATATTATATAGAAATAAAGAAATAAGTTTCGTCTTTGCAAATCTTGTACGAAATGGCTTTTCCGATATTGGGTCAAACATAATTTTATATACAATTTGAAATACGAAAAAAAGAATTTTTCTGAGCTGTCGGGGGGGGGCATGGCCCCCCTCTGGAGCCGCCACTGACTGTGAGCCAGGTTTTCCAAAAATTGAGGTATTAAATATGTCCAAGTTGACACAGTTTTGTTTTTTGGCGAGGATGCGATCGAGACGGGGACGAGAGCTTGATAGGAGAATACCTCATAGTTTTAGCAAAATGTACAGTGACGTAAGCGATGACTCGTGACTGCAAAGCAACTCGTCTGTTTTGCCCGACTGATCAGCAATCCGCCGTCCATCCGATGACTGTCAACCCACGTTTCGATTCGCCGGCCTATACTGCAGCAGTCGAGAAATAACCTTGAAATTTACCCGTCCCGCGATATCGATGAGATTAATTCCACGTTTAAGTTAAGTGAATCTGCGGTGTTCTCGATCCAGCGAAGCATGTGATGCCATAAAACTCTCGCACAATTAATGCTGATTAGAAGATTGCTCATGAACTCTACTGACAGCCTTTGTTGTGGAACACGTAAAGTTTTCAGAAAAAGAGCTAACGGATATCGATGAGATTAATTCCACTCGTTTCACGTTTAGGTTAAGTGGATCTACGGTGTTCCCGATCAAGCGAAGCTACGATGCAATAAAACACGCGCACGATTAATGCTGATGAGAAGATCTCTCATGAACTCTGTTGTGGAACACGCGAAGTATTCGGAACAAGAGCTAACGTGATTTTTAGCAGTAAGCCGATATTTCGACTTGCATGGAACGCGATAAAACTTATCGAATTACAAAAGCGTAAACTTGCCACCAAGTATTTACTAAGACGCGATATTAATACATTCCCACGGCACCGATCCAAATGGCGACAAAACTTCTCGAATTAACCAAAAGAGTATACTCGAACAAAATTTCGCCAATTTTTCCGTGGTTCTTCACGATCTCCCGTGGACTGCCCTCCGTCGAAAACTTTTGTTTCTCTTTTTCCGTGTCCCAACGGTACCTCGAATCAGCTGCTCGCTCTGCCGAGTTCGATCGTATTCGGTAATACGATACACAGTTGGGATGCTCTAAGTCAGCGTTCTCATGTCCGAAATTTTAATGTGCAGGTTTAAAATTTTTCGAATAATATTAACTGAAGTATAGAAAAATGAAAACGTTTTTCAATGGTATCGAAAGTTAAATCTCATAAAGAATATAAGTAAAGGGAAACGTTTAAATTTAATATAAAGGATAATTGATATAAAATTACATTTAATAATACTAATAAGAAAAAAAATGTTATAAATTACAACTAAGGATGGAAGTAATGAAATCTCTTTGTTTCTAAATCTGCAATTAAAATTTCGGATAGGGTTAGGAAGGTATGTATGCTTATGTGACTGCTCGATTACTACATCCTTTTTTCAAAAATAGTGTTATATTTTAATTCAATAAAATACCTGCCACAACTCCCCTCGAACCCAACCAAAACTCACCTCGGTACTAGGAGGGTTGTTACGCTTAGAACATCTTTAGTTAATGTCAATTTTCTCATAGTTCTAACTATTTTGTTATGCTTTTCAATTAAATTTGTGTAGCGTATTTAAGTAGCTCCCTCCTACAAAAGAGCTCTTATGCGTACGACTAATATTTGGTGACTTAAGCCCGGTCCAGACGCTACGTCTTTCACAGCGTTTTGCCTGCTCAGTCAAAACGTAGCAAAATTGAAAGAGCGTCCAGACGGTGCACATCTTACCAACTTCTTTGCGCAGTTCACGGATGTTTAGCCATACCAGCTCAAATATCGCTGCAACTGCACAGTTCTATGCGGAGTTATAAAGCGTTGCATTTTCCCGTCCACACGCAACATGTTGCCTGCAACGTTTTGGTTCACCCAGGCAAAATGTTGTGAAAAACGTAGCGTCTGGACCGGGCTTAATGTTGGTGAACGTAAAAATTGTCACCAACCTCTTCAGTCTCCCCTTTTTCGCTTGATTCGCAATTTTCCGGACATTTTATTTTCTGGAGTAAGGTAACTGAGGCAAATAAGGCCTACCTTAAGTTTAAAAAAGCATAACATAGATTTTCTAAGAAAAATGCATCAATACTTCCTAATCAAAATTGAAAATAAATATAACGTTTTTTTCCCCTTACACGAAGATGAACTCTGAATAAAAATTTAAAAAATATCATTTAGACCTTATTAGAGAAAGTGTTTCCCAATATAGCCTGAAGCCTCCTCTCTAAATAAATGAACTTTATATTAATTTTAGTATTATTATTATTATTATTATTATTATTATTATTATTATATTTGTCTTGTAACTTAAAATAATCATTACTACGTTGTAATTTAGTCTTCTTATTGAAAATCAACTTATAAATTTTTGAAAAACCTCAGCTCACTCTTTACGAGTATATCTTCGTCTTCACGCAGTCTCCTGAGCAATAAAATTCGTCATCAGCGTCGGTGGGAACAAAACATATCTCATCATACCAGATATCACAAGCAAAACATTTCCTCATAGAATCAACTTTGTCTTCTTAACATGCTAGACAGTACCACGAATTTTATTACCCTGATTTCTAGAAATCGATAGTTTAGAGGTTGATGTCTTCCATACTGAAGTTTTAGGATGAGGATCGGGTCTTTGCAATAACTATCGAAGATCCACGTTCAGTGACTAGCTAGGATGGAGTGTCGATAATAATTGTCTATGATCCTGATGTTTCTATGTATGTTTTTATGAAGAGTGATGTGCCAGCGATGGCTGTTGATCTTGATGATACCAAATTAGTGATGCTCCTGATGTTGAGCTCGTAGTTAAGAGACATCTTGTGTGGAGCAGACTTCTTTATTTTAAATTTAGGTGTCGGTAAGAATTCATGAAAATCAGTCTTGGTTATATCCTGACTTTTTGTTTTACGTGGAGTACCAGTATTTGGAAAACTGTTCAAAAGTAATGAATGCTGCAAATTTTCCTTATCTGTTCCTGAGCTATCGGAATCATAAAGTATATCACTTGTTATCTCATGTTCTCTGAATCCAGCAGACGATTCAACAGCATTGCCATTATTTGTTGGGTTCGGAAGTTCTGAAGGCGTAAAAGCTTCTTCAGGAATAGCATCAGGATTAAAGGGGTATAACCCAGTTGCACAAATACCATTTATGATATTATTAACGGTCATACACTTCGGCCAAACTTAGGAAAAAATGACGTTGGAGCTTATTTATTAATTGTTCTTCCCGTATTCAGACTGACGTATTTAAGAAGCAACTGGTCTCAATGGTGCTTCAAAATTCTCACCTTTTTTGCTGCAGAAATTTTATAACAATCAGCATCCGCTTCGTATCAAAGTACATTTGCCACTTCGGGTTCTGACATGCTTATGACACGAGACGCTCGATAAGCGAATACGCATAAGCTATGGCCGTTCACAATAATTTGAACTTTGGAACTAATTCGAGCTCGCGAGGCAGGATATTTGAAAACCAGGCCTTATTCGGCATCAGGCTCTATTTGGATCAGCCATCTTACGCATAGCTGAAACATAAAATTTTGTTCAACAACAATGAAGTGATTCACTAATGATATGAATACTGATTTGCGGAAATACTCTTCTGCTGAATTGGATCCGTAATTTTCTCTATTCCTCTGAAGTTTTGCAGTCCTGGGACTACAACCATTGATACAATAAACGCCGCACTTTGAAGAGCTTGGAGATAGCTAAAAGCGTTTTTGGGAGTTTCAGTATTTCCACATTTCTGAAGTTTACTAAACTATAACAAATAGTGGCACACATTTCTTTAAAGGTTATAATAGCGTCAAATCTTTAAGTCTATCTGGTTTCACACAGATTCTTCAAGCGTTCTCTCTTTGTTGCACATTCAAAAGATTTGATGAAACCAGCTAAAACAGCTTTACGTTTTGCAGAAGGTCTAAAGAAATAGATGATAGTTTTGATCGACGCGAGACAGTTTCTTATTAGGGGGGCTAAATACGCCTAACCAACAGCCAAGTTTAAAGAATGACTTGCTCAACAAACGTACCGTGCACAAGGATAATGTTCCATAATTGCCTTGGCACAACCATTCCATTCTTCGCTCATTATAGCGCGGAGAAACCAGAAACTTCAAAGAAATCCTTAATTCTCACAAACGCTTAGCAAATAAGATGCAAGCTCTCTGCTTCTAGTACCATCGATAGTAATAAATTTTAGAAAATCTTCGCGAATAATAACAACATCCTCCGTTTTTCCTGTGTATCGAAAGCATAATGAGTATTGTTCTATGCCGCTTATATCAGTTGTTCCATCAGCCAGTATTGTGCAGCATTTGCTCTGTTAATTTTTGATACGAGATTTTCAAGAATAATATTTCCGGAAATGTCGATTAGTTCATTCTGAATTTCATTGTTTCTGTTTGAACCAAATGTTTCATTAAGGTATTGTCACCCGATACCATCCGAAATCGTAGCATAGATCTAAAGTTTCCATCGTTATGATAGGGAGTTTGTAATGATAGCGGGCCAGCATCACGATGACCACTTAAAGATATTTCTTGTCTACCGATGAAGATGATTGTGTCCACGATTGATTTTAAAATTTCACGATTTCGTTGAATTTCAGCTAATTTTAGGAGTCTAATTGTAAACTTATGTAGAAATTGTACTTTGGCATCTTTCCACTGGCAAATGGTCATAGTCACAAGAGATCTGACAGGTGTGTGATATCCTTTTCCAACTACTTTTGGATAAAAAAAACTGCAGAATCGACAAAACACACCATTAAGCTTTTCAGAATATATCAGCCACGTAAATTTTTCTTTAAGTTTCTTGGACTACTAGTTGGAAACATATACGTAGGTTGTGGAATCCAGCGATTTTTCAAAATCTGATATTTTTCCTCATCAGTTAATTTTCTTTCAAAAAAAAATACTGATGTCACGCAATCGCAAATCTATGACTATCAGTGGGCCTGCATCTGAATTTGTGTGAATCAAAAAAACGAAAAGTTAAAATATATAAGTTTGGTTAGTTTAGTTCCATTATAAATAAAGGGAATCTATTTGACAACAGATGATCGTTGACTATGGATGAAAATGGTTATATAACTGTGAATAAAAGATCGCAATTTGCGCCACACTCAAAGTGAAACGAAAACTAGAATAAACTTTTGTGAATTGCTTATAAAAATTATTCAAGATCATAAAATTAAACTTTAAAAAATTGATCTGCACATCAAGGGGTATGAAGAACAAAGTATGCTTTCCATATGGGATAAAGTATTTGCAAGATGCTTCCCTGTTCTGTCATATGCTTCAATCGTATTTTTTTTACAATGATTTAATCGAAAAGCTGCAAAACGTAATTGAAAAAGCCGGGAAAATAGACATAAATGAACGTAAGAAAACATTACAAAACTAAAACCTGGAGCCAGAAATGACAAAAACATAATGGTACTAATATTACCAAAAGATCATATGTCAGCAAATTTTTGAGACACATAAAAAATGGGAAATCCTGCTTGCGGAGCGCATAAATTATAGCTAGTAATTTATGTAATCGAAAATTGACCACTATTTTCCATAACCATGAATTCACCAAGAAATTGTATAGTCAATAATCTTATTTAGAAACAATGATGATCGTTATGAACTAAAACGAAACTACACTTATTTTTACTTTCCTGGGACAAGAACTTTTTTTTAGAAAAAACAGTGACAACCAGCTCCAAGTTTAATGCTGTCAATGCAACTGAGTTCAAAAAGGAAATCAAGCACGTAGAAATTAACGATGATGATGCAATGGTTTCCTTCGATATTACCTCACTATTAATAAACGTATCAATGGAGCTAGCAATCGAGTTGATCCAAAAACAATAGAGAAAAATTAGCGGTCACACAAACGTTTTCATGGATGTCTTGAACTTCTGCATCATCGACAATAATGTATTCAGTTATGATAACGTGCTACTCAAACAAATATTCAGTTATGATAACGTGCTACTCAAACAAATATATGGCTTACCGATAGGAAGCCCACTATCTGCTTTAATTGCCGATATAGTGATGGAGGATTTACTGCACACGACACAATAACTCAAAAACAAGTTGGGTAGACAGACCTATGCTCATGTCAGAAGGGTTTTGTACTCAACTTACAAAATGCAGTAACCAGCGTCAAAAAAATCAAGAAACATGTCAAAGACGATTTTATTGGAGAAAATGTGAAATTCGAGGATCATACTATTATTAACAAAGTTGAAAGAATTTTGACTTCTGAGGTATTTGTTATAGTTTTACCCATAAATATCTCCTTTGATAATTTTTTAAGATTTTTTTAGACCACGTGTGTCCATTCGCGAGGTAGGAAGCACAGTTTCATGTATTTCCCCCCTGTGCCTCCACTGAAGCAAAAACGGTCAGTTTAAGAACTGTTTTGAAAAACTCTCATACAGAACTTTCAGTTGATGCTCATATCGGCTACCTTTCATGAAATTTTTTTCAGGGGCGACTCCTCTGTACTGTAATCATCGATTCATGGCCTATTTTTTCGAATCCTAGAATGGTTACAAAGCCCTTTTGCTAGGAGCTCTCTTCTGCCTCTTCGACTTGTTTCAATCATATGTACTCATTTCCATGATACCTATCATTCCTGCAGTTTTCATGCAAATTCTAGCAAAGCTGTAGTGTCTAAGTCGGTTAAAAGCGCGTATGGCTCCATAGCCATTTGTTTCCATAGTAATACAGGGCATATTGTTCCATAGTAATACAGGAAAATTCAAATCGCTATAACTTCGTCAACTACTATTCGATCTTTATGAAACTTTCAGGGCAGATTAATCTTATAATATAATATTTATTGAGTTTAAGGGTACCGTTTGGATTTTATTCAAGAAAACATAAAATCGATAAATCATACTATTACCAACAAAGTTGAGTGAATTTCGACTTCTCATGTATTTGTTGTTGTTGTACTCATTAAGGCCTACATTCATGATTTTTTTCAGATTTTTCGGATAGAAGGTGTCCAATCGCGAGGGGGGGGGGGGTACGCGAAAAGTTCGTACATTTCCCCTTCCCCTGCCCCCTCGGTACTCATAAGGCAATTTGAAGACTTGTTTTCAAAAGATCTCATTGAGACTTTTCCAATGACACCCTATTCGACTACCAATAGTGAACATTTTTTTTTGAGGGGTCACCTCCCTATATGGGGAGGCCCCCCTTAAACCCCTTTGAAAAATTTTTCCACCCTTGAACTTTCAAGAAGTCACCACTTCTGATCTTTCCACAAAGTTTCATGGCTGTAGCCTCTATAGTTTCGGAGAAAAAGTGCTGTGACATACAGACGAACGGACGGACGGACGGACGGATGGACAGACGGACACAGGTCGTGATTGCAATAGGGTTTTGCATTTTAGTACAAAACCCTAACAAGAATTGGTACTTTCTTTCATTTTTATTGTCATCACTTTTGTCTTTATCATTTTCACGATTGGTAATTTTTTGCCAATAGTGAAATATTCTGACTCGGTTATTGCTGGAGTTGCTTACATTGCGTTCGAATAACGTCTAGTGTAGAAGGTTCACATATTCGTATATTGCTGGAGTTGTTTATACTACGATAGAATAACAACTGGTGTAAAAGGTTCACATATTATGATTTCATGTCGATTTAGTTATGTGACCTTGATTGAAGCTAGAACCAAACTACAGTAGAAAGCCTATTTTACATAGATCTACTACCTCTTATAGGGCCTTATCTAGACTGGCTTTTGCAATGCAAAATACAGTGGCTCACAGCTTATTTGATGCACTTCAATAAATATTAAACAAACTGTTGTCCTTATGCAGATAAATAAAAATTTACAAATATTTTGATGCAGATTTTACAGTTAGTATAACTGAAATTCGAAGCACAAAAGAAAGTAAGAAAAAATGTTTCAAATGTCCCGTTAGCAGTAATGAAGCAAAATCATTTGCATAGGATAGCTCACAGCTTATTTGATGCAGTTAGTTCTTTGTATCCTAGCATTAAAAGTGCACAATTTTCACCGGATTTTTTTGGATATATTGTACTTAGTGCGTTTCTTATTTTATTTTTAAAAAAGTTATTTGACCTTGATAGTTTAAAAGTGGATAAATTGTGTAATATTTAAAATGGGCCGTAGGACAACACTTGAACAGCGGGAATTAGTCATTCATCATTTTAGAAATGGTGAATCTCATCGCAAAATCAGCGAAGTTGTCAATTTAAGTTCATCAACAGTTCAGCATATAATTGAAAGGTTTACCAATGAAAAAAGGTTGGAAAACAAGGGTAGAAATGCACCAAATAAAATTTTGAATGAGTCTGATGAACGGTGGATCGTCCGGAAAATAATGCAAAACCCTAAGTTATCAGCTCCTAAATTGGCGAACAAAGTGTTTACTGGAATTGGTAAAGAGTGCAGTGCTGAAACCATACGTCGTGTGCTAAGAAAGCATAATTTTAATGGCCCAGTTGCACGAAAGAAGCCGTTCATCAGTATCAAAAATCGACAAAGCCGCCTGAACTTTGCTACGGAGCATATTTCAAAGGATTTGGACTTTTGGAAAACCGTGATTTTCGCTGACGAGTCCAAATTCAACATAATTGGCTCAGATGGAATGGCGTACGTTTGGAGAAAGCCAAATACAGAGCTCAAAAAAGCAAATTTACATGAGACTGTTAAGCACGGCGGTGGCAGCGTAATGGTTTGGGCCTGTATGTCAGCAGCCGGAGTTGGGAAGCTAGCCTTAATTGAAGGAAACATGGACAAGATCATGCACAGTAATATCCTAAAGGAAAATCTCCTGCAAAGTGCTGACGAACTCGGAATCCGGCGTGAATTCAGATTCTACCAAGATAATGACTCTAAACATAAGTCAGAAATCGTGCAATCTTGGCTTATTTGGAATTGTCCTCATTTGATGGCTCCCCCGGCACAGTCACCTGACTTAAATGTAATTGAGAATTTATGGGCTTTTCTGGAGAAAAAAATTCGTAACCACGCAATTTACAACAAAATTGATTTAAAGAAAGCTCTTTTAGAAGAATGGAGTAAAATAACGCCAGAAATGACAGGAAAGCTGGTTGAATCTGTTCCAAATAGACTCAAAGCTGTCTTGAGCCAAAAAGGAAACCATACAAAATATTAGTGTTGAACTGGAAATCCTCTACATGGATAAATTTAAGGAAAACGTGGACTGCATCAATTAAGCTGTGACATAAAATTTTGCCTTTAATTTTGTTTTGGTTATTTAGTTATTTAAGAATCAATTGTTGAAATAAATTAAATTGTTATTTTTAAAAAAGGGCTTTTATTTAATTTATTGCAGTTTAAATCTTTTCAATACCTCTTCTAATACAGAAGTTATAGTGCTTTTAGCTTTGAAAATGTTACTGCATCAAATAAGTTGTGAGCCACTGTATATAATCGTGGAAGTTTCGGCAATATTTCAACGTGTGTTCGAGGTGGATTTCAGGGTTGAAATCCAGACAAAGCGTTGATAATATGGTACCGCTCCATGTGACGCTAAAAATTGTTTTAGTTTTCACATACGTTTAATTGCAAATGTCATCAAGAGTGAAATCAAATTTATTTGCATAAAATCATTTCCGACGCAGGCTGGAAGTTGTTTGGAACTTGGCCACATGTCAGCTGATTTCTACAAATGCAAAGTTCGCTTAATGGCTTAATCCAATTTTCAGCACAATTTATTTTCAAAATATTGCGTAAGTGCTTGGATTCTCGCGGATTGCAAAGATCTAGTTATACTTATGTCTAGCTGCAAAAGAAGGTAGTATACGGGTATAGTGTATTTTATGCAGATACGATTTCACTGAAAGTATAACGAATCGTTAACAACAGTTGCTCAGTAAAAAACTACGAAGAGATGTTATAATGTTCAATTTGAATTTCCTTCGAACAACAGAAACTTTGGGGGAGGGGGTGCTGTCAACCACCCCCCTATGCCACTGAGCCTGGATATACTATTTAGATGCTGCTTTGCCGATTGACTCCAAATTAGTACTCCATAATTTAATTTCGTCAGCACGAATGCACTTAGAACAAGCTTCTTGATGTGTAATGGAAGAACGTCATTATTAGGGTTATTGCCTCCTTAAGCTATTTATGTTGTGTGTTGCAACCAGGTCATACGATGATCTATGATAAAACCAAGATATTTCATTTCTAGCACTCTTTGGAATTTTTCGCCATTAATATTTAGGTCGACATCGATGTCTCCTTTGTTCTTTTGCCTAAAACTATATATTTTGTCTTTGTAGTGTTCAATACTGATGGAATTTTCCTAGATCCTCGTTGATAGTGTTCTCAATGACAGTTTTGTCTCGTCCTGAATAAAATAGAACTGTGTCATCAGCATATAATGTTTGATATCCCGGCAGTCCACATGTATTTAGATTATTTGCGTATAATAGAAACAAAGTTGGGCCAAGTATTGAGCTTTGGGGAATTCCTGTTTCCGTAAATACTTGGTCGCTCAGGGCATTGTTGATTAAAGTTCTCTGCAATCTTCCCTCCAGGTAACTTTTAAACAACTACTTAGGACTACCTTGAATACCATACGATTCAAGTTTACGAAGCAAGAGGTCGTGATCAACAAAGCAAGGTAACCGGCAAAGTGTAGTGGATAGAATAGTCGTTGCGTAAGCCGAAAGTCTCTGATTCGAATCACGTTGGTGACAATGAGCTTTGTTTCGAGTGATTCTTCGGACGGCCTATAAGTCCATTAGTTATGAAACGTGCTGGTTAAAAAAAAAAATCTGAACGCATCACCGCTGGGCGGACAGAAATACGGCCAAAGCGTGGTGCTGCCTATATCACCTTCTCGAGTGCCGATACATTCGATCAAGATGAGATTATCTAACTATCTCTAAGCCTAAGCGAAGGCCTTAAAAGGATTTAAGTCACCTATACGAGTATACTACTTTGACTTAACATTATCATAACAAACTTTATTTAAATAATGAAACCCAATTCCCTGTCCCTTGTCTAACATAATGTTAAAAAATATCATCGCATGAAATATGCAATTTAAATTTTTAAAATTAATCATCTCCATATCAATAGAATAGGAAAAAGTGTATCCCGTATAATTCGATTCCCTATAACGTGGAACTTATCGCTGCATTATAACGGGAGTTAGCTTTGCATGGGTTTGCATATTTTTGAGAATGAAATAAAAATCATTTGAAGAAAAAAAGTATTCGAAAATTATGCACAGAATAATGGTGTAGAGTGGTTTCCCAAAACCTTATCATGTTTTTGGGTGAAATGTTTACTGCTTCGAAAATAATGGAGATGTTAATAAGAATAGCATCAAAATTTAAACAAATACAATTATAAACTGTTTCAATGTTCTTACTGGAATTCTACATTGCCTTAAAATATTTACCCCATTGGTTTTGCAAACTAATCTTTTTTCATTTATGGGAAAAACATATTTTTTTTCAATCTGTGATTTCATTATCAGTCAGATGTTATTCAATATATGTTATATTCTCAAAAACTCATTTCTTTTTCGAAAATATTTATGAATAGCTCCTCAGTAAAAATCCAACATTCAATCACTACTTAATTAAATTATATTACCTACTCTGCCCTCTATTTACTCAACTACCTGGAACTTTTATAAACTTTTCTCATCATTAATCATTTCCATATTCTCCATTTCAGTGTAGACAAAATCTATAACCATTTAAATTGTACTGGAAAAAATCTTAAAGTCGCACAATTCACAACAATTGTATCTACAACTAATGTTGTGGAGCTCATTTTTTCCACAGATGTCACATTGCACTCCAATTCAGAAGGCGAGTTTGAGAGTACTAGGCCACCGACGACAGGACGAAAGGACAACCAGTTCGTAGCCTTTGTGACTGAATATATGGTCGCTTTGAAAATTCAACCCCTCAGTTTTTCATAGCCAGACTCCATTGCGATAAGTAGGCGGAGTTTTGACGTGGAATTAATGTAGTTGTGTGGGAAAGTATCTTTTCCTGCTGTTCTGTATCTATTGCTACATAAGAAGTATATAAAATCCGAATCGGTTCAGAATTGAAAGGGGAAATAACTTACACAGTGAAACGTGCTATTCTAGAGAGTTTTCAAGAGATTCATGGAAGAGAATTGATATTTCTCTTCAGTGAGATGTTAGTGGAAAGATACTTATACGAATTAAACATTCCGATACGTGTAGATTGCAAATGGAATCCTATCAGAGTTGATACAATTGGATTGATTTTTCGCGCTCGTGTAAGAAGTTATGTGTTGGGATATACGAGTACATCTATGGAGTAACGGCAATACTAAACAATTGATTAAAAGAGTTCATCAATTTTTTTTTAATTTATGTTGTTGATAACTCTTAGAATGTACGACGATAGCTTTCACATTTGCAGATCGTTGTGTAATCTGCGAGTATCCCAGAACCTATTCACTTAAATTTATGTCTTCCTTCATTCAATTGTTTATCATCTCGTATATCAAATCGATGCCCCAAAATTAGTGTTTGATTTATGTTTATCTATTTTTCGGGGGAAATTTATTGATTTTATTCTTTAAAGCAAATACTGAATGTGTTGTTTTGAAGGTTATTTTATAAAATACACAGTGGTACGTATATACTCCCGATTTCATTCATCTTTACTGCAGCTTTGCAAAATTAATTTTGGAAATTAAATTAATGTGGAGGGCAAGCACAATCAATTCTCAGTATTCCGGGACGGCTTTTCTATATCCCGGGACAGGTCTCGTCAGTCGGTCTATAAACATGCATGAAACGAATGAAGCGAAACATGTTTTCATAGATTTTTTTTTGCAACATCGATGCAACTAATTTTTTAATAATTTTACCAAGTACTAACCCTTCCTTCCCCACAATTATTTTCGTACATTTTGCTTGCCCCTGGACCCTCTGAGTCACAGAATGATTTTTTTGTTTCAGATTCTAACAGTTCTAATCAGGACCTTTTATTTGATACCCCGCTCGACTAACTTTGATAAAAAAAATTTTAAGGGCTACTTCGCTATGAGGTGGGACCCTCTTTAAGCATTTTGAAATTTTTGATAAGGCCTAAGCTTTTGAGAGAACACCAGATGTAACCTTTCCACAGGTTTAAGCTTTCTAGCTGGTTTGGTTTCTGAGGTAACTTTGTGTGACGCACGGACAGGCAGGGCGCGAAACTAGTCGATCTTTGTAAAAATATTTTTAAATAAAGCCCTTAAAAATGCATTTCTTTAAAAATACACTAAAATATCCAAACAAATTTCGGCACATTTACTCGTAGATAGTGTGTGGTATAAGTTTTCTTGGTTTTTTTTATTGTTATTTTTAGGGCTTAGTAAACATTTTTTGCAAATACCTAGAGTGCTGAAGACAGAAGTGCGCCGCGTTTTTATTTTTGGCTGTAAAATCGTGAAAAATGAAAATGTTGTCTTAATTTTCTTTTTAATCGCAAGGGTATTCCAAAACGCAACTTGCCATCATAGCAGATGCTTGCAATTTAGTTTTGTAGTATTTCTGTTTTTAAATGGAAACAAAAGTGTATTTTCGTGTTTTCCGAAAGTGTAGAGAGAAGTTGGCCACCCAAATTTTTATCTGCTGCTAAATGCTACAAATTCTTGTCCTTTTCAAAGGCGCTGATTACAAATCCGTTGTCAAATTTGCAAAATTCAAAATATTGGGTCTATAACTTAATTCGTGCGGTTTGCTAAGAGATGGCGTAACTTGTATAGTATTACATCGTTGCAATATTCCGAGCCTGCGTTGGAAAGCTACTGTCATTGAACGTATTTTCAGTGTATGCCATTCATGTGAAGCGTTAACAACAGTAATTTTTTCCCACTGAAATATGTCGAACTTATATTCCAGAAAAAGTGTTTTTGCGGGAACTCTTCTTCATTACTTTAATATGAAGAAAACTGCTGCCGAAAGTCATCGTATTTTGGTGAAAGTTTATGGTGAACATGCTCTAGCTGAACAAACCTGCCAAAAGTGGTTTGCACGATTTAAAAGTGGCGATTTTAGCTTGGAAGACGATGAACGTCCTGGGCAGCCAAAAAAGTTTGAAGATGAAGAACAGGAAGCATTAATCGATGAAGATTATTGCCAAACACAAGAAGAGCTCTCAGAATCTTTAGGTGTTACTCAAGCAGCCATTTCAAAACGTTTAAAAGCAGCTGAATATCTTCAAAAGCAAGGAAATTGGGTTCCATATGAACTCAAGCCGAGAGACGTCGATAGGCGGTTTTGCATGTCCGAAATGCTGCTGGAACGCAACAAAAGGAAATCATTTTTGCATCGGATTGTTACTGGTGAAGAAAAATGGATCCATTATGACCACCCCAAGCGCAAAAAATCATATGTGAAATCCGGCTAATCAGCCAAATCAACGGCAAAGCCGAATATCCATGGCGCGAAGGTAATGCTCTATATTTTGTGGGATCAGAAGGATGTGCTGTGTTATGAGCTGCTAAAACCAGGTGAAAAAATCAATGCAGCACGCTACCGAACACAATGAATCCGTTTGAACAGAGCAGTAGCCGAAAAACGCCCGGAATATGCGACTAGACATGAGGCAATAATTTTCCATCATGACAACACTTGGCCCCACATTGCTTTTCCGGTTAAGAACTATTTGGAAAACAGTGGATGGGAAGTTTTACCCCACCCGCCTTATAGCCCAGACCTTACCCCTTCTGACTACCATTTGTTCCGATCGATGCAGAACGCCCTCACTGGAATACAGTTCACATCAGAGCAGGATATCAAAAATTGGCTTGATTCATTCTTGGTTGCCAAGCCGGCGCAGTTCTTTTGGGATAGGATCCACAAATTGCCAGAAAGATGGGAAAAGGTCATAGCTTTAGATGGGCAATACTTTGAATAATACTCTTGTGCAATTTTTTTCTTAAATAAACGTTCAAATTTTGAAAAAAAACGCACGAATTAAGTTATGGACCCAATAGTTTACACAAAATGAGGGTTGAAAATTGAAAGAAACAGTGAGTTCAGTAATAATGTTCATTAAATGTCTGGAAAGAAGGAGTGATAAAGTTGGAATGACAAAGGTGTTGCAAAAAAAAAACATTTTGCAGTGTTCAAGCACAGATTTTAGGTGCTATTGGTGCACTTGAAGTCGGTACAGTTGGTCATGTCGACGCACTTTAAGTGGAAGGTTCTGTCGCAGTTATTACACTTGATGGAGTTTTTTCTTGTCAGCTTTGCTGACATCAATTTATTGCAAACCATGCAAAAATCGACGTCTTCCTCTGACGAAACCAAAGACTTTCTTTTTTTTTGCCTTTTTTCAAAGCTGATTGTGAAGAATTGGCTTTTTTGGAAACTTTCGTTGGTATCTGCGATTTTTGACGCCGTGCAGCTTCTTCCGCGACCTCTCTTTTTTCAGGGGATATAATTATGCTGCTTTTCAGCGGTTTGCGGCCACGATTGGATTTCTACTTCGGATCCACATAATTAAGCGGCCGAATACAGTCCAATATTGAACGTGTTGCTGATGTAGATGCGGTTGAAGTAGATGTTGTTGACTCTTCTCGTGCCCCAGGCTCTTCTTCAACTCTAACAACAAGTTGTTGGAATTCGCCTTCCTTCTGAACAACTAGATTTTCAGCAAGCTGGTGCTCTCCACTAAGAATTGCAGCCATAAAATTGTCCTCGTCAAAAATTTCTGGATTAAATGGAAAAATTCCGGTTTTCTCAAAACCTACAGCGATGTTTCGAGTGTTGAGCTTGTTACGCAGGGCAATGGCAACAATTTCAGGCACATGCTAGATTTCCAGTGGCAAACGAATATGATTCTTTGACCATGCATCGCATTGAATGTAGTAGGATCTTTTGACCGGTCCAAACACACAAACGTCTAAAAGCTGAAGCCGATGGCTGTAATGAGGCAGCAATGTCAGAATGGTGATATCATGTTCAAGGGCGATATCGATAACTTCAATAGTGACGTGCATTCGGTGATTGTCCATTAACAATAATAAAGGATTCTCTTTTGACACATGTGCAAATTTGACGAAGTGTCGCATGAACTGGACAAAGTCAACGGCAGTCATCCACCCTGAGCCATTTGCGAAGCCGACGGCACTTGGTGTGTCATTGTACATGAATGATATTTTCATATTTTTGCGCGGGAACAAGTAAAAAGGAGGAATGAAATCTCCACCAGCACTAATAGCTATCACCATCGTCACATTTGTACCACGTTCTGCAGATGAGTGCAAACCAACCCCTAAAACTTTTGCAGCAACGACTTTAACGGTTTTCGTCGGAACTGTAGGGAAACTGGTTTCATCTGCATTCCAAATGCGGGCTGGAGGGAACGAATGTTCATCCAACGCAGCACGAAGTAGACGGAAAAAGTCGAAAGTTTCTTTATTGAATGCTTTTGCTCTATTCTCGCTGGTTGCTATTGACGCGCGCAGAGAGATGCGTGAGTGGCGTTTCATAAAGGCATAATACCAATCTCTGTTGGCCATGTCCGTTTCATCCCATCCGTCCGGGTAATCGATTCCCATTTTCTTGGCATACTGAAAGGCCACCTTGCGTATGTTGTTTATAGTGAGTCCATAGTGTAGTTCAGAGAACTTGATGATGTATTCATTTAATTTGTTTTTCTGGGCTCCAGTGAAAATGTGTCAATAAACGAAAAAAAACATTATTTAAAAAAACAAAAAATTCAACAGATATGATAGTGTATAGAAAGCATGAGCCACAAAAAAATTATGCAATTAAAAAATTGAACAATTATTGAAAAATAATTTGTCAAATAATGATAAGTAAATATTCAGTTAGCAAGAGGTAAGGAAGTGTAAAAAAATATCTACCGTTTTTCCACCGTTTACAGGTCATTCTTGTAGGATATCTAACAATCGTGCGTCGGTAACAGCGGCAATATCCGGATAGTTTCAAGTAGCGTTGAAGAGACGGTCTGCTAACAACGATAGCAGCAGAAGCAACACGCTCCGATATTTTATTTATTTTCACTTGCTTTATAGCAGCATCAATTTTCCATAATTCACCTCTTTTTTGGGAGATTCCTTTTTTTGAGAGGCATGATGGCTAAAATGATAAAAATAAGTAAATAAGACATTTGAATGATTGATAAAAACACTTTACCGTGCAAAGAACGGCATTACTCAAGTGGCCCACGTCAGTCCACAAATAATAGCCCACTTCTATCTACAAATAGGTACCTTATGCATCCCAAAAAAACACAATGTCAATAATGCGCAAAAATTACTTAGCATTTCAAAGATTATAAGTCCAAATAACATATTGCATATGTACCTGAGTTTTTCTCCTAAAAATGAGATGACAAATCGCGTGAAAGCGTACGAGGGTAAAAACTTTCTCGGCGAAATTCTTAGCGCGTTTCTCTGTACAGTGCGAGAGTAGGTTTATAACCTCCAAATGCTTCCAAAAAGTGAACTCGCATCCAAATACGATAAATAATGTGCGCGGTTTGACATAGATGTCACTAGTCTTACAGTTATTGGGGTGGCCCACTCCAACCTGTGGCCCAGTTCTGTCTAGAGCACTCTACTAGTTTCGCGTCCTGTCTTTCTGTCCGTCAGTTCGTCTGTGCGTGCATCACATCATGTTTCCTCAGACACTATTGCAGCTAGAAAGCTCAAACCTTGTGTAAGAGGCCTCAAGCGTCAGTCTCTTGTCAGCTTAAGTCTGATCAAACATTTCAACATTTTTAAGGGGCTTCCCTTCCCGGCTGTAGCTAGAGGGGGGGGGCATTGGGAGTTAATGCCTTACCTTGAAATCACAATGCCCTACCTTACAAATACCAAAAACTAAGATAAATTATTAAAATACAATTGTTTGTTCATAGTTTAAGATAAAAAAAAATTGTAGCGATGGGCATCTAAACTTTTCCAAATACAGGTATACCACAGTTTGTGACATTCATTCTATCTATAGATGGCATTTGAAGGGCCATCACATGAAGCGTAACATAGCTTGCAATATGGGCTATATTGCAATCTATGATACGGGCAATCCCCTTTTAAACCAAAATAAACATAAAGTCGAGATTGGTTATGATTGTTTGTTGTTCGGTTAAGTGAAGTGTACGGTAAAGAGTGTTTTAGTCAAAAATTAATATAATTGTTATTTTTATTGCTATATATTGAAGATTCATTGATTTCGTGATAGATATAAGGGCTTTCTTTGGAAAAAATGAAGAGTCCAGGAGCAAACAGACCACGAAGAACCTCATAGCTCAAAACAGTTGGAAATACAAAGTACAAGGTTGGTCAACACATGTTGGTAATGTTAGCTATGGTATACCTTCTGACATTGCACAAATCAGAGAACCAATAAAACAAGTTGTTTTAGACACATATCCAAAACAACATAACAGGACCTTTGTTTCCAATTGGGTCTAGCGTTATAAATGGTTGCAGAATTCTGTCGAGAATAATGCTGCTTTTTGCTTTCCATACCAGCAATTTTTACCTCATCGAAGCAAACAGACTTCGTACACTTCCACAGGATTCAGAAACTGGAAAAATGCCACTGATTCTAAAACTGGTTTTCTAAAACATGAAACATCAATTTCTCATATTCAAGCTATGTCGATGTGGCAGGAGAAATTACAAAGAATATCTACATCTAGTAGTCTTAATACGTTAATAAATCAAAAAAGATTTGAAAAATATGGGTATTATGCGAAGCCTATTATTGAAGTAATACAATGTCTGATTGTCAACGAATTATCTTTGCGTGGAAATTATATTTTGGAAGAAGGAAAAGTACAACGATTATTTCAGAATTTATTTGAATACACATGTATGAAAGATCCAAATTTGAACGAGGTTCTCACTCATATACCACAAAATGCGACATATCGTTCACCTGAAATCCAAAATCAAAAAAATGCAGGCAATGGTTCAAGCAGTACGAAGTTCAATTGTCAAAGATATTAATGATTCTGATGTAAAATGGTTTACTCTGATGCAAGATGGGCCGAGAGATAAAAATAATCGCGGATAATATTGCATTGGCAATACGTTACGTCAAAGACGGTGTCGTCAATGAGTTGTTGCTGATGGTTAAAACTACTGAAAACCTTGATGGAGCCGCTTTCACGGAATTAACATTAACTACTCTTACGGAAAATAACATTGACCCCACTTGTATGCTTAGCCAATGCTATTATGGCGCACGTATAATGAGTGGGAAAGATTCAGGAGTTGCGACTAGAGTAGAAAATAAATTGGGCCGAAAAATTCCTTACGTTCACTGCTCGCTTGCACTTAATAGTCATCAGGATCATCTCAGAAATGACTTTGATTCGTTTAATTTTTTGAGCAATGCATCATGTTACATGAATTCTTTCATCATGGCAAAATAGCTGCCTTATATTATGGAAAAAGGATTGGCCGATTCCTCGAACAACGCTGGTCTGGACATTTGGCAGTTACAAAAGTTGTATACGATAATTCTTCATCGACTTTGAAGGAAATTAAAAATGGCAGATTCAACGGTGACGACGTCGCCAAGAGTATCGGTATTCAAAAGGTCATGCTGGATCTGGAACTCCGAATGGCCATGGTATCTGCCAAAAAAATCTCATCACGCTACAACCTGCAGACACAGCTTTACAAGCCCGAAGCGCATAATTGAAAGACGCCATAACAATCATAAAGTGTGTCGAACATGAAATTATAAAAGATCAAATCAAACGTGTAATCAAATTCTGGAAGGAGCTAAGTCTTTAACAAGCGACGACTGTGGCAATCTGAAAATAGGACACAAACCTTGAAGAGGCAAGTAAAAAAACCAAATCGGATGGATGACTATTTGACGTATGGTCCCTCCTGTTCTTCCGCCAGACAAAAATAGAAGAGAACGACGAGCCATTTAAGTCTGAGTATTTCGAAATGATGGACATACTAATTTCTGAGTTACAAAGAAGGTTTTCGGACAACGATGATCTAATCTATTCGATTGCAAGTCTCGATGAATTGAATGTAGATAAAATGGTTTCACTGAAAAATTTGGAAAAGTTTGAAAAAATTTAATAATTAAAATAATTTGACATGTTCAATTTACAATTTTAACTAATTTTCCAGATCTGAAAATTCCATCAAGAAAAGAGACTAGTGTGATTAAAGCTTACTTGAGTCGTAACGAGGATACAAAATGGAAAATACATTGCAAGTTTTGTACAAGCACTTTTTGCAGTTGTGGCGACCATAGGATATAGCACTGCAGTGTAAGAATCTACGTTTTCAACTTTAATTGTAATCTATAGGCCTCAAAGGCTATGAATGGGTCACAAGAGAATGGTTGGTATGATATTTCTGGCCATTGAAAAAAAAGAACAAAATCAGTTGATCTGAATGAAGTTCTTCGCATTTTTAATAACATAGCGAATCGTACAATTTAGCTGTTTTAAATATTTTTTATTATTATGTTAATTATTATAATAAGTTTTCAGAAATAATTTGATCTAAATGGTATTTTAAGTCCTATCTATTTACTCGTATCACCCCACCCTCCAATTAATTATAACCTCACTCTCATTTAGACGTGGATCTTTACATTCAAACCTGGAAGTTCAACCATCTTGTCCGCTTGTTCTTTATCATTGAGGATTTAATAGTTCTTAGATCCATGCTCATGCTCTGTCATAGAAATTATTTGTCTACGAATACCTATTGAGTGTACATCACTGACCTAGAGGTCAGTGATATACGTGGTGATTAATTTAGGAGCCCGTGCTTAGAGGGCAGATCAATTATGATAAATTTTTTACTTCCGCTGCCCTACCTCGAATTCGACTCTAGCTACAGCCCTGGTCCCTTCTAATAACGGAGTAGCCCTTAAATTATTCTACGTCGAGTATCCATTGCGAACAGAAGTCTTTTTAAGAAATCCTGCCAATAATTTTTAAAAATTAAAATAATTTTTAATACATCAACTTCGAAACTATTTCTTTAAAACTTATTATATCTTCGAATTATTCGAACAATGTCCGGATTTTATTTGCGAAGAAGTTCAAAATAAGATTCGTTCTTGCGCCAGTGGCATGGAGGAGCCTGATGGCTTCCCACTGCTGAGGGACCCGGCGCCAGGCGTTTCAAATGCAACTAATGAAAAAATAATGAAATGAAAAAATGAACAAAAAAGTTAAGTTTTGAACATGGGAAGCGTATCACGCTATTAAGCGAAGAACTCGAAAGAGTAACTAGAGAAATTCAAAGACTTACCAGAGAGAATGAGATGAAACTCCGAATTGAAAATTTGGAGGAAATGATTAGTAAATTATCAAACGTTGACAAAACTAAAGTGATTAAGCCACAAAGTACGCCTGGAAAACAAGAAGCCTTAACATATAAGCCGGCACGCAAAAGGCTCAACAAACGAAGAAACTAACAATACATGATTCTAAAAAGACAACAATTCATGATGCCCAGTGGCGGATTTACCAGCAGTCTGAGTAGACATGAGCCTAGGGCGGCAAATTTGGGGACTGAAGGTTATTTTTTTGCTACCTTATAGAAATCAAAAAGATTTTTGCATGACGGTTTTCTGATGTGTCACATATAGAACTATGCAACAAATTTTGCTGACTTGTCATTGCACAATCCGAGAGTAGCAAACTTCCATATTCTGTAAAACTGCTAGTTCACCGCCCGGGCGCATCCTCTGTATACTCTGCCCACACTTCGCATGAAAGAAAAGAGCGAAATTATAGAAAATGTATTTATTGTTTTTCCCTCTTGCCACTATCAACCCATACATGCCAGTCCTACTACTGATTGGAGGCTGCAAACTGAATAGTTTGTATATAATTTTGTGATTTTAATTTAAATGACCGATTTCAATCTTACGTATCGACTATTATGTGTTGAACATGCACTAATTTTAAAAAATTCGATTGGAATTCTAAACAAGTTGAGTAAGCAGGAGAGTGCTCCTACCAGAAGGTCTTTGTAAACATCCTAGGGTTAGAAACAAGTTTTCTAATGGCGTGAATCGATAACTTGAATTATTCATCCAATACTTAGATAGGAAATTGTTCAAATTTATACAAAAGATGCAGAGTTTCTTTCATAAGCACAGTGCAGCCGCCATTTTAATCTAGCTTAAATGATTTTTCTGAATGCTCGGCCGATTGAACATGTTCAAGTTAAACACTATTCCTTAAATTTTCATGAAAATTTAAAGAATATAAAAGTGCCTAAGTCAATTTTAAATATATATAGGGTTTTCCAATAAGAGGTGTTATTTTGAATAGATCTTCTGATTTAACACCTTGCGACTTCTTCCTTTGGAGCCACGTGATAAAGAAGGCCTATGCCAAAAGCCCAGCGTCGATTCAAGATCTCAAAGATGAAATTCGTGAGGCCATCGAGGACAGAGGGCAACCACTTTGCGATTTGGTTATGGAAAATTTCATGAAGAGGATATGGTCCTGTAAGCGTGTCGTAGTGGTTATTTGCTCAATGTTAATCATTGCTACTAACGGCATATCTTCTTCTTTATAATGAAATAAACATTCGATCATTTGTATTGAAAATGGCATTTTTCTTTAAATATCAAAATAACACCTCTTATTGGAAAACCCTATATCAACCATAAACACGTGTTATTGTTGGTATAATTCCGTATAATTGAAATGGCTATAACTCACTTGATTATGATTCGATCTCAATTAAATTTTGTGAACATATATATCTTATGTTAGTCTATATAATTGCAAAATTTCAAAAAGTTTAAAGGTACCGTTTTGATTTTATGGGCAAAAATGTAAAATCTACAAATCATACTATTATTAACAAAGTTGAGCGAATTTCGATTTCTAAGGTATTTGTTGCCCTTGTACTCATATAGGTCCACGTTCGTGATAATTTTCAGATTTTTCGGCTGAAAGGTGTCCAATCGCGAGGGGGGGGGACACAAATTTTGGGTACATTTTGCCTTCCCCTGGACCCCCTAATTCATAAAATGATTTTTTTATTTCAGATTCTAAAAGTTCCAGTCAAGACCTTTCATTTGATACCTCACTCGACTACCTTTGATGAAAACAAATTTTTAAGGGCCAATTCGTTATTAGGGGGGACCCCCCTTAAACATTTTTTAAATTTTTGTTAGTGCCTTAACTTTTGAGAGACCATCACTTTTGACCTTTTCACAAAGTTTGAGCATTCTAGCTTCTATAGTTTCTGAGGAAATCAGCTGTGACGCACGGACAGACGGACAGACGGACAGACGGACAGACGGACAGACGGACAGACGGACGGACGGACAGACGGACGGACAGACGGACAGACAGGTCGCGAAACTAGTAGGTCTTTGTAAAAAATTTTTTACAAAGACCTAAAAAGGAGAACAAGGCCAAATTATACGAAAAACCACAAAAGTTGATAGTTTTTTTAAAAAATGAAAATTCGTTCGAAAAATCGGTAACCTCAACAATGCAATCTGGAAAAGATGAAACCGACATGAAATCGGTTGCCCAACTGTCATCTGTTGAACTATCGGCTAAAGAAAAAACTGACAATTATATTAGCTAAACTTTTTAATTGGATCATTTCACCCTATTCACATCAATTTAATGTAAATCTATACGACAAATTTGCTCTACATTTGAAGCTTTATCTAACGTCGCGCGGATATCGATCACTCTTTCGGATGGCTCCGATAGCTTTTTAAATTACTTTTTATGGAATTGTTTGCAGCTACATATAAATGAGTTGCATATTTTGAATAATAATTTTTCTGAAAAATTATTAGAGAAGAAAAATGTTAGAAGAAGATGGTTTCGACGTGTGCACTAATTCTCCTCAGGCCATCACACTTAGATACACACCGGTGATGGCGACCACCATGCTCAGAGGTGAGGGAGTAAGTTTTTAACTTTTCTACTAATGCAAACTCAATATGTTTTTTGTTTCTGCAAGTTACATTCAAGGTAAATTTCTCTTGTAAGTACTTGTATTAGCTAAACTTTTTAATTGGATCATTTCACCCTTTTCACATCAATTTAATGTAAATCTATACGACAAATTTGCTCTACATTTGAAGCTTTATCTAACGTCGCGCGGATATCGATCACTCTTTCGGATGGCTCCGATAGCTTTTTAAATTACTTTTTATGGAATTGTTTGCAGCTACATATAAATGAGTTGCATATTTTGAATAATAATTTTTCTGAAAAATTATTAGAGAAGAAAAATGTTAGAAGAAGTGTGATGGCCTGAGGAGAATTAGTGCACACGTCGAAACCACCTTCTTCTAACATTTTTCTTCTCTAATAATTTTTCAGAAAAATTATTATTCAAAATATGCAACTCATTTATATGTAGCTGCAAACAATTCCATAAAAAGTAATTTAAAAAGCTATCGGAGCCATCCGAAAGAGTGATCGATATCCGCGCGACGTTAGATAAAGCTTCAAATGTAGAGCAAATTTGTCGTATAGATTTACATTAAATTGATGTGAAAAGGGTGAAATGATCCAATTAAAAAGTTTAGCTAATACAAGTACTTACAAGAGAAATTTACCTTGAATATAACTTGCAGAAACAAAAAACATATTGAGTTTGCATTAGTAGAAAAGTTAAAAATTTACTCCCTCACCTCTGAGCATGGTGGTCGCCATCACCGGTGTGTATCTAAGTGTGATGGCCTGAGGAGAATTAGTGCACACGTCGAAACCACCTTCTTCTAACATTTTTCTTCTCTAATAATTTTTCAGAAAAATTATTATTCAAAATATGCAACTCATTTATATGTAGCTGCAAACAATTCCATAAAAAGTAATCTGACAATTATGCTCTGGACGACGAGTGCTCCTAAATGAAAGATGCCTCTCAGACCGAGTCGTTCAATGGTGATCGAATGGAAACGACTGTTGATCAAAACAAAGATCCAGCTTTATGGGAAATTAAGGGACATTATCGCGAGATGCGGCTTTGATCAAAACAAGTCTTCTGACTCCTCTAAAAGTGAAAAACTATATGCTGATCAACGTCGTTTCTTGTCAGTGAGTATCTTCTAAAGAAAAATGAAAAACAATGAAGTGAAGGACAGAAATTGGCTGGCTTACTCTGAAAGTAAGTGTTCCGTACATTGCGGACCGTGTTTGGCATTTGGTCCATTGAACAATAAAACCCAATTCGAGAACGAAGGATTTAATGACTGGAAAAATGCAGAACACCGAAAACTGTGCACGTCATAAATCCAGTATCCTTAGTCTGAAAGCTAGAAGTGCGATTGATGGTCCAATCGACAATTTATTGCATTTACAAATTGACGAAGAAATTAATTATTGGAGAAACGTTCTTAAAAGGGCTGTTGCTGTAGTGAAGCGGATGTGTTCAAGGTGTCTCGCTTTTAGAGAAAAAAGTGAAAAGTTACTTAGCCAGTTATATTGAAGTGTTTGAGAATTAAGGATCCGAAAGTATCAGTTACTCATCGAAGAACGTTTGTGATGAGTTTACACTCTTGATGGGCCATAAAGTCTTGAAGCGAATTAGAGACGAGATAAGAAGGGCGTATACTTTCCCTTAATCATCGATTTGACACCGCATATAGCACATGTGGACAAGCTCACTTTCATAATTCGATATGTTTTAGAAACAGGAGAACCCTGTGAAAGATTCCTGAAGTTTTTGCCCTCGGTGGGATATACGAGTAAAGCTGAAGAAATGTTTGCTGCCATTACTTCGGAACTAAAAACCTTGGGTTTGAATATTGAAGACTGCCGTTGACAGTCGTATGACATTGCCGCAAATATATCTGGCATATACAATGGTTTACAGGCTAAAATTCTAAGTCAAGCACGGTTTGCTTTTTTCATTCCTTGCTCTGCCCACTCTTTAAATTTAGTGGCAACTGTGACTGCTGAATCGTGCACAGAAGCTTGTCGATTCTTCATGTTGCTTCAAGAAATATACTGTTTTTTCAAGTTCAACACAACGCTGGAAGATATTGATGACTGTAGTCGGAGAAGGCGAAACAGTCAAGAGAGTGAACCTTACACGTTGCTCAGCTAGAGAGGATGCATGCAGAAAGAGACATTCGTGGTACGAAGTTATGAAAGCTTTGCACAAAAAAGCCTATCACAAAAAACGAAGCTACAGGAATTCTTTCAAAATTAAAACAAACTGGAAACGCCCTTAATGGTTGTTGTGTGGAATGTTTTTTTGGAAACCGTCGATTTGATTACTGTAGCCGATCTTTACAAATCTCTTCGCAAGTTCTTCGTAGATCAACGAGAAAACGGTGAGTATTTCGAAGGAATGGCAATGAATTTAAGTGCGTCAAAGGAGAACAAAAAAGACCTGGGCAAAAAGACAACCAAAAAGAAAAAAATTTGCTGATGAAACACCCAATGAAGAAGTGAGTATGACCGCGAGCGATACTTTCAGGGTTAATACATTTCTCGTTATCATTGACAGACTCGTATCCGAATTAGAAGAAAGGAAGAAAGCGTACGACAATTTCAATGAAAAAAATTTTCATTTCTGACGAAAATGAGCCAATTGTCACCATCAACCCTTACAAAAAAAGCTCCGTCCTTTGAAGAAGTATGTCCTAATGATTTAGAGACTGCGTAGTTCAAGAATGCATGCATTTTCGAAGCCAAGTATCTTCGGAAAGCATTTTGGTAAAACTAGCATCTTCATCATTAGAGAGTCTATCTTCGTTTTTGCGAAAACAGAGTCTGCAGAGCGTTTATCCGAACTTCGACATATCCCTTCGTAGGGCCTTATGTACACCAGCGGTGAATTGTTCGGGTGAGAGAAGCTTCTCTTGTTTAAAAAGAGTGAAAAATTATCTGAGATCGACCTTGAACCAAAAAAAATTAAACTCTTTAGCTCTTTTGTGCATGAGTCGGAATTAATGTACAAAATTACTTATGACGATATCATCGATGATTTTGCTATAAAAAAATCGCGCAAAAAAGTATTGTAACGAAGTACTCAACTTTAAAAACTTAACTGAGTTGATTATTTTTAATTGTTTATTTGTCAGTGCAATTAAGATTATTTATTCACGTTTACCAAATGTACATTATTGTATAAGCAGCACACATTACCCCGCTTGTATATGACTGAGCTTTGATTAGCTCAAACATATACCCAAACATTTATTTACGTTTAATTTCAACGAAATTTTCGGATTGTAAAAATAATGTAGGAGATGACTATTGTAGAGGCAAGGACGGCAAAAACTGTATAGCCTATACCTTGAAAATTTGTAAATCCGCCACTGATGATGCCGATATCATACTAAGCGCGGTAGAGGCAAACAACAGCGCAAACTGCTATGCGGTACTTGCTGAATGAATGACGATATGGATACTGAGATGGAGTGCCAAGAAAGTATATGAAAATATATTAATATTAATAATTCTAGTAATAGCTTAATCAAATATTTGAAATCTAAAAACAAGGAGAATGAGAAGAAGCCAACTGGTGTGTCTAATGGTTCTACTATTGAAATAATAAGGCTATTGACAAACTTCCTCCGAATAATGTCTTTGAGCAGTGCGGAGAGGGTATAGTCCGGCTATTGGCAGCCGAACATAAGATCGATAATTTCGAAGTTAAGAGAGTGACCGCTGAAAAACTCACAATAAAAACAAAACACTGGTTGATTTCAATGTTGCAAAGGATGCTCTAAATAGAGTGAAAACTCCCCACTTCACACACACGTCAAAAGCGGAGAAAAATTAAACCATCCTGTTGATGGCTCAGACTGTGGGGAGAAAACAATTGGTCTCCTTGAAATGCTACAGGAAGCAGCATCGACTGTCAAATTCATTATTGTGAAAATTTCACCCCAAGAAGATCAACCGTTGAAGGAAAAATGTTACCAATTCATTTGGTACAAATTTAAAACGATAGCAGTCCAAGTGCCCTGCAACAGTTAAGGTAAGGTACTTGAACTTTAGCGTTGTGAGGTGGGAGTGTCTTCAAAAAACTAAGGTCAATCAGTGTTACAGGTGCAAAAGATTCGATCATTCAACTGATAATTGTGCCATGCACACTATCGGTGCGTCAAATGTTAAGTTATTCATGCCCCGGTGAATGCGAATGGGCTCAGATGGAGCCAAAAGAAATATTATACTGTGTTAACTGCGATACATTTGGTCATTCAGCATCACATCGAGGATGCCCTCGACATCAAAATGCAAATGTTAAATATCCTCAAAACAAACCCAAATACAACGCAGTGTCATACCTTCCAACTTCGTCAAGCTTGGGGTATCATTTGTACTTGCAGCTAGAGGACCAGCAGACAACAATGTAAATAAAATAAATAATGTAAGTGGCAATAATGAGCTGCTGCTCAAAGTTTACCAACGGCTTGAATCTTTTTCAGAAAGAATAAATAAGCAAGACCAAATACTCAATTCCATTTTTCAGCGTTTAGGCCAACATGCTTCAAAAAAGTATCTCATCCAGTCACAATTCCATGAATAAGCTTCGTCTCATTTTGATCAACGTCAACTTCATTGTTGTTCTACATTGATATGATTATCTTCTTAAATTTATTATTAAGCAAAAGTCCGACATCATGCTTCTCACTGAAACCCACCTCAATTCATGGCACTCCATGACATTCAAGGATTTTGAACTCATAAGAAGCGATAGGGTTGACGGCGATGGAAGAGGTTTGAAAACTATAGAGGCATATCACTGCTTTGAATGGCATACAAGATATTTTCAAAGATCTTAGAAACTAAAATTGGATCATCCGCCAGCAGTCCTACTGGAAATATCAAGGTGGCTTTACAGTAGACAGATCAACGATAGACCAATTGTTTCAAGTCAAGCAGTGTACTTAAAAAATGCTGGGAGCTCAACATAGACGTGCACTAAATTTTCGTTGACGTTAAGCAAGCATATACGCCAGTATTGAACGCAGCGTAATGCATCTAATAATGCTTTGCTTCGGTGTTCCAGCCAAATATGTCCTTCTCACCAAAATGACAATGACATCAACAACCTTTCAAGTCGCCATCAATAACAAACTCACCGACGCCTTTGACATAAACATCGGAGTCAAGCAAGAAGATGGGCTGGCCCCATTACTTTTCAATTTGGCTCTAGAATATGTCATCAGAAAGTTACCTATCGATACAAGAGGTACGTTATTATATAAGTCGAGCAAAGTGGGTAGCCTATGCGGATGGCATCAATATTTTGTCACGATCGTTAACATCTGCCAAAGAACTTCTCGTAAAACTTGACAGCGAAGCAAAACTAGTAGGGTGTAAAATAATGAGAATAAAACAAAGCTCATGACGCAGTTAAGAAAAAATATATCAAATGCCCAATGTTAAGAAAAAATATATCAAATGGCGAATACAATATAAAAAATGTGGGGAAATTTGTATATCTAAGCGCCAAAATAACGAGAACCACTAATCAAACGGACGAAAAACGTTGAAGAATAAAGCTCGCAAATAAAATATTCTGTTCAGTTTTGACAATCTTGAAGGCCAGCTACATACACAGGAAAAGAAAGGTCTGAGTACACAAATCTGTGATAAGAACTGCTATGGGTGTGAAACATGGACCCGAACCCAAGTATCCGCAAACATATTGAATGCCTTCGACAGACGGGTCCTGAGGGTAATAATTGAATCGAAGCTAGATGGACACCAATGGCGAGTTAGATATAATTATGAGCTGTATGAAATTGTTGACGAACCTGAGGTCTCAACGATTGTAAGATTGCGTAAGTTGCAATGGGCTGGCCACATGAATCGTATGGACGACAATGGATACCCAATCGGGAGAACTGAAGGGTGGAGACCAGTGGGAACACTGAAGAAGTTGCTCTAACTCGGTCGACGAAGACAGTTTATCGTTGCTCGGATTTCAAAATTGGAGGACGCAGTTAATGAGCTGAGTCAGTTGGAGGTGCTTGTTGCAGGAAGCGAAGGCCCGAGAGGGGTTGTAGTGATGCGAAGAAGAAGAAGGACTCTGTTGCTTCTCAATGGTCACAGCTTACACTGGAACAATGTTTGTTTAGTTGAAGTAGCCGGAGAAAATAGTGCCATCCTACCTTGCTGTCCAAGCCACACCATAATTGCTCTGCAATCTCTTGACAAAGCTTTTCTAAGCCTTAAAAGGTCGACTTTACATAAAAGGCAAAGCTTTGCATGGTGAAAAATAAGGGGCAAAGGCTGAAATCGTATGCCACGGTATCAAATGGCGTATAAGTCCTAAAATCTTGCGAGAACAACTTATTTGGTCTGACTGCAATGGCAATGTGGCCTGATAACGAGCTAAATGTGAAGAAAGTAAAAGAAATTGTGGGGTCGATGAGGTCCGATGATATTATGAAATTATCGAAAAATGGATTCGCTTTCGGAAATGTTGGGACCACAGTTTTTGTTATGCATGCTGAGAGGAGGGCGTCTGCATGAAGCTATTCGAATAGGTAGTCACCGTTGATATTCCTTGTGGTGTCTTCCCTGTGCTCGTGTCTGGCATTAAGGTCTCCTCTGAGTATAAATGAGTTGTGAGTTGAGGCTGTTATGAGGATTTGGTTAAGCGTAAATGGGATCAGGAGTATGGGGAGCCAATAAGAATTTTGGCAGGGTTTCTATTGAATCGTTTGGTGTTGAGAGTTGCTAGCGTATATGAGGAACTATTGTGCTTAAAAGGAATTTGATGGATGTCTAAGTCATCCCGAAAAAATATCACAGTATCTCTGCTACTGTTATTACGAAGCACATGGTAGTTATTCACATGAATATTTGTGTTGAGGGTTAAGAACTGTCTCGTTTAGAAGGAAGATGTTAGGTTGGGAGGTTTTTCCCAAATTAGCAATGTACAGCCTCTTATCATGTGAAATTAGGGAGTTTATATTTAGGGAAAGACTAATTTACCCTTTGCTAATATACTCTAAATTCAGTTACCTTACAGTTAATTAGGTTAACTCTTGGTTAAAGCTTAAATTCTTTGCTGATTTATCGTTCGCATCCATCATGTCTGAAGGGATTTCCTTACTTGTTTCTTTGCTCTACTATCGTGCCTGCTTGCTGACAATGACTTATCCATTTTGCCGCCTCTGAAATTCTTTCCACGGTGTATGTGATGAAGATGAAGTTTTTTGCTTTCTTCCGGTCTTCAAACTTTATGTATAGAATCTTGTATGAGGAGATATACTTATAAATTTTTGCTTTCTAATAAATTTATTATAATTTCTATATTGACGAATTCGCATGCGTGTTGACAGTTGCAACGTCCAAACGTCAGACTTTGGTATTGTGCAGAGTTTGTAGTATAGACGTTTGCTTCAGTCATCAAATTGTTGTCGTTCAGCAATATTTCTCTTAACTTTTTTATCCTGGCTATAAAATGCTGATACTATATCGCAGCATGAACGAAACCAATTAAAGAAATGCTGGAATTTCTAATTGGTGCTTCCGACTTTTTTCCTTTGCTGGGCTTCCAAAAATAAGAATTTTTTCCGCTCTTTTACATATTTTCAATAATATAACATTGATTGTGATTTCAAAAATATCAGTATTTTTTGAATAACATATGAAAGTTTACTTTTATTTTTTATTCAATATATCATAAAAAATAATATAAAAAGGTTTTTAAAAATTTGTTTAAACCAAGAATGTTTAAACGATCGTACAGCTTTAAAATGAAAATAATTGTATTTAGTACGTTAAAAGGTATATGTTTCGAAGAAAAAACCCTTCAACAAAGGAGAAAATATGTAGTTTTATTTTGTTATAAACTAATTAATTTATTTTGTTGTAAGTGAATTATTTAGCTATAAATAAATTAATTAATTCATAGCAAAATATAAGCTTCTTTGGGAGTTAGCAATGCGATAATTGGGTTTCTTTGTTCGAGCTATATGGGATTCTAAAAAGATGGAAATCGCTTCACTGCAAGCCGAGAAAATAAAATGTGTTTTTTATATCCATTTTCCAATTTAAGTAACCAGATTTCGTATTTTTCACGCGCAATCCCGATTGTTTTTATTGTTGTAATATAAGTTATTATTAATTGAAATATTTATCCAGAAAGAGCTCCAAAGGACAAAGATAATGGTTTAAATATTACCGTCCTAATGTTTATAAGTTCGTTGTATCTCAGAAACTAATGCACATAGTTCAACTTTTTTTGAAAAAAGAAGTGGCTTTTAAGCATTTTTTGCATTTATTTCATATGAAAAGTTACCGAGATATTCAATCTATTGTATTTACTAGCAAAAAAATGTATATAATTTAAAAAAATTTCTGAGGCCACCCGAATAATCCGATTTTAATTTTATAAAGTGTGTTTGATAGGTGAGGTGCTCTTTTGTGTGTTGAAAAAATGTTCAAAATTTTATATGATTCGGTTTCTGCCTGGCAAGATTTAAAAAATTTGGAATGTTTTCAAATATATTTAGATTGAAAAATCGAGTCGATTTTTAATTACGAGCACGGTTCGATAACTACTTAACCCCACCGCTCGATGGCTCCACTATCGCAAAAGAAATTCATTATCATGTAGTACATTTTCTCAGACGGCTACTGTAAAAATTTCAGCCGAATAGGACTCGTAGTTTTGTTTTGACCACGTGTGGAAGTGGGCATGTCGGCGGATTTTAGAAAAACGGAGAAAGAGCAATATCGGTCGGTGATTCGATTCTTGTTTTCGGAAGGGAAATCATAGAGCGCTCAGATGCTATGTATGGTAACTTTGCTTTTGCAATGGTGACCGTAAGAATTGGTTCAGCGATTTTCAACGTGTTCGCCCGTCGATTTTTGATAAGCGACGTCCATGTGCCCTGAAAACAGTTACCACGGAGGATAACGTGACAAAAATCCATAAGTTTGTTTTGCCAGACCACCGGTTGAAGGTATGTGAGACAGCTCAGACAGTAGACATCTTAAAAGACTGTGTGGGTTATATCCTGCATGAAATTTTCGGCATGAGAAAGCTGTAAGCGCGATAGGTACCGCGTTTGCTCACTTCGGGCAACAACCGCAACCGTAAAACGGCTTCAGAGCACTGTTTGGCGCTGTTTAAGTGCATTCCGAAGGAGTTTCTTCGGTTTTTTGTAGTCGTCAATGAAATATGGTTCCACTGGTACACACCAGAGACTAAGGATCAGTCAAAACAGTGTACTTCACACGGTGAGCATGCTCCGAAGAAGACGAACGTACTCGGGAGAAGACGAAGACTATCCTATTGGCTGGAAAGCTGATGGCTACTGTTTTCTGGGTTTCACAGGGTGTGACCTGCACCAATTTTGTTAACAAGGGCAAAACGGTTCCAAACATCTACTATTCGGAATTATTGGGCCGATTTGAAGCCAAATTGCAAAACAAATCCCATTTGGCGAAAAAAGTGCCCTTTCACTATGCCAACGCACCCCCTCATACCTCCACCGTGGCCACGACCAAATTGAGCTACGAACTGCTACCTCATCCACCATATACCATAGATTTGACCTCGTACGACTTTGTTTTGTTTCCAAACTTGAAAAAGTCACTATTTGGGTAGAAATTTGAGTCATATGGGAAAGAAGTTGGAGTGTCGCTCGGTCACGTGTATCGAGCTAAGAGGAGAGATAAATTGCCGCTTTGCCAAAATTTTCGTTTTTATTTTGTAGGCTAAGTACTTATCTGACCGCCTTCGTAAACTTTTGTGCTGTTTTACTGTATTGTAAAAATTTTCTAGGCGAATTATGAAGGCGCTAAGTGCATTACAAGTCGTAAGAAAACTTAACGAGGAAAGGCTTATTTTTAATTATTTATTGATATTTTGCGGCAAGGGCAAATAATTTTAAAATTTTTAATCAGTCATATCTCATAGAAAATTTAATTACGTAACTTTGACTATCGTTCAAGTGTTATAATATCAATGTTGGTGACACAATTGATTTTGGGATTTAGGATATTTACAAGTATCTATTATATTCTTTCCACATCGGTTCAGAATTCTGATTTTATCTTGAAATTAATTTTAGTTTTTCCTGATGGTTTTATTCTAATAACGAAGCCAAACTTATCTTAGGCAACATAATCAAAATTATTTGCATACATTTGGTTCATTTGTGATCAATCCTCATTTGCATTGAATAAATATTATCACTTTATTCACTCACAATCATCTAAATTTATAAGCAGAATATTTCAAATAAAATTAAAGTCTTCATGTTTTTTATCCGAAAATTCAACTTCAGAGAATATGAACAGCCAAACATAATTATGTTTGTCTAGAACAAGTTGTTCCATACAATTTATGATGTATCAACACAAATATTGAATGAGACTCGCGTGCCCGTATATCACCGCAGCTTTTGAGAATTAATTGATCGAATGTTTGGCCTTTAACAGCAGGAGGGACCACAAAAACAAATAATTCGATGATTAAGAACCTCGTCAAGTCGTTAGATATGTGTCACGTTATTAAAACGCTATGATTAATGCTATTTCGCGGTTTTCGTGAACACGAATCGGAATTCCAACGGTATTTGATTATTTATAACTTGCGAATAAATTGCTACGGTGAGATTTAACTGGCACTTTCTTAACTGAGCGTTTTAAGGCGCCAAAATACTTTTATTTTGATTATAAGGGTGTAACGATAGCGTCAGGCTATTCTCTAAACCATTAACGAGATAACCTACTGTAAAATAAATAGATAACACATCAAATGATGACAAATTTCAGTTAATTCCCCGAGACCCTAATTATCTGGTGCCAGCCGTTGCCTGAATCTTTCTTTCAGGGATGCAAACGGTGGCATCATTAGGAAATTCATTGATCTGCAAAATCAACACAGCCCACAATCTTTCCTTCGAATTCCGTTCTGCGATTCCTTCCCACAAAAATTACGAACTCCTGGCCAATATTTGCATTGACATCATTAATTATCTGACTCTTATGACTGTGGAGAAGAAGCGACGTGGTACCAGGATAGTTAATTTGCTGTAAGTAGAGCAGAGTTGGGTTGGTTGGGTCAAGGGAGAGAGATGTAGGCTTGCACTCTTGTAAAATGAATTTGCTGGCTTGTGGGTAATGTTACTAAATAGAGTTTTGAGTTATTTCTCAGGACAGAGCTATACTTTCCACGTACCGGAAATTACTTTCAAATGGTCAACAGCAAGGCAGAGGAATGTTTGTCGAAACTCTGTACGTTGTTCACTGTCGGTTTATTATTGGAAATTTCTTTCATCGAGTTTTCCAATCTTTTTTTCATATTTGCGCAGTGAAAACTGTCAGCCCAACAAATTTTCGATCCATCTGACTCCATACAAACTCAAACTCTTGCTAATGGACGTCTTCGACAAAAGTAGAGATGATGGGGTCGTTATCGGCACTAATGAATTTTCTTTTGCGATATCCATACACAAAACCTCGAACGATACTTTTCAAGAGGTTCAAAATGTGATGTGCGTGGGAATTGTTCAGATTGGATTCCCCCAAGAAATGCTCTCAGAGTGTTCGCCAATGTTTTAGAATCGAAATTAATGGGATCTCATTAATGTCGGACTTCGTGAACAAAAGGCTGAAAGATTTTCAGTTAATTAAACAGTCGACGCGCAACAAATGGCGGACTTTGGTATTAAATATGACGATCTAAAGTGAAACTAATTGGGTACAAGAGTCAGTACAGCATCTATCATAATTTTCCGCAATAGAATAGGAAAGAGAGTTTCTTTAATTTTGATTGGAAAGGTAGGTATACACATAACTAGCTTTAATTTACGGATAGACATAAGGTGGATAAACTTTCTCGTGGGATAAAGTTAGGATGGTTTAAAGGATTGAAGGTTATTTGATGGTTCATTTGTATGTGAAACAAAGTGAATGTGTAACTTGTAAAATTTCGGAAGTTTTCAGTAGGAATGGGGTTGGAACTGATTGAAATGGTCAAATGTCAGTTAAATAAATGATGTGGCGCATCTTTTAGTAATTATCTGCTTAATCATCATAAAAAATCTGTAGAGTGCGTTCAGTTCTATGAAAATCTCACAAAACGTCAGGCTTTTCCTCTTGGATATATATATATATATATATATATATATATATATATATATATATATATACATGTATATATATACATATATATATAAATATATATATATATATATATATATATATATATATATATATATATATATATATATATATATATATATTATATATATATATATATATATATATATATATATATATATATATATATATAAATATATATATATATATATATATATATATATATATATATACATATATATATATTTATATATAGATAGATATATATATATATGTATATATATATATATATATATATATATATATATATATATATATATATATATATATATATATATATATAACAGATAAAAAGGAAAATTATTTAAAAATGTGCTAAATTCTTAGGGTTTTGTACTAAAATACAAAACCCTATTGCAATCACGACCTGTGTCCGTCTGTCCGTCCGTCCGTCCGTCCGTCCGTCCGTCTGTATGTCACAGCACTTTTTCTCCGAAACTATAGAAGCTACAGCCATGAAACTTTGTGGAATGGTCAGAAATGGTGACCTCTTGAAAGTTCAATGGTGGAAAAAAATTTCAAAGGGGTTTAAGGGGGGTCTCCCCATATAGGGAAGTGACCCCCAAAAAAAAAATTTTCATCATTGGTAGTCGAGTAGGGTGTCATTGGAAAGGTCTCAATGAGATCTTTTCAAAACAAGCCTTAAAATTGCCTTATGAGTACCGAGGGGGGCAGGGGAAGGGTAAATGTACGAACTTTTCGCGTACCCCCCCCCCTCGCGATTGGACACCTTCCATCCGAAAAATCTGAAAAAAATCATGGGTGTAGGTCTTAATGAGTACAACAACAACAAATACATGAGAAGTCAAAATTCACTCAACTTTGTTAGTAATAGTATGATTTATTGATTTTATGTTTACTTGAATAAAATCTAGACGGTACCCTTAAATTCAATAAAACTTAGCACACAGATGCCTATTTATAAGATTGATCTTTTCTGAAAGTTTCATAAAGATCGAATAATATTTAACGAAGTTATAGCGATTTGAATTTTCCTGCATTACTATGGAACAATATGCCCTGTATTACTATGGAAACATATGGCTATGGAGCCATATGCGCTTTTTACCGACTTAGAAACTACAGCTTTGCTAGGATTTGCATGAACATTTCAGGAATGATACGTATCATGAAAGTGAGTATATACAATTGAAACAAGTCGGAAAGGCAGGAGAGAGATCCTAGCAAAAGGGCTTTGTAACCATTCTAAGATTCTAACAAACAGGCCATGAATCGATGGTTACAGTACAGAGGAGTGGCCCCTGAAAAAAATTCATGAAAAGTAGCCGATATGAGCATCAACTGAAAGTTCTCTATGAGAGCTTTTCAAAACAGTTCTTAAACTGACAGTTTTTGCTTCTGGGGGGCATAGGGGGGGGGGGGGGGAATACATCAAAAATATGTTTCCTCCCTCGCGAATGGACACCCGTGATCTTAAAAAATCTGAAATAATTATCAAGGGAGATATTTGTGGGTATAACTATAACAAACACCTCAGAAGTCAAAATTCTTTCAACTTTGCTAATAATAGTATGGTCCTCAAACATGACATGTTTCTTGATTTTATTCGTTACTGGTTACTGCATTTTGTAAGTTGAGTACAAAACCCTTCTGACACGAGCATAGGTCTGTCTACCCAACTTGTTTTGAATCCGTTCGAAATTTATTTTCCTTGTTTTCGTTGTTGTTGCCAGCCTCTTCCTATAAAATTTATTTCATATTTTTGAGAATTTTGTTGCTTTTGTAAGGTTTTGGTTTTGGAATCAGTTTTTCGCTATGTGTCCAACCAAACTGGGTATGTAGATAATCAGTGATGACAACTTGAAAGTTTAGGTTTTGGTGCCGATTCCATGAAATTTATTTCATCCATTTTAGGGCATATCAATTCCGTTTTTTCGCAAAAAATTCTTATCTCAAGCTTTTTAAAGATTCATTTTAGATGAAATAGGTTTGCTACTACAGTTGTCTTGGTTGCAATTCATGATGCCAGAGAAGACGGGGTACAATCTCATTCAAAACTTCAATAAAGAGTTGGATGAAATGTTTCATGTACGCATATATCAAAGAATTGTTATCATGCAAGGGTGACTCGCACAATATTTTTACCGACAAACAATTTACTCTGACAATCCTGGACATTTTCATTGCAGGGTCTTAAACTAGAAGAATCATACTTAATTTCACGCTCATGATGATGTTGATCAGGCCAGATTTCCAAGGAAAAAATTATCAGCGAAATTGATACTCATCTGCCTGAACCTATTTTGCCCAAGCACCTCCATCATGGCGGCCAAATTCTACGCAATCAACAAGTTGGGTAAACAGACCTACGGTCATGTCAGAAGGGTTTTGTATCCGACATCTCCGAAATACGGTCACCAGCAACAAATAAAGTCAAGAAACATATCAAAGAGATGTGCACATTTAAAACTAAACTCATTGTTTCCTCATTTTCAACGGTCGCTATTTTGTTCCAAACTAACAAAAATCACTTAAATGACGAATTCCAAAAAGTGTGTATTGTTATAAATCTTATCTGGAAATTTTAAGAAGATCAAATCAAAATTGCAGTGTCTGAACCGATGGGAAGTCCATAAAATACCAAAACCGTGTGTTATTGTTCTTGTAACTGCAGAAATTTCAAATGGCTATAACTCCCGCGAATATGATTTGATTTTCATCAGACTTGCAGCGTATCAGGTCCTTATATGTAACTACTTAAATATATATTTTGTTGAGTTTAAGGGTACCTGTACGATTTTATTGAAGAAAATGTGAAATTCGAAAATCATACTATTATTAACAAAGTTAAGTGAATTTCGACTTCTAAGGTATTTGTAGTTGTTGTACTCATAAATATCTACCTCTGTGATATTTTTCAGATTTTTCGGATCACAGGTGTCCAATCGCGAGGGGGGGGGACACAAATTTTTCGTGTATTTCCCCTTCGTATGCGCTCCTTAAAGCAAAAAAATGTCAATTTAAGACCTGCTTTGAAAAGTTATCGTTTGAACCTTTCATATCATACCCATATTGACTTCCTTTGATGATTTTTTTTTTGGGGGCCCACTCCCCTATATGAGGAGATCCCCTTAAATACCTATTAAATTTTTTTTGGAAGCTGAATTTTCAAGAAAGCACCATTTTACACCTGCGTGTAAAATTTGGTGTTTCTAGCTTGAGTACTTTGCGAGAAAAACTGCTGTGACACACGGACGGACGGACAGACAGGTCGCGATTTTAGTAGGGTTTTGTAAAATTATTTTACAAAACCCTAAAAATTGAATCGGGACTCACCAAGATGCGAAACGTTTGTTTTGATTGCGCTCCCAAAGTGTGCACGTGAATTGACATATACGAATGACAAACCATGGGACAACCAACGATGGCGAAACTTGATGAAGCGAATGTGGGACGTAGGTGTTGCCCAATGAATGCAAGTTGGGGGGCCACTGATGCAAGCCAGCCCCGCAATCAAAAGTTCAATTGCCTCGAGGAGCAAAATTGACGGGTGGCCGGTTGGAACCGAGCTGACGAAGAACCTGCGGACAAAGGATGGCTTTTTTGGGAGAACGAAGATTGACAGTGGAGGGTCTGCAGGACGATGTGGCAATCAGGTGGAATTCCATCACGCCACAGTGACGTAGAATATTGGATCTGGAAGTTTGACGAGTGATGCGCTGGAGCAGATAACTTCGCAATGTGACTAAATTCGGGAGACCTCCAATCAGTAAGTAAGGAAAGGTAAAGTGGATTTATTGTTCAATAGTCGTATGGCAAAACAGTGAATTATATTTTGTAATTTGTTGTTTTTAGATCTTTGTGAAATTTTTTTTACAAAGACCTACTAGTTTCGCGACATGTCTGTCCGTCTGTCCGTCCGCCTGTCCGTCCGTCCGTCTGTCCGTGCGTCACAGCTGATTTCCTCAGAAACCATAGAAGCTAGAATGCTCAAACTTTGTGAAAAGGTCAGAAGTGATGATCTCTCAAAAGTTACGGACTTAACAAAAAATTAAAAAATTTTTAAGGGGGGTCCCCCTAATAACGAATTGGCCATTAACATTTTTTTTTTAATTAAAGGTAGTCGAGTGGGATATCAAATGAAAGGTCTTGATTAGCACTCTTATAATCTGAAATAAAAAAATCATTTTATGAATTAGGGGGTCCAGGGGAAGGCAAAATGTAGGCAAAATTGGTGTCCCCCCCCCCCTCGCGATTGGACACCTTTCAGCCGGAAAATCTGAAAATTATCACGAACGTAGGTCTTTATGAGTACAAGGGCAACAAATATCTTAGAAATCGAAATTCGTTCAACTTTGTTAATAATAGTATGATTTGTAGATTTTACACTTTTGCCCATAAAACCAAAACGGTACCTTTAAACTTCTTGAAATTTTGCAATTATATAGGCTGACATAAGATATATATGTTCACAAAATTTAGTTGAGATCGAATCATAATCAAGTGAGTTATAGCCATTTCAATTATATGGAATTACAACGACAATAACACGTGTTTATGGTTTATATAGGGTTTTCCAATAAGAGGTGTTATTTTAATATTAAAAGAAAAATGCCATTTTTTAATATAAATGATCGGATCTTTATTTTATTGTAAAGAAGAAGATATGTTGTTAATAGAAAAAATTAACATCAGGCAAATAACCACTACGACACGCTTACAGGACCATATCCTCTTCATGAAATTTTCCATAACCAAATCCCAAAATGACTGCCCTATGTCCTCGATAGCATCATCTTTGAGATCTTGAATCGACGCTGAGCTATTGGCGTAGGCTTTCTCTATCACGTGGCTCCAAAGGAAGAAGTCGCAAGGTGTTAAATCACAAGATCTATTCAAAATAACACCTCTTATTGGAAAACCCTATATATATTTAATCAATCGGCCGAGCATTCAGAAAAATCATTTAAGCTAGATTAAAATGGTGGTTGCACCGTGCTTATGAAAGAAACTGTGCATCTTTTGTATAAATTTGAACGATTTCATATCCAAGTATTGGATGAATAATTCAAGTTATCGATTCACGCCATTAGAAAACTTGTTTCTAACCCTAGGATGGTTACAAAGACCTGCTGGTAGGAGCACTCTCCTGCTTGCTCAACTTGTTTTTCAATACAATCTTGTGCATTTGAGCGTGATTATTCTTTGTGTATATTGTACACTTGGCTCGGGTGTTGTTCAGTGTCCTAAGTTACCTTTCAGGGGGTCTTTAATTCATTTTTCGTCGAGTGAAACATACATGGTAAAGAGTGCGAAGTGGTTGCCCCATCCTTGAAATCACCCTTATCTGTCACGGAAAGGTTACCGGAGTATTTAACGTGAAATTTTGCGCGAGATTAAGTGAGATAGTCATTCTGTTTAGTGAGATAGTAGTTTCCTATAGGACCAAGGAGAAAGTGATAGTGGGGCGGCTAATTCCTATCGGGGAAGCTCTGCCGGATTAGTGAAAAGGAGCTAATTTCAGCTTTGTTTCGGGTGTTTCGGCGGCCGCATTTCTCGACCAAGGGACAAATTAGTGGCGCCTACTTCGATGGGCGAACCGCTAAAGGATCCTCAACGTGGAGGGTAACAGTATATATATATATATATATATATATATATATATATATATATATATATATATATATATATATGTATATATATATATATATATATATATATATATATGTATATATATATATATATATATATATATATGTATATATATATATATACAAACGTATTTATGTATGGAAACACAAAGCGGACTCCGCAATCCATTGCAAAAAATTTACTAAAAAATATCCTTAACCGTATCACTCGTTCCCGTTATATTTGATACCCATCGACTTCGTTTCCAGTAAACTATGGCACTAATTTTCATGCAAATGATGACCTATGAAATCTTTGTCTACTCGGTGTTTTTGTGCCTTAAAACTTCATTATTCATTTAGTATTTTTGCAAGGAAATGCAAATATGTTCTGTTTAAATAAACATATATATATTTCGGGGGCGCTATTACTTCCAATATATACATATATATATATATATATATATATATATATATATATATATATATATATATATATATATATATATATATATATTTATATATATATATATATATATATATATATATATATATATATATATATATATATATATAATATATATGTGTCTACTTAAACAAAGCATATTTGCCTTTTTTTGGAAAAATACTAAATGAATAACGATGTCCTATAGTTAAATGAAAACTCGACGATGCATTTTCATCTTTGAAGTTGTGATCAATTATAGAAGAAAAAGTATCGTCTTTTTAGGTCACTTTTCTCATCGGTCTTTAGTATGGAAATCACTAATTTTAGATTTCTGGGCATATCATGTATAATCTCCTGAGTTCCAGAGTTACTTTTTTTTAGAACGTCAATCTAAAACTTATAATTCCACCTTGATGAAGTATTATTATTGGGAAAAATAGTAAAAAAAACAGACTAAGAAACTGGGTTTTTGCTATGTCCTTTTGTAAGAGCAATGGCATTTAATGAATATATTATTTGTTATTGTTTTAGAAAATATGGAAATATGTTTTTTGAGTGCCTTCGATGCACCAATACTTCTCAAAGATCAAGGCAGCTGTTTTAGGATAATTTTTTTTTGTTATTTCGTGCAACTTTTTTTGGGCTCTAGCGTCCTGATTGAACATACCCGAACTGGAATTGGACAACAGAGGAAAGTTTATTGGCTGGTCAACGTTCCTAACAACTAGTGGGTTGTGCCTTTTCTTAGGAAAATTAATAGTGAAACCCGCGTTAGGCAACGGTTGCCATTTTTAGGCTCGACTGACAGGGCGAGTGGAAGAAAGGTTTTCTTGAGAAATAAGTAGAAAAGCTACAGTAAAGGTTGGCCTCCATCGTTTTCTATCACAGGCACAGATTAGGTCAAAACATCGGGAACCAAGTGTTCTTTCCCTTTCTTGTGCACAACTTTGAAATCGTATTGCTAAAGTCTCACTGTCCATTGAGTAAACCTTTTGATAGAGGTCTTAAGGTTACTCAGTCAGTTCAAATTTTCAATGGCCCGGAGAACAATCAAGCATTTCCCTCCATTGTGAAGCAGTTCCGTTTGACCCTGTTGTGTGAGCAGTTTTAATAACATGATCTTTTTGTCTGTATCTGCAACACTCCAGATCCGTATTTTAATGCATCCATTTGAATTGTGAAAAGAGATATAATCAAGATTGGACCTGAAGCCAGCCGAAACTTTGCTACACTGAACTCTCCTGCATAATCTTCAGTCCAATCAAACTTCCTATTCTTTTTCAGATATGCAATCAGTGAAGCTATGAAGGCTGCAAAATCCTGTATAATATGATGGTACCACAATTGGCTGACTTAGTTGAAGTTCATTGGAAAAGGTAACCACAACATCCCCTTAATCATTTCTGGATCTACTTGAAGGCTTACTTCATCCACAACAAACCCTAAATACTTCAACCCGGGGAAACAAATTCAACATCTTACATTTCAGAAGTGACTATTATAAGACAAGACAAGGATGAATGGCTGTAACTGTGGCCCCAATTCTTAGTCAATCACCTTTTACTATTTCCTTGGAGCATTTTACAGTTCAAGAGGAATCTTCCAGAACTAGAATCATCTATGTCTTAGTCTCATGAAGATTTTTAGCAAATAAACTCACCAGCCTGCTTTCTTCTAGTCTACCTACCCTCTAACTAATCTCTTTGTAGCATCTGCTCACAGTTTCTGATCACGTGACCCCACTTCTACCACAATAAAAGCATTTACTTGGCTCTCTGCATGCTTGAGACGGGTGACTCACACTCCGGCAATCTCAGAATCGTAGTTAGGGAGGCGATCTTCCGGCGTACACATCAGGTTGGGCTTCAAGAAATCTTGTGCTCTTCATATTGGTAGGGAAACAAATGTCATGTTCCGAGATAAAACTATCTCGAATGGATTACTGAACCATGAATGCCGACTCCGGCCAAGGGTGTTTTGGGTCCCGGGTCACTCCGTCGGAGACGGGCATGGGCCCCGAGTGTGCCCCGAGCCTCGAAACGAGCTTGGCTCGCATCGGAGTCTTCACTTTCAGGGAAAACTATTATAATAATTGCCTCGACACTGCCTTTATACGAGTAACAACCTAGAATAGGAGGAAAAGAACCACCCAGCAAACTTTCGTGACGATCCCCGTAACGTATCTATCCTTAAGTGCCCATAAATCAAATTCGTCGGGAGCTGGAATTCAAGACCAAAATTGGGCCCTATCTACCCCAGCACCTGCAAAATATTTGCGCAAAAGTTAAGCGCCTTGAAATTCTCACACACACTCCCGAGCCAAGGCTCATAGTTTACTTTTAGCACGTTCTTAATTGGAAAAAGAAATACAAGAAAATACGATTCACTTTATGTTATAATTAATCATAATAAATAATAATACTCATATAATTCAATATCCAGTGAAATTGTTTCTTAGATCTACAATATTTACCTAACCTCACTTAGCGCTCTCGATGACAGGGGCTCCTGGTAAACGTTCCGCTATGATTGTCTGTCCCGTTTGATTCCTCCAGGCGTGTACATGTCGCACCAATGTTTTTTTTGAGAATTACTCGAGAAATGAACTCGGAAACTCAGCAACATTTCTTCCCTTTGCTGCCAACTCGAGTATGATTCCAATCGATTGTTTTCTTGTTTGTTGATACATCCTTAGCACTGGGAATTTCAGCCCCATTAAAAACCCCTTCAATGAAGTTGGCCGCAACTTCTTGGAATCGTGCATTCTAGCGCCACCATTGACTTTTCGGATCTTCAGCTATCCGTGACTCCAATCTTTTTGCTGCGAGCTTTTTCCCTGTATTGTTATTTAGTTGTTTTGTTTTTAATGTTTGTAGTCGTGCCTGATCGAACCGTCAAGTGTCTTCCGTTTGTTTATGTTTGCTTCATCCTGGAGTTGAAATTGTATTCCACTTGTGTTTTGTGAGACACTATCCCATATATGTATGTATTTATTGTTGGCAGCTCCGAGTAGATGATATTGATGATTAGTTTGATATATTAGAAGCTAGACCAGCGTCAATATCGTCTATATTGTGGCGCATTCGATCATCCCAACTGCTCCGGTATTACAGTCCGGTCAGAATTCTTTGGTGCGTTAGTTGAGGCTGTTGAAGACTGCTAGACATGGCTCGATTATTCGAGGTAATTATTCATACATAATGTTTCTCCCATTTCACGGACTAATTTCCCGGCTAACCTGTTTTACCATGTGTAGGTAGTAATGGTGTGTTCAAAATCAATTTAAAATTGTTTCTTTCAGTGATACGGACGCAAAGGTGAGACTTCTTCCACACGTAGTTGTCGCCCGTACTATACCTAACTTTGCCTACATCTGCTGGGCAGAATTTTATATTTTTTGGTGCAAAAAGTATTGTCGCTATTCCAACCAATCTTAGTTTCCCTTGAGTACAGGAGAAATGGCCCAACACAAAGTTTTGTTTTGGTGTCGATACTCTTCAATCACTTCTACAAGTCAGTGGATCAAATTGCACGTTCGCTTGCTTTTGTGGATGTGCGTAGGTCAGAGGTCGATTTCTTTTCACTTCGTGGTGATTCTCATGTGGTGGACTAATTACAGTCCCTGCCACTAATAGTTTTTGCTGCTTTCGTTGTGGTTGTAGAGATGTCTGCTATCGTGCTAACTTACATACTATGCTTGCCATTTTTGTTATTATTCATAACATCATATTTTTTTTTTGCGAAATTTTCAACAGTAACTTGGTTCGGGTGATTCTATCATTTTTCATACAAATTATGAACTTATTGCAGAGGCAAGTGCTGATATTTGGAAGGAATTTGTCCGTGATAGTCTCTACTATATTTCAAGCCTCCTCAGATTTCGGAACAAAACCAATCATTTCAAATAATGGATGATACTGACATAAGACTGAATTGAGTCTTATAGAAAGGTGCAGCACTCCACCAGATTATCATTAATTTCTCCACCTCCTAGCAATTGGCAGATAGACCAGCGGACGTTTTTTCGATTTGCATGATAAAAATAACCTTAATCTCTTTTCAACCCTGAGCTCAGTGATGAACTCGCTCCCAGAGAATTCGACCCGAAACCCCTGGTACAAATCTGTCCAGTTACTTCAGTAACCTCGGCTTGCCCATTGCCTTGCCTTCGAAAAGATACACTGTTGATTCATATAGTCTAGAGGAAAGTACAACTCAAGCCACTGTAAGTGAGAAAAGTCTTCACTGAGGCTGGGCTTCCCCAGTAAATTTTACACCAACTTGGTGACATACTGATAATTTAGGAGCACCTTGTTTACTACCTTCGATATCGCACGATATTGGGGTACTTCCACAGCGTTAACAAGAAACTGGTCCACTATCTTTGGATTTGAGTACTGCTTGGGTTTCTCATAGACCACCACCGGTCTCTCTGTAAGAGCTTTATTCATTTTCGAAGCTTCTTTTACCTGCACAAGACTACCGGCAGCTCCCTCCAGCAGGTTTCCACAGGTATGAGTAGCCGCTGGTGCAGTTTAGGAACCACTGCATCCAACACCTTCAGTGAATCCAGTAAGACTCAAATTTTCCGTAGCCCAAACTTCATTTCGGCGCGAATTTTCAAGGATTCCTTCGATGCCTCAATCCCTTTGCCGTAACTTCTTCCAGATCTTCCTGAAAGTGACTGGTCTGTTGCTTCCTCCGATCTTAGCACTAGTTTTCGCATCGCCTCCACAGTGTCTTCAGGCAGGTCCCAAATTGCCAACTTCTAGGACAATTCATCCCTGGGCAACGAACCTGCTAAACATTTTGATATCTTCAACATCGTGAGTGCGTACTTGTTTCATATCAAATCAAAATACACCACCACCTCAGTACTTTTTAAGCCCAAATTACAAAATATAAAAATATCACTAAAGTTCACAGACTCGCAAATTCATATTTTACTGCGCACTCGTTTTCACTCTCGCAATGAAACACTTACATGCACACTTGTAATTTCACAATTGCACTGTACACCCGCAAGCTTATTCCTGCACTAAACACTTCACACTTTGAATTACTCGCGTGACTTAATGGGCTCCACGTTGGGCGCCAAAAACTACACAATTTCGGAGAGCAAAATCCAAAAAATGAGCAAATTATGCTATTTCTCAGGGCTCTATAGATTCTAAATCTTGGTACGAGTAAATATGGTTCCAGTAAAGAAACTCAGACGGCAGAAAAAGGTGAGATCTATTTACTTGTCTAATCTCAAAAGTTAATGTCTAATTTAGTTCACAAGTTTATGTCTAAATTAGTTCGCAAATTAATGTCTAATTAAGTTCACAACTGATGAGTTGATAAATTTCTAATCATTGACGAAAACGTATTTTAAAGAAAATGACATGTTAACAAACGAGTCTGTAATTACTAGTGGATAATACGAGGAACATAGAAACTCGCTCACAAACATTAAGAAAAATCAAACCAGCTTTGATTTACCTCGGACCGTTAGTGACAAAAAACGCAGTTACACCTATAGACCCGTAGACTTCCAATATCGGCTCGAATTTGGTGTGGTGGTATGTTTATTCGTATAATGTTTTAGCGTCTACAGGGGCCTTAACAATGTTCACTTAACTTTGACTACTAAGTTGTTTGATTTTCCTGAACTTATACAAGGAGCGTTCCAAAATAAACGAGACTTTTGTCATAAATTTTTTTTGGAAGCACTAACTTTGAATAAGATAGTGCGTTGGAAGATCCCACTGACTTTTAGTGAACGTTTGGTGACATTCGGCTCGAGGGAAGCGAAGTTATTGCGTCTAAAGTGACAGTATGTTTGTGTCATCGGTACAAAAATGAGCTTCGAACAAAGAACTAATATCAAATTTTCTTTTAAAATCGCTAAAACGTTTACCAAAACATTTGAATTGATGATTGTCTATCTCGTGCCAGAGTTTATGAGTGGTTTACACGTTTCAGAGATGTTCGTAAGGACACAAATAATGATGAACATACGGGCCGCCCAAAATCAGTGATCACCGAAAACTCCATCGAAATCGTGCGTGAATTTATCAAAAATGAGCCGAAATCATCGTTGAAGTTCATGGAATCGGAGTTAAATATCTCCAAAACATCGATTTATTGCATTTTAACCGATCATTTGGGCTTACGAAAGGTCTGTGCACGTTTTGTTCTGCATAAGTTACCTGATTACCAAAAATTGCCGAGAATTCAACATTCGAAAGACATCATTAATGAGGCGAGAAAAGACGAGAACCTCCTTTGCAACATTGTAACTAGTGGTCAAGCGTGGTGTTTCCAATATGAATCCGAAACCAAGCGTCAAAGTGCCGAATGGAAGGCCTCAGACGAGCCACCACCCAAAAAATCGCGTTTGGAGAAGTTAAAAATCAAGTCGATGCTCATTTGTTTTTACGATTCCAAGGGGATTGTCCACAAGGAGTTCATGCCAATGGGCCAAACCCTCAATGCAATTTTTTATTTTGGCATTTTGAAACATTTGTTGCATCGCATTTGTCAAATTTGGCCTAAATACCCCGAAGGATGACGCTGGCACTTATTGCATGATAATGCACCATCTCATCGATCCACTCTTGTAACTGATTTTTTGACTAGAAATTGCATTTTAGCCATCAATCACTCACTTGGCCTGATTTGGCTCTCTGTGACTTCTACCTTCACGGAAAATTGCATTTGGCCATGAAAGGAAAACGCTTTGCGTCCTTATAGGGCATCCAAAAGGCTTGTACCGGCATCCTGCAGGACATTCCGGTTAATGACCTGCAACACTCTTTCGAAAAACTTTTGGATCGCGCAAAATAGTGTATTGCGGCCGGAGGAGACTATTTTGAATAAATAAACTCGAATTCATCATAACAAAGCTCCTGTCGTTTTATTTTAGCTCAGTCTCGTTTATTTTGGAAAGCACCTTGTAAGAATTTATCTCAACATTTTTTCAGAATTTTGGCCTAAAGGTATCAAATCCTGGAGATGGCAGAACACCAAGTTGTCCCATTTTTAGCCTCCCTTCTTTTGGACCCCTCAAAGCAAAAACTAATTTTCTTATTTATCTGATGGTTCTAATCAAGATTCTTTTAAAGGCCATTCCCGTATGTGGGAAATATCTCTCTTTCCCAAAAGCCTTAATTTTAATGAGCCCAAAACTTTCATTAGGATATCTTTTCTGATCTTTTCACAAAGTTTGATTGTTATAGACAAAAAACTAGTAGGTCTTTCTAAAATCAGTTTTCCAATATAAGCTATGTTACTCGAAAGCTATGTTACTCTGATTTTTCAGCTCAAATTTTAAATTTTTGGGGGGGGGGGGGGGTTAATAGTTGATTTCGCAATATTCGACCCCTGCTAATTTTGCAGATATGAACTTAAAAGGTCTATTAAATAAGCCTTTTCACCCATCCTTATTTTTCTTTTTGCGTGATTCAAAGAATGTCACTACAGCATCCGAGAAGACCTAACTTTTGTGTATACATGCGCACACTTGAATGCGCAGCTATAATGTCAAACTCATTTTATGCCTAAACGAACAACTTAACACGCGTATTAATCAACAAATTGTCTATTAAATAGTACCATTAATTCCACACTATCTTATCACATGAGAACCGTTAAACGTTTGAGTTATGAAGCCACGGATAACATATTATTCGTGGTGGTATCACGACTAAACATATGAGCACATTTGAAAACCAGTTAATGCAAGAAATGCCGTAAAGTATTATTTTGACAGTATGCAAAAACAGATACGATTGAGACCCACATCGCCAAAGATACGTTGGCTGTTGGCGTAGTTTCACTATTATCAGCCCATGGAAACTTTATAAGGCTGCAGGCATAAGAAAGCTCCCACAATTTAACTGCTATCAATATTCTCATGTAGGATAAGGCAGTAGCTTACCAAGAGTCAGCTCAGAAGGTATCTAAGACCAAAATTGATTATTGTGGCGGAGTGTGGTTTCCTTTATGGTGCACTTAGATTGCACACAAAATGTACAAAACACTTTATAGCGATTTCATGGTCTTCTTACGAGGCCATTCAATAGGACCACACACAAATTCTATTTATATTTTCGACGTAGAATGTCGCTAGATCTTACTTTAGCGTTTAAGTTTATTTTCTTAAGATGCTGAAGACAGAGAGTGTGAGTTACCATACAAAATACTTCATCTAGAGCTAAGTTTAAAATTATAAGATGATCAAAAAACAATTTTTAAATATAAGAATCTTTTGGTTTTATGGAATTCAAAGGATAATTATCTTTACTTACGGCTTACTTCTGGATAGGGATTAATTTCTTAGCCTCAAGGCATTAAATTACCCCAGGCGGCAGCCCTTTTTATCCTGTATGATATTAATTGTAATAGCTGCGGTGGCAGCTGGGGCTTAAAACTTGTTACAGGCATAAATGGAACCACCTTTAAGATATTCACTGAATGGTGATTGTAGCGTGTAATGCACTGTAAATATTATCGGTAAGTATACGCGCTGAAGAAGGCGACGGCAATGTTGCAATTCGTACGACTTCAACCGTTTGCTTGTAAAAGACGTTGGCATTATACGCAGATTAGAAATTCAATTGACTGACCGTTGCGTCGTTTTGCGGCCAACGTTGTCCGCGGTAGTTACGTTAAGTGGATAATGCTTTTTGGTGGATATTATGGGGACATCTTAGCGGATTAGCCATTGTTGTGTCCTTCCTATTAACATGGTGAGAAAATAATCGAATGCTACACGCAGTATGTTGCAGCTATGCTACAGTTATTGCATCATAAGGAATAACATAGGAACTGTATAAATTTCTGAATGAGTAATTAAAAAAAGGAAGAACAATTCGTCTACAATATTTTTATTCCTCATTAAAAATAATTTAACCGGGAATTTGAATAAAACTTAAAGTTTTATGTAGAGGTGAAGAAATTTAGAAATATGCTATGATACATAGGTGCACAAATATTTAATAAGAAAGCAGAACTTCATGTAGGCAGTAGGCGCACAATTCTCATACGTTTTACTTTACCCGATAAAAACATAAATCATTATTAGTAAATTCTAATGTAATTTGTAGCCAACATTTTTTAGAATATAATCAGGATTTTAGCATTCTTCTTAGTTTATTAGAAATAAAGTTTACTTTCATAGATCCCAGGCAGTCATTATTTCGATTGGGTATTGCTGATTTTATTGAAAAAAATATTTCTTTGAAAATACAATAAGAATATCAGAAACAACCTCATTTTGAATTTGCAGTTTTATTCTTGCTAAATCATCAAGAAATCAAATTAATCAACAATTTTTTTTTTATTACCTCCATTCCCTACCACTCTCTCCATCACTCTTTCTTCGTCGCATAACGCTCATGCGATATGCATTCACATCTCGTCGCTTCGTCCTTTGTGCCACCCAAACAATGTTGTGAACTAATCGTTTCATAAATATCTAGTCCAAATTCATGATCAGCTCTCAGAGATAAAAAAAAAAAAATTCAATAAAATACGAAGCATTCAAAAAAACTCTGAGTAACTGTCTCTACAGTATCTCGCAGATAGGGTCAAAAATGCCCTTAGATACTGAGCTTAAAATCAGAAATTCAGGTCCACACTTGCATCGGTGTTCATTAAATGCTCCCTGAATTTTTTCTTAAATACCAAAAGTGGGTTTGCTTTCTTAACCATTTCTGGTAAATTGTTATATATTGTATATACGCAGAACATCTTTCGTGGCATCGTTTTTAAGACGATCCGTCCTGGCAAAAGGTATTACGAATTGATCTGCATTCCTTGCATTATATGGGTTGATCTGTGATACCTTAATTAATGGTGTTCGGTCCGATCCATTCGTTTTTAAATTTTTCTAGATAAACTCTCCATTATAATGATTTGACTAAAGATTAATGATTTTGCTGATTGGTAAACCAAACTAGTTTGAGTAAGCATTGGCAGTTTCAGAACGATTTTATACGCTTTGGTCAGCAGCCCGGATATATTATTTAAATGCTGCTTTGCCGATTGACTCTAAATAAGTACTCCATAATGTATATTTGTCAGCACAAATGCATTTAGAACAAGTTTCTTGACGTGCATTGGAAAAACGTCATATCTTCTTAACAAGCCTATTATTAGGGTTAATTGCCTTCTTAAGCTAACATTTCTTTCAATAAGTCCGTAGGATAAGTAAGAAAACAACCAAATTTTGACAAAACTCGATTTTGTTATTCAAGATAGTTGCCTTCGAGGACGATACAACGAGTAAAGCGATTTCCCAACTTTTCGATACCACTTTTATAGTACGTGTTATATCGTGAGGGCGTAAATACTAAAACACTTTATTTAAATTCAAATTATAAACTTATTATTTATTGAACTAGAAGTCACATGGTTATGTGCGAGCTATGACACGCGGATGTTCACAAGAGGATGTACACTGAATCACATATGCATGAATGACAGCTAAGCTTTTCAAGTACTGCCAACTATCAGATGTAATAAAAATTTGTAATAGAATATAAAAGTGAGCAATTTAAAAGTAACGATATTCAAATAATTAATATGTTCATTATGAATACAACATTTTCTCCCTCCTTTAGATAATTTTTGATCTTCAAGTTGGTTTGTAGAAGTTTGGTGGATGACGTTGTCGCATCGATCTTCGTAGAACTGCATTTGGCTGGTTATTTTCGATACCTGGTGGTTCACCGGCTGGCGGAAATTGTACTGGAGCTTCTTGACCTTGTTTTACCTTTGGTGCTGGTTGATCAACAAAATCTGTCGCTACTGGTTGCTCGTGATTTTCATAGAGATGAAACTGTCTGTTTGATTCTGCCGGTTTGTTGTTAACTTCTTTGGATTCCAGTTTGTTTTTTTGTTGTTGATCAAGTGGTCGAAAGCTTCGCATTTGATCAACATGTCGTTTGAAGGTTTTTCCATCGTGACTGATGTGATAGTGTAGGTCACCAATTTTCGCAGAAACAACTCCGTAGATCCATTTGTCTATTCTGAAGTTATTAGACATGAAGTAGACCATCTGCCCGGGCTGGAATTCTCGAAAATTTGAGTTGAATTTAGATTGTTGCTTCTCAGTCATTTGTGTGTGAATGTTTTCAGGGCGTACCAGATCTAAGCGGGTCCGAATGTTTCTACCAAGAAACAGCTGTGCAGGAGATTGTCCAGTTGTAGAATGAGGGGCTCTTCTATACTGCTTCAAGAATTTATTTAGATCTTGTTGTAGAGTAGCTTTCGTGGTTTGCATTTTGTAAAGAGAATCCTTAACTGTACCAACATATCTTTCAGCCTGGCCGTTTGTAGAAGGATGGTATGGAGCAGTTAGTTTGTGATATTTAACTCCGTTCATCTTGAGGAATGTAATAAATTCATCAGAAACGAATTGACGGCCATTGTCGGTTACTACAGTAACAGGAGAGCCATACGCAGCAAAAAGCTCATCCATAATTGAAATAGTTGCAGTGCTGGTAGTTGAATTTGTCGCTTTTACTTCTACCCATTTACTGTAGGCATCAACCACGATAAGTAGCATTGTAGCAGCAACATGTCCTGCGTAATCGATATGGGTACGTTGCCATGTACCCTTTCGATACTCCCAATGATGCTCACGAAATTTTGCTGGAGCATGTGCAAATTTAGCACACTCAGTACACGCTTTTGCGATCCGTTCTATATCAGCGTCCAGATCTGGCCAATAAACATATGATCGAGCTAAACCTTTCATTTTGGTTATTCCAATGTGTGCTGCATGCAGATCTTGTAGTATAGGTTGACGTAATGAAGTAGGAATTACAACTCGATGCTCAAACAGGAGGCATCCGGATGAAAATGACTAATAACTTTCTCGAGCTTTGAGTCCACTTCGAGTCAAGTCTTGTCCATCTAGTAGCATTTGTACTATTTTTCCAAGATGTGGGTCTTTCTTCGTTTCTTTGGCGATAAGTTCCGCTCCTGCAGGAAGTTGATTGATTTGACGTAGGATGAATATGTCCATTCCATCCAGATCCATAACTTCTTCCTCCCTTTGTGAAGTGATTTTACGAACAAGTTGTGGCTTATGAAGAGCTCTAGAACAGTAATCTGCGTCAGCATTAGCTTTTGTATTTTTGAATTCCACTGAGTAGTTAAAATTAGCTAAGTAATCTGCGTAGTTGGTCATTCTACTTATGCATAAAATTGGAAGTGATTTCTCTGGATGAAGAATCTGCGTTAATGGTTTGTGGTCTGTTATAAGAAAAAAATGCCGTGCATATAAATAGTAAAAGAACTTCTGACAACCCCAGACTATAGAAAGTGCCTCTTTGTCGATCTGTGGATATTTTTGTTCTGTTGCGGTCATTGTTCAGCTAGCGTATGCTATAGGACGTTCTGTCCCGTCACTAAGTCGATGAGATAATACTGCACCTAAGCCTACCTGGCTAGCATCTGTAGCGAGGACCACTGGTACTGCTGGATCATAAGGCATCAGGACTTGAGGCGAAATTAGAATATTTTTCAAGTCAGCATATGCTTTTTCTGCTTCGTCCGTCCATTGAAAAGTTTCCTTTAGAAGCATATCCCGTAGCGGTCGTGCTCTAGTAGCCAAGTCGGGTATGAATGCGTTGTAGTACGTTGCTTTTCCAATGAACAGTTGTAAATCTTTTGGTGTGCTTGGTTTAGGCGCATCTCTTACTGCTTTAATGTGTTGGTCAGATTTGTGAACTCCTAGTGCATCAATTTTATGACCAAGAAACTCGACTGCGGGAGCAGCGAAAGTACATTTTGAGCGGTTTAGGTGAATACCATTTTCCTTGAGTTTGGAGAGTATAACGTCAAGATCTATCAGTAAAGTATCAAATGAATCTGAAAAGACAAGCAGATCATCAAAAAAATTCAAGACAGAAGGCATATCTTTTATAATCGACTCCATTCTGCGTTGCCAAATTGCAGGTATGTTTGCTGCTCCATAAACTACTCGAGTTGGTCGTATTAAACCATGTTTAGGAGTTTTGAGTGTTAGTGCTTTACTAAACTCTTCATCGACAACCAAATGTGTGTATGCATCTGTGATATCCAAATGACAAAATATTTTCGCTCCTTTCATTTTGTTGAATATATGCTCTTGCTTGATAATTGGATGTTCGTCGATGATCATTCGAAGATTCAAAGTGGGTTTGTAGTTGCCACTCCAAGTGATCAACTCCTACGTAGTGATCAGCTTCTAGTTTTGCATCAATTGCTTTTGCATATGCATCTCGAAGAGCGTATGGAATACCTCGGGCGCGTGCAAAAATCGGTGTGGCTCCTGGTTTTAAATGCATTTTTACTGGCGGGCCCGAAAGTTTGCCAGCTGAAAGATTAAAAATATCTTCGTGCCTTTTTGGCAGCATATCTAAACGATCGATTTGCTCTTTCGTAAGTTCCGGAGATGCGACAGTAAGGTTATGTACATCCATTGGAGCGAACATTTCATTCATGTTAAGTTCGGATATGAATTCTGCGAGCCACTCTCGACCGAATAACGAGTCATAAGCCCCTTCGACTACATAGAGATTAAGTCGGCGTGTAAGATTCCCTACCGTCACATTTACAGGGAGCCGTTCAATGCAGTTGAGACGATGATTCGTGTAACTTGCAAATTGTCTGTCTGTTGGCTTTAAGTGGAAATTCTACTTTATCTGTCGTAATGAATTACTGCTAATGATGCCACAAGGCGCTCCCGTGTCAAGCTCCATTTCGAACTCCACTCCATCGATTTTAACACTGATCATTTTTCGATCTACTAATTTTGCAGCATGAAAATCTTCGATTTTATCAATTCCATTTAATCGAACTGTCGTGTTGATTTGTTGTGATACTGTACGAGTATCTTGAATTAGGTTAACGTTGCGTTGTTTAATTTTGGCTCTACACACTTTAGCAATATGCCCCTTCTTCTTACAAAAACGACACTCACTATTTAAGAATGGACATTGAGCACGTAAATGTGCATCTCCACATCCGTAGCAGTAGAGGGGTTTTCGGTTGTTTTGTTGAAGACTTTGGTGTGAGTTATGATTAGCAGTATTTGGTGCAATTTTTCTCTGTCCGCGCGTTTTCGGTTTAACTTTTGCAGTGCCTTTATTTTGCTTGTATTGCTGTGTTGTTGATAGCAGTGTGTGTATAGTTTCCGATGGCAGTGATTGTAGCTTAACCTCCTCCGATGTTTTGTGCGTCGACTCAAGAGCGTGAGCGGCCGCGTAAGCTTCTGCGAATGTAGTTGGTTTCTTTGCAATAATCACATCGCACATGGAGCGATCACAAAGACCATGAAGCATTTGCTCGATGAGCATTCTATCAAGAAAAGAATCGTATTCGCAATGCGCTGCTCCTTGCTTCAGCCGTAGAGCAAAGTTGGCAATCGATTCATCTTTCTTCTGCATGGTATGTCTGAATTTAACGCTTTCAGCGTATTTATTTTTCTCGCTGTCGAAATGTTTTGTAAGCGCTTGTACTATCTCGTTGAATGAACAAGATTCCGGAGTTTTCGGTGCTATTAAGAATTTCAAGGCATCATTTAGTTCGGTGCCCATGTGCACTCGAACGTAATCTGCATGGATTTCTTCCGGGATTTTGCTTAGATTTAAGGCCCACAGAAACCTTTTGAAGTAGTCTGTAACTGTGGCACCTTCACTTGAACGGAATTCTTGAAATGAAAATGGTTGCGGCTTGGACTGCCCGGCATCGCCTGTAGATGCAAGTGCTGTAGAATTAGCATTTTTCAAAGCAGTGGCAAGAGCTTTGACTAACTCTCTCAATTCCTCCGAAAGAACCATGATTCGTTGCAGGGTTTTATTTTCTTCAGTATTTGCACTTTGAAAACACATTCATTATGGGCTCAATTTACGTGTGCTCGAATCACTTTTTTCTGACACCAAATGTTATATCGTGAGGGCGTAAATACTAAAACACTTTATTTAAATTCAAATTATTAACTTATTATTTATTGAACTAGAAGTCACATGGTTATGTGCGAGCTATGACACGCGGATGTTCACAAGAGGATGTACACTGAATCACATATGCATGAATGACAGCTAAGCTTTTCAAGTACTGCCAACTATCAGATGTAATAAAAATTTGTAATAGAATATAAAAGTGAGCAATTTAAAAGTAACGATATTCAAATAATTAATATGTTCATTATGAATACAACAGTACGGTTTCTCTTTCTCATCAGAATAAGCCTCGGTTTCAACGATTACATCAATATTAGACTTAAATTTCTTTCCAACAAGCATTTTCTTGAGATCTGAAAACAGAAAAAAGTCGCTGGAGGCTAAATCTGGAGAATATGGTGGATTTGAAGCCCAAATCATTCAATTTTGCCATCGTTTTCAACAATTTGTGACACGGCACATTGTCTTGGTGAAACAACACTTTTTTCTTTTGCAAATGCGGCCGTTTCTTTGCGATTTCTGCCTTCAATGGATCCAAAAGTGCAGAGTATTAGTCGCTGTTGATGTTGGTTCATTTTTGGAAATAGTCGATGAATATTATTCTGTTTTCATGCCAAAATACAGACGCAAGCACCTTACTGGCCGACTGTTGGGTCTTTGCTCGCCTTGGACTCGGTTTGTCGACTGCTGTCCACTCAGCTGACTGTCTTTTGGGTTCTGGTGTGTAATAGTGAAGCCATGCTTCACGCATAGTCACATATTGTGATTTAACAGTGCCAAACACTCTTCTGAAACATCAATGCGTTGTTGTTTTTGGTCGACTGTGATCTCACGCGGCACCCACTTTGCACAGAGCTTTTGCATTCCCAAATGTTCTGTAAAATGGTAGAAACACTACCATCTGATATCTTTACAATGTCAGCCAGCTCGTGCACCTTCAATTTGCAATCGTTCATAACCAATTTGTGAATTTCTTTGATGCTATCTGGAATAACAGCCTCATTTGGGCGTCCACTGCGCTCTGCATCATTTGTGCTAGTACGACCACGTTTAAATTCAGAAATCCACGTCTTTACCATTTTTTTCGATGAAGCAGAGTCCGGATAATGTTTATCAAGCCAGTGTCTGGTTTTCACTGGATTTTTTTTCATCAAAAAGCAATGCTTTATCAAAAGTGGAAATTCGCTTTTTCCATTGTTTTTCAATAATAAATGTTGCTTCGCGAATCAATAGTCCGATTGCTGTCAAATTTAGTCCGATTGCTGTCAAATTTAAACATGTATCGTTTGAAGAATAGGACTAATAAAAAATCATATAGAAAAAATTCTGGTAATCCCATCTATGTGTCATCCCACGGACTTATTGAATGGGCTAATATTTATGTGTGCCAACCAGGTCTTACGATGGTCTATAATAAGACCAAGATATCTCATTTCTAGCACTCTTTGCAATTTTCCGCCGTTGATATTTAGGTTGACATCTATACCTCCTTTGTTTTTTTGCTTAAAACCAATATATTTTCTGTTTGTAGTGTTCAATACTAGTTTGCTTTCAATTAACCACTGATAAAATCTTCCTAGATCCTCGTTGATAGTGTTCTCAATGGCAGTTTTTTCTCGTCCTGAATAAAGTATGTGGAATAGTGTCATCAGCATATAATGTGTGAACAAATTTGGGCCAAGTATGGAGCCTTGGGGAACTCCAGTTCTCCTAGGTGCTCGATCGCTCAAGACATTGTTGATTAAGATTCTTTGCGATCTTCCCTCCAATTAACTCTTAAATAACTGCTTAAGTCTACCTCGAATACCATACAATTCAAGTTTACAAAGCAAGAGGTCATGATCAACTGTGTCAAATGGTCTTTTCAAATCCACAAAAATACCGATAGCATAATCACCTCTGTCAATTCCTTGTTTGATGAAACGCGCAACAGAATATAACGCATCTAAAGTACTCTTGTTCTTTTGAAAACTAAACTGATGTTGGCTTAAGAAAGAGTTTTCAACTGTGAATGATGTCAATCGATTGTTTAGTATTTTTTCAAATATGTTAACTGAATTTCTATTTTCTAGATGAACTGCCAAATGGGCTACTGTAGGATGTCTTTCGTGGATCGTAAATGAAAAGATGCGCCAAATTGCTTTGTTGCTGCTTGCATAGCAACCCAACTGATACTGAGATATTTCGTTTTTTGCGTTTGTTAAGCAAAAATGGCCATATTGCTACATTTGCTAACATATCTACATATGTACTTTACCGACTTGACAGAGTTATAATATTCTACATTGGTGTGAGGCAAAATTGGCAAGTATGGCACAATCCAACGATTGTCTACATCAAAATTTTATCTTTTTACCTTCACAGCAACAGATCACCGATTATCTGCAACTGATCGCTGACGATACAATCGGTGTCCATCATTTTCCATGATGGTTTCAGCAATCAAGTCCCTCGGGTATCACTCGGAACACTTACGTCGACCATACAGGGTTAATTTGTTGTTAAAAACTCCGCAAGGTCTATGTATCATGTGTTTAGTAACTACTGCCTCCAATTTCGGGTCAATTGTTTCATCGAGAATTTCAGCTGAAATGGTGGAATCAATTTTATCTGGCCTTATTTCGTCAACTAGCCAAACCATAGATGTCAGAATCTATCACGATTATTTGTAAAACAAAATATCGCCCAAACGCTCGTCACGGCTATGGTGGCATACTTCTGTCCGATGGTCCATATTTTCAATGACTCTGAGACATAATTGAGGTTCAATATCGTTGATGTGCTAATTACCTCATCCCTTAACCCTTGAATTGTTTTTGGCATATTGACGTACACTTTTTTTTAATATCCCCAGAGAAAGAAATCCAACGGTGTCAAACCACATGATCGTGGCGGCCAATTAACATCGCCACAGCGGGAGATAACACGGCCCTTGAATTTTTCGCGTAAAAGAGCCATTGTTTCGTTGGCTGTGTGGCAAGTGGCACCATTCTGTTGGAACCGCATATCGTCCAGGTCCATAACCTCAATTCGTGGCCACAAGAAGTTCGTTATCATATGGCAATAGCGAACACTATTCACGGTAACTGCTTGGCTGTCCTCATTTTTGAAGAAGTACGGCCCGATGACGCCGCCAGCCCATAAACCGCACCAAACATTCACTTTTTATGGATGCATCGGCTTTTTAACAATCACTCGTGGATTTTCATTTGCCCAAATACGGCAATTCTGCTTGTTAACGAATCCACTGAGGTGAAAGTGTGCCTCGTCGTTTAAGATGATTTTCTTTGTAAAGTCACCATTACCTTCTGTCTGTTCAACCAAACATTCGGCGTATTACCGACGCTTGAAATGGTCAGTAGGCTTCAGCTTTTGAGTCAATTGAGCCTTGTAAGCGTGTACATTCAAGTCTTTATTCAAAATTTGCATCAGTGATGTTCGTTAGATGTTCAATTGTGGGGCACTACGACGAGTCAAGGTCGACGGCTCTTCTGCCACACTGTCGTGAAAAACAGCAATGTTTTCGCAGAACGAAATAGTCAAGCATGCACTATTGATTTCCCATTTCCTACAGCCCCGGTTTGCTGAAATTTGAGCACAATTCTCCCGATTGTGGACACATTTGGTCGATTATGCTGACCAAAAAAATCACGAAGTGCACCAAATGCATTTTGGTTTGAACGCCAATTTTCGTAAGAGGCTTTAACAACTTAGCGCACTGCTCAATGGTGTACCTTTCCATGGTTGTATTTGTCAAACACTGAAACGAAGAAACGGCACATTAAATTGGGCGGAAAACTTGACGTTTAGGGTTGACTCACAATTAACATCGTGCTTTATAGTTGGACTAACCTTTATTTGAGGTGAGGCATTCCGATTTAAAAATGAGTAACGATGAATGTATGAATTCGCAAAAAGATGTCGGAATATTGTTTGTCGAGTATATCATTGTGACAAAAAAAGGTCAAAAATTGTTGAATGTTTTAAAATCTTGGGATTTAGAGAGTGTTTTCGCGCAGATTAAAGTTACCAATATAATGTGTATATTATTATATTATATTAATTAATTTTATCTAAGTGCAACGTGTATGTTTACATAGTTATGTAGAAGCTGGAGTTGGTATAGAAGAGCTGGAATATATCAACGAGGGATTTCTGAAATATTTCAAGGTTAGCACTTAATCGGTATCAAAGCCAAATTTCAACTAAACTAAAACTTATTAATTGTCATTAGGATGCTACATTATCAAACATAACCTAGAAATGTGCTCAGGATCTGAAAAGAATAGAAAACATATGAATGACTCAAAAGCAACTAACTTTTCAGTATGTGTCAGTTCTTTTTCAAGCGGCAGGGAAGCTGAAGATGAGTATGCCAGTGAGGAGGAAGGGTTTAAATAGTCCATTAATAATCGATATCGTGTTGTGGTTCGGTACGCGGTGCCGTAGTTTGGCTTTGCATTTTTAATTAGAGTAGCTTGATTCGGTTTTGGATTCGAGTAGTTTATTTCCGGCACCGGGTCGATGAATATTTTGAGAAGCATGACTTTAATTGAGACTTTTCTCTTATTTCCCTTTTTGGACTGGATGTACGGTTGAAAAGAGATGGAAAGTAAAATAGAGTAAAGTCGAGTTGTTAGAAGTTGTTTGACGTGTTATGGATCGGGCATTTGAATAAGCGGCTGATACTTGTATTTTGGACTTAGGTTGCTCACGGAAGACCTACGACCGAAATTCCACTCTAAACTAGCTAGCCTACCAGCAGCCACTTCAGACTAGACTAAGGGTGTCCTTGTTGACCTGATGGATAGATCCATTGACCCATTTTAGACTTCACGTCTATAACCGATGGGAAATCCCTTTATAATTCCTTCGGGAAGTCTCGAAACGTACGAGAACGTGAGAAAATTCATAACATTTGGGATACCAAACAAAATATTTTTGAATGTCTTTGGGTAATTTGAATCTACGCGCAGAAGTTTTTTTGCTACACAAAGAAAAAATTTTCTATCTTAATTGTAAATTTTAATTCCACCGTAGATGGTCCCAAGCCCATTTGAGAAAGACAGAGAGAACCCCTTGCTTCTCTAACCCACAGCTTCCATGATTCCTCATCCCCAACCCCCGTGTTAAATGCTAGTAAATGTTCCCAGGGTCGCACATTGGGTTTACTTGTTCCCCAATAATGGGACATTGAATGCCAAGAAATATGAATATCTGTAAATAAATCTACAGCTCTGCTAATTAATCCTACTTACACCTCCTTTGCGGCGACGTAAGAGGATGAAGGCGAGTCTTCCGCGGCTAAGAACGGAATCGAAGTAATAAGCATTCCGCTGAAATGGAAGTTGGACAACGAGATAACTTCCCGTTTCTGTAACACCCTACAATTTTTCGAAACCTGCAGAACAGCCTCAAAATGGTTGGACTCACGATAATGACCGTGCAAACGAGATCCTGGAATGTAAGGTCAGTCATTACCCTGGCACTGTTAAGAATCTTTTTAAACAGGCCAGTCAAAATAAAATAGAAATACTGTCAATCTAGGGAACAAACTGGACCTGAAATGCTATTCAAGACATGAGATCGCACACAATATTCAAAAGTGGGAAGCCTACTGGAAAACGAGAACTCGGAGTGACCTTCATTGTGGGTAGGGGGTTCAAACCGCACGTTATTGATTTCAAGGCAATAAACGTATAAAAGCGAAATTCTTTAATATCTGGTAGATTAATATTCACGCCCCGAATGAAGAAAAGGACGGCGAAATAAAGGAAAGATTCGACAATCACATAGAAAAACTAGTCGACTCATTGCCTACAAGCGACACGAAAATCATGCTGAGTGACTTTGACGCTAAGGTTGGCAATCTGATTGGGGAAAAACTGGAGGATATGACCTCCACAATGAAACAAATGTCAACGGCCAGCGCCTGATTGACTTTGCATGTAGCAAAAATCTAGTCATACATTCGACTTGCTTCCCAATTCGATGCATTCATAAACTGACCTGGGTATCACCAGATGGCAACACACAAAACCAGATCGATCATGTTCTGATCCAACAACGTTTGGCCTCGAGCATACTTGACGTCCGTATATAACGAGGAGCCAATTGTAACTCAGATCATTACTTGATCAAATTAACCTATCGATGTCGTATGTCAAAGGCATATTCGGCGAAGGCTAGCCCGCTACAAAAATTTGACATCAAAAGGCTTCAAACAGCGTCTGTGGCCAAAAATTTCACGCAGACCGTCGTCGACAAACAACTGGCTCCCATTTTATAAGACGCATCGCTAAAAAAAGTGAAAGCGGCTAATAAGCTCATGGCAGAACACACAATCGGACATCAAGCTCGGGATAAAAGAAACGATTGGCTCGATGATGAGTGCCAGAATGTGTTAAAAAAAAGGAATAAGGCGTATAAGGAATACGTAGGTAGAAAACCAGGACAATGAGAGAACATTACGAAAATCTCAGAAGCGCAGCGAATAACATAATTAAAATTCACAAAAGAAAATACTACGGTTTAGATGTAAGTCTAGCGAGCAATAACACGATACAAGCTGAAAATCCTGAAACGTGGTTATCAGCTTAAAACCACGCTCTGTCATGATGACATTGTTAATATCATCGCTGATGAAACCAAGATGAAAGAAAGATGGGTATCATATTCCAAAAGCCTCCTCAATCCTCCGGACAACTCCACAATATTGGAGCCTATAGATGTTTGCGGAGAGCTGCCATTGGCCCCACGAACTCTGGATGAAGTTTGTTCGATCATCAAAGTCCAAAAAAATAATGAAGCTCCAGGCATAGAAGAGATTACAGTGGAGCTCATCAAATATGGTGGCAGCAGTGTTCATCAAGCTATTCACAAATTCATCCAGGACATTTGGCAGCAAGAACAGCATAATCAGCGTTCACCTCATTACCACATAGTAAAAAATCTCCAATGGAGTTCTAATCTTATCTGTTTTTGATTTAAATAAATTTTGAAGGCATCTTATTTCTTTTGGAAAGTTTATGTATAAGGACTCAATCAGGTATATCCGCATCAGTTTTCAGTTTAGAGTTAAACCCTTTGCACTCATACAACGAGCATATTTTACTGAAATCTTAAACAGTTGCATAAAATAGTATGACCGATCCTTGCAATGGGTTCTTCATTCAGAAAAATATTTGATTTAAATATCAGCACTTATAAATTGACATACTATGTGGTCATTATCTTCATAAAAATTGTCAGTATAGTATATGCATATTGCAAGGAGGCTACTCAGATTCTCAAATCAAAGGTACCTTCAAATTACATCGTCGAGAAGATATTTATCGCTTTAAATACTACAAATCATGTCCGCATGCCATTCATCCTGGGTACTTTGAGCAAAATGTTAAATGTAGCTGCTAGGGTACTAACGTTACGCTAACCTTTTTTTTACAAAAGCAACGTTCAGCAAATCGTTTCAAACTAATTTCATGTTGATTTCGATTTACACCTTTAAAAAGATACAAGCAACAAACATGACAGAAAATTACTGTGGCAGTGGCATCGGCTTACGCTTTAGGTGTTCCATCCTCAAAAAGTATCAGACAAAAACACAAACAACATTAACCCCAAGTGGCCTTTTTTCTCGAAAAGTGATTTTGAACTTTAACGACAAGATCAGAACAGAATGAAACAACCCGAGGACCTTATACTTGGACGACAGCCGGACTCTGGTAAAGAAGAATTATTACAAAACGCGACATACTGCAGTAACATCAGATGCATCTGAAGCTGAGGTAGTGCTCCGGATATACTGTATAGTACATGGGAAATGTTACAGTGTGTTTAAAAAGAAAATTATTGTAGGCGAGCTTTCTTAATAGACACTTAGTCTAACTATGCAGTTTTCCGGTCGCTATGGAAAAATGAATCTCTCAAAATCATTTTTCTCGCTGCATGTAAATGCAGTTGTCTTTAAACCTGTCTAAATTTTTTTAAATATTTTATGTCTATCAGAACCAAGCTGTATAACATTCACAGCACAAACTACTCCCTCCACGCCGCATAAATAAATCCACCATACACAAAACTCATGGACCACTGAAACGAAGAGTGGTAGTATGTTGAGTAGTTAGAATGAACATCTTCTGGATCTTCAGGATGCCACATACAAATGGCATTCTGCTGAAAAATGCAACGCCAGCTACGAACAAATATTTAAAACATAAATTTTTGTAACACATAAAATTGTATCTTAGACATGGCTAGGCTCCAGACTCGGTGCAAGTGATATACGCACTCCTGCAGGCAAAAATTGTGGAAGACCTCAGAGCAATGACTACAACCAGGCAAGTATATATGAGATCGTGAGAGGACGAGTAAAACAACTACATTTCGGTATGGTACACGTTTAAATGTTTAAGCTGAAATTAACTATAAACCTGAGATCCGTACTACCCATAAATGCTGTTTCCGAGTGCCCCAGAATAGTTTTTCTTATTTTTCATAAAGGAATGGCTAAGGATGTTGGATCGATTAGGCTAGAATTAATCGATTCCCACTAAGTTCTAGTTCCATTAGAGCTGCTTCGTCTCACCACCTATAACTAGCAGAGAATTTAAAATTTCTTTCCGGTACCAAGAAATAGTTTCCATTAAACAATTGAGATTTCAAAGTAAGTACTTTAAATATTTAGAAGCAAGGATTTCGATCTCCAAACACCAGCAAGCTCCCTTAAACAAGAATCTTAAATTGGATAAATCTACTCCGATCGCAAAATTTACGAAGATCATCGATGGGCATGGACTTAATAATGGCCCTACTAATGCTGGAATTGATGTTAACGAAGAAATGTAGAAGTGCATCTTAAGCACAGTTAAAGTTATATTTGCAGATATCACATCCTCTACCCTTTTACGCGCGCGTGTGTTTGTATATTAAGCCAACGATTATCCGTGGCCATAAAGTTTGGTCGTAAATTAAATGACAAATTGGTTTTAAATTGTTTATACGTTGCAGAAATCGATGGCAATGTAGAGAGGGAGAACATGGGAGCGCAACAACAGCTTTTATATTGATATTACCACTCTGGTGTGAAGTGACTCGCGTGTAGGGGTCAAGGAGTTCAGCTTTCGGCTAATAATTTGTTTGCTATTGTTTTACGCTTTATCCAAATAAATATACATACATATATCAATGTATAGTATATGCAGGAAGCGAGTTGCTGAAAAGTTATGGTAAAGTTAGATGGAACAATCAGGTGAAAAGGGACGAGTAAACAGAGGCTAAAGTTCATGGACTGCAGGATAAGATTACTTCTGTTATTAGGGTTTTATAAAGTTATTTTACAAAACCCAAATAAAATCGCGTCCTGTCTGTACGTCCGGCCGTGTGTCACACCATTTTTTATTGCAAACTATATAAGCTAGACACATAAGATTCTGTAAGTAAGTGCAAAGAGACGCCCTCTTCAAAGTTTCACCACAAAAAGAAATTTATAAGGTGTTAAAAGGGGATCTCCCCATATAGGGGAGTAGCCGCTCCAAAAACAAAATTTCATTGCATGTAGGCAATATATGCGATCAAATGAAAAGTCTTAATGAGAACTTTTCAAAACAGGTCTTAAACTGACAAGTTTTGCTTTGAGGGGTGCAGGGGAAGAGGAAATGGATAAAAAAATCTGAAAAAAATCTGAAAAAATCACAAAGATGAAACTTTATGAGTACAAGGGCAACAAATACCTCAGAAGTCGAAATTCGATCAACTTGATAATAATAATACATTTTATAAATTTTACATTTTTGAATATAAAATCCAAATGGGATCCTTAAATTTCCCAAAAGCTACAATTTAAGTTTTTCTAAAGTAATTGTATGCATTCTGAAAATTTCACGATGACTGAACAATAAACAGCTAAGTTACAGCCGATTAATTATTTAACAATTACAACAACATTAACACGTGATACTAGCAAGATAAACGTTTGCGACGGACCTGGACACTACAAACATGTAGGAATTTTGATAAACATGTTAGAAATGGTTTGTAATATTGATGTTTTATAATGACTCATCAAGCAACGGGGTCAAAACACTTGAAACAAAATGACGAATTAAAATGCATCGATAATAACCAGCATTTAGTTCTATGAACTCAATTTATAGAATCTGTATATTAGTCAAATTTTGATATGCAGAATATATTGTTTGATTTACTAATTGTTTTACAAAACCCTTCTAGTATGAGCACTCTCCTGCTACTTCAACTTGTTTAATAATATTATAAGTAAGTTATTAAAGAAAACTGTTTATATAGTCAGACCGAATGTGATCTAAAGAGGGATCTATTTGCAACTATGGGTTTAGAAGGGCTAAATTGCCACCTGAGCATTTCATATTAAATTGATGATTCTCACCTAGAAAATAAAAAATTGGGTAGAAAGAACTACGTTCATATCAGAAGGGATTTGTACTCAACATACGATATGCAGACACCAATAACGAATAAACTCAAGAAAAACTCTAAGGACATATATACTTAAATACATCCATATTAAGGTTGAACAATAAAACAATCTTTATTCGTTGAAAAGGTTTGTTACAAAATTCAGTGTTTAGGAAGTACGAATTCAATAATTAAGGAGGATGAAATAAAGTCACGTCTGCTCGCGGCACGCTCTCGTAGTCGAACCCCTTCGATCATGTTAAAGGCGACGATCTCTCCGCCGTCAGTATTGCCACCCGATACGGCCCTTCCTGATTCTCATCCGACCTTGATAAAGTGCCTGGCCATGCCTTTATTTTGTCCGCTACTGAATATGTCTGGAGTGGTCCCTTACAATCTCTCTGCTTCCTGAGTCGATAGCGATCATGAGCAAGGATTTCTTTGACTCGATACGGTCCCAAATACTTCAATCTCATCTTTAGTCCAATTCCAAACTGGGTCTTTTCTATCGCCGTGAAGGCTCCAACTATGTACTGCCGGTCAGATTTTCTACGCAAGTTCTATTGCCCTCAATTTTCCGCTTGCCGCTGCGCTATTTCATTTCTCGCTCGTTCACGCAATTCTCTTCGCTTATCGGTAAAGTTTCTTCGAAATTCTTCCTCGACAATCTTCTTCAATTCAATATCTTCAGGATGCTTCATATTTACGCCAGTCAGCAACTCAAAAGGTGTTGTATTGATACTGCGATGAAATGTACTTTTCAAATATCTTTGAGTTTTCTCGACATGTCTGAACCAGTCATCAGATCTTTCTCTCGACAGCTTCGCTAAGACAGGAATAAGGACACCGTTGACTCTTTTGCACTGCCCATTTCCTCGAGGGACGCCGGTACATATCAAATGAAGCTCTATGTTGATGTCCGCGCAATGTCTCTTGAACAGATAGGATGTAAAAGCGGGTGCTCTATTCACAATAAATCTTCTCGCCTTTCTAAACACTGCTGATAATATTTCAAACTTCTTGATCGTCTCTTCCGTTAATGTCGGCTCACGGGAAAAAGCCAGGTGAACTTTGTAAATACATCCACGACCGTCAAAATGTAACTGTAGCACTTTCGCGTTAATGGCATTGATCCAAGGTGATCCAGGTGGAGTGTATCGAGAGGTACTTCCCCCTTAAGAATAGAATGAACGACGTCTTCCTGCTTCCCTGTCTTCCTAGTCGATACGATGCACTCTATATAATTTTCGACATACCGTTGAATTTCCGTTCGATTTGTGGTATGCAGAACTCGCTATTTATCAGTTCTCTGACTCTTTTGACTCCAAAACGCCCTCGTGCATGGACATGTTTTATTACGTCTGCTTGCATATTTTTAGGTACTAAGATTCTTCTTTTTCGTCCTCCATGAACAATATATGGCCGTGATATATGTAATTCTTGTACGGCCCCGCTTCAAGTGCCTGTTTCATCGCATTGATACCTTCATCGCCGTGTTGAGCCGTACATACTTTACTCGCGACATCGTTGGCTACCATCATTACTGTTGCTCGAGATAAGGCGCCCACTTGTAGCATTAGTTGCGCTGGTCGATGCTCCACTGTGTACGTACATTGCGATTGACTAATGACCCATCGTGCAATCTTAGGATGAATTTCCTTCTTTGCTACTGTTAGCTCAACCGCCGAACAATCCATCATGATTTTGAATTTGACTCCCAGCATATACACCCTAAATTTTTTGACCGCTTTAACTATCGCTAGAAACTCCAATGCGTACGAATGATATCTTTTTTCAGCGTCATTGGTAGTACGGCTATAATAATAACATGGGTACATCTTTTGATCGCTTAGCTGTCTCTGTAGCAGAATTGCAGCTTGACGTTCCTTACTCGCATCTGTGTGAAGTTCCGTCTCAGTGCAGGGGTCTTACAGACTCAGCACCGGACTACTGGAAAGCGCAACCTTAATTTCGTCAAGCACCGCTATCTGCTCCTCTCTGAACTCGAATACAGCTCACTTTTTCAGCATCAAACTCAATGGGCGCATCTGCCATGTGCATTTAGGTACAAATTTCCTGAAGTGGCTGTACTGTACTTCATAACTTTGTCAATCTTTGATGGTGAAGGCTCTATTTTTCCACCACAAGTTACATAGCCCAAATATTTGACAAGTTCTTTTAAAAAGACGCATTTCCTCCAATTAAATTGAATGCCGCTTTCTTCACATCTAATACCCGTTTCAGTTTCAGGATTCCTTCATTCGCGTCTATGGATGGTATTATTAGGTCATCTTAAAAATGTTAACACTGTTCCGTCCTTTTCAAATCTCGGAAAACTTCATTAGTGAATCGCCCAGAGGTATTGCCACTTATACATAGACCAAATGGAATTTTACAGAACTCATATTTACTCACAGGAACATGGAAATAAGAATTTTTCAAATCAAATGTTGTAACAACCGTGCTGACGCCAATCAGTCAAGCTGGTCCTCAATGCTCGGCATAGGGAATCGATATCTTACAATTTTACTATTCAGGCTACGGTAATCTGTACAGAGCCTACGCAACCATCGACTACTTGACTTGCAAAGTCTCTCGCTAATGACCGTATTACACCTTTACTCAATCATTCCTTTACTTGACCTTCAACTACAGCCTTTTCTAAAGCTGCTAATCGTCTTGAGCGATGGTATATGGGCGGTTTATCCGTCAGCGCTATAATCTTCTCAATACCTGGCTTCTGTCTCTGCTGCGGAGTTTAACTTTCCACCAATTTTTGCACATCGTCTTTGAATTGAAATCGTTTTCCCCCTGGTCGCAAGAAATTTTCATCATCAAGCTGTCGTTGTTGACTGGATCGTTGATTGCATTCGAAGCCGATTCTTCACGAGTGCCTTAACCTTCATATACTTGGGCGTAATAATGTAGTTTACCGTCTTGAAAAATTGTCTACCGATTATCATATTAACACTTATGGCATTAGTCGGGACGATGTGAAGTTCAATAGAAAACACTATTACTTCGACGTCTATATTTACTCTCCCAATCGCGTGAGAAATTGCGTTACCGAGTCTGCGAATTTTTATGTTTCTTGGGGCCATACTCTGAACTATTCCTTCTAACTCCTGCCACAATGCATGTCCGATAAAATTCACTATAAGTGTTTACTACTGCCGTAATTTTTCGGTCACCGACTTTCAGATTAATAACGTTTTCATCT